>JAKSZU010000024.1:12445389-12658214 GCA_026018925.1 Tupaia tana | reverse complement strand
GTATCATTTGTGAAATGTGCATAACAATGTATGGTATGTCTTTTAATGTTTAGTGTGAGCTTTATATGGAGTTTGACCTCAAAATATTTGGACACAAATTTATACTTAATAAAACTCCATCCTAAAATATTAGCTTACTTCCATTTTAATTCACCAATATGATAATCTCCCAGAAAATAGCAGTTCTAAATTTTGAAAATGCCATTGAAGTGCATATTTTGCAAACTATTTTTAAAAGGATATTATATCCTAGAATTCTTTTAACTTTAGGCTTTTGTCTCAATCTCGGATACATATTTTATTTATCTCTCAATCCACCAATATATCACCTGCATTTTAGCATTCCTATCTTTTTTTTCAGAATTACTGTCCAATTTTATTTATTATTATCACTGCTATTATTTTTTTAAATTTGGTATAGGGCACATGCACTCACCAGAGAGAGACATAGAGGAAAAGTGAGAAAGCGAGATTCCAGGTAAAGGACTTGAACCACTGTTGGCTATGTAGATGTCTAGTGCCCAAATCACCACACTACCCTATGGCCATGAGCATTCTGTTCTAATTATTATCTAGTTATTCCTCATGCTCCTGTTGTCATTTAAAGTCTATGACTAAGTTAGATAATCAGTGAAAAAAATTTAAAAAGAGATATCTTCAAAAATCTTGTTCTCTTCTTGTCCACTATCATTTTATATTCACTGGATATAAGATTTCTGACTGTCCCTATGTAACTACAGTTTAATCTGTAGCATTACTTTTTATCAACTCTCTCAGCCTAGAATACAATAGTGTAAATGTATTTGAACTAAATGAAAATAAAATTTAAACTCTTTGACACATATTTTTATAATATATCCAGGAACTACAAAACCAAATTATTTTGACTCTGAATATTATTTTATTCATAGTAGTATTTTAAATATTTACAAATGCAAGTCATACTTTCTTTTTTTTTTTTTTTTTTTTCTTTTTTTGGAGAGGTTTTTTCGCTATAGGGCGCGTGCGCTTGCCAGACAGACAGAGAGAAGACATAGAGACAGAAAGCGAGAAATCACCCCCAGGGGGGATGGTCACGCCGCAATCCCTTCTCCTCCATTCTCCTCTTGGGATCTTGGGCACGCATGGACACATGCCCGGCGTGAGTTTTAAGCCACCGGGTCCGGAACACGAACCACTGTCGACTATGTGTGAGTCCAGCGACATAGCCATTACGCTAACTGCTGGTTCCCACAAGTCATACTTTCTAATCTATTGTGTATGCTTTGAAATGACACCTTTTCATTTATATAACTCTTCCATGAAAACTACTATTAATCCAAATGCCTTTTGTTAATTCTAGTGTTTCTTCTCTCATGTTGCAACAATACTTACACAATACTTAAAAATACTTTGCTAGTATGTGTGCATGCCTTTTAGTTTATTTCCAAAACTATATCATTTTTTAGGATAAGACTTCCATTAACATTTTTTTCTATGACTGTTGATGTATGTAACACAGCAATTAGAAACATATTTTTAAATGTAGGTTTTGGGAGAGTGAAAATAGAATTAGCCTGTTGAAAATAAACTTTAAATTCTGTAGTAACTACTATTATGCATATCATCTGGGTTTTTCCTGCCAAAAATTTGCTGTATTTCCTTATCCCTCACATGAGAATGTAAAGATGAACCTACACTGAATCAACTCACCGAAAGTCAGAGTCTCCTGCTGTGCTTTTTATTGAAAACTTCCTTGTTAGTAATAATAAAGTTCATACATGTTATTTTCCAAAATTGAAATAAAAAAATGTTCTATTCCTTTTAATCAGTTGATCATTCTTAAAAATATTTCAATAACTATATCAATAAATTACATATTTTCAGTTTTGGAGGCAGCTTACTTTTGGAGGCAGCTGAGAGGTGCCTGAGAGACAGACTATTAAACTGTATTTCATGATAATGTTGTTTGTTTTACCACTAACTGCCTGGCTTTGGGGATATAGACTCTGGAGAACTCTGACAGTTTGTTGTCATGATATACAAATGAAATAATTAAAGGAAACTTCCTCCTCTGTAGTAGAATATAATTTCTCTTAATAATAAATATATGCATATTTATATCTTAAAATATAATTTAACCTCTATATAGAGACTCTACTTCTGACATTCAAATGAAAACATCAAAAACAAATCATATATATATATATATATATATATATATATATATATACCAATAATCTCTGCATAATTATAATCAACATCCATTTTAAGACCTTTCATTTTGCTTTTAGGCTTATACAAGTTTTTATATAGAAACAAGACTTAAAATTAAACCCTATAATCTTACTATCAAATCCTAAATATGCCTTTATCTGAGAATTCGGAGAATAGGTATATGTTGACTATCAGGATTGTGCTGTGGGTCCAGCTATATTCTTCAGTATAGCCATATTGAGCATAGCACTGACATTTGAAATCCATCCAATATGGTTCCTCCAACTACTCATGTAGGGCACAAGTCAGGAAAGAAAAAAAGTGGTGCCAAGATACCAACACATTGGTTACTGACCATGAAGTCTTGCTATATGCACATAGTAGTGGCATTTGAAACAAAAATTATTAGGCCAGCCTGTGTTGTGCTGGTTGGCCTGTTGGACCCTACATAATAAGTTAAGTGATTCAAGGCCCAGACACATTGCCTCAAAACACCATGCTGGGCATGTGTGTGGTTGTTTTCAAAAGTCCTAAAAGGAGGGACCAGCAGTTAGCGTAATGGCTATGTCGCTGGACTCCCACATAGTCGACCGCGGTTCACGTCCCTGACCTGGTGGCTTAAAACTCACGCCGGGCACGTGTGCATGCGTGCCCAAGATCCCAAGAGGAGAATGGAGGAGAAGGTATTGTGGAGTGGCCATCCCCCCTGGGGGGTGATGTCTCGCTTTCTGTCTCTCTGTCTATCTGGCAAGCGCACAGGTCCTATAGAGAAAAAAAAAAAAAAAAAAAAAAAAAAATAGTTCTAAAGGGAGAATGAAGGAGAAGGGATCATGGCATGTCCATCCATAGTGGTGGTTGCTTTTTCACTTTATCTGTCTCTTTCCCTCTCTCTTTCTCTGGCTAATGCACACACCTATGACAAATTAAAACATATATATTAAAAAGTATTCAAACTTCTGTTGTAGTTAGCACTAGAAACCTTAGAGAAATTGGCAGATTGAAACTAAACAATCAAGTCTCATACTTATAAGTTTAGTTATTTTTAATAGGGGAAATTTAGTGAAAACCTAAATATGTGTTTGGAAGCTTCTATGACTGACCCCACATAAATATACTCAGCCCGGTTTTTCAAATGAAGTGAAATCAGAGATCAAATAATTAAAAATATTTTAAAAATCTAACAAAATATTACTTTAAAACATCACTCTGGAGGCCAACAGATGGCATATTGGTTATGTCACTGGACTCCCACATGACCAACCATGGTTTGAGTCCCAGACTCGGTAGATTGAAACTCACACCAGGCATGCAGGTGGTGTGCCCAAGATCCCTGAAGGAGTAGGGAGGAGAAGGGATTGTAGCAAAGCCATCGACCCTGAGGAGCGATTTCTCACTTTTCCCTTTACTATCTCTGTCTTTCACTCTGATGAGCACATACATCCTGAGGCAAAAACCTCAAAAAATGTATTTTCTTTATTATGAATATGTAGTTATTTTACAATATCAATTAAATAATGCTAAATTTTAAAGTTATTGCATTGCATTTCATCTATTCTTCCTTATGTTGTCCTATTTTATAATATGTAGGATAAAATTTGATTATGTGCAAGATATTGTGTTCAAAAACATTTGTGAGAATGTAAGTTGCAGTTTTGGACAATTTAATCAAGGTATTTTGCTGTTGTTGTTTCCAAAAGGCCTTATGAAACTATTAATCTAGTACAAACTTCATCCAATTTCCAGGCTTAATGTCTCCTGGGCAGCTCAAAGAAGTCTTTTCTTAGTTTCAGACTAAAAAACTATGATTTATCTCCTGATCACCCTTACACTGTTGTGTGTCTGTTTAGGATCTCAATTCAAGCCAGAAAACATTTCTTTGAATCTCTCACTTGGATTACCCTTGAATTTCACCCTGTCTCTCTCTGCATGTCCTGGTGGTCATTTAAGAGAATAGTGCAGCCTTTCAACAAATTACTCTAAGGAACAAAAGAGAGCTGCAGGTGTTTTGTTTCTCTGAGATATTGGTTTATCTTCAAAGCAGAATTATTATAATTTTGCTTGAAAGGTATAAATCTATTTTTCTAGTCTGTCCTTTGGCAATGAGAGCCATTGTCTAAGTAGTGCACCAAATTACACAACTTAAACGTTTTCTGTGAAGACTACTGAAGGCTATTAAAATATGATCTCAGGATGTGTTTGCTAAGATAGCAATTACTCCAATTGCGAAAGAACAGCTCAAAACCTTCCTTTCCTTCATTGCACACACAGATAATCTGGGTGCTTCTTGATTCTTCTCAAAGTTTCAGTAAATGGTTGAATCAGCAAGAGTTATAATTTTCCTCTATACCCCAACCATGCCACTCAGTAGTACGTCAACATTCTGAACTACCTTAATGCGTTTAGCCATAACTTTACTTCTAGTAATGATTCTATTTTTCACCTCAAAATATATTACTTTCAGTATTAGAAACTGCTACCTATACAGTGTAGTTTGCTGATGTTTTGATTAATTTTTTTTTAATCTAGGCATGTGCACTTGTGTGTCCAAAATCCCAAGAGAATGGAGGAGAGAGGATTGCAGCAGAGCCATCCCCCCTGGGGGAGATTTCTCACTTTCTGCCTCTCTGTCTCTGTGTCTCTAGTGAGCACACACATCCTGTAGTAAAAATCTCTCTAAAAAATTTTTCTTGAGGGCCAGCAGGTGTCATGGAGGTTAATTGCTATATTCCACATGGTGTACTGTGCAATTCAAGTCCCAGATCCAGTGGCTAGAAAATCACCCCTGCTGAGTGTGTGTGCATGCCCCCAAAATGAAGAGGAGACAAAAGGAGAAGATATTGCTGTGTGGCTATCCCCTGGGGAGTGATTTCTCACTTTCTCTCTCTCTCTGGCAAGCACACGTACCTAATATCAAAAACTATAAAATATTTTACTCTATTTATTTCACTGTCTACATTTAACTATGTATTTATCTGTTTTACCATTATTAGAAATTATAACTTTAAATCTTTAAATTAAGTTTGAATTTTTTCTGTATCAAAATATGCCTGGTCTTTTGAATTTAAATTAAGAATAGCTTTCTTGAATTACAGTAATTAATCTCTTTTACTATACAATTATATAGTCATTTACTGAATTCTTATATGAACCTGACAGAGAACTAAGATTGACTTTATAACCAAAATAAAGTTTCTCTTCATTTTGAATATGTGTTATTTAGTTATTCCATGCTAGTATATTATAATATGTACTCTAGTAAGAAATTTGAGAGGGACCAGCAGATGGCATAATAATTATGTCTCAGGACTTCCACCTAGTCAACCACAGTTCAAGTCCCGGACTTAGTGGTTTAAAACTTACACCAAGTGGGTGTGTATGTGTGTGTGTCTGCCCAAAATCCTGAGAAGAGAATGAAGGAGAAGAGACTGTGGCATGGCCATCCCCTCAGGGGGTGATTTCTCACTTTCTGTCTCTCTTTCTCTGTATCTCCAGTGACCACACATAACCTATAGCAAAAAAATGTCTCATAAAGAAAAAAAGGAGGGATCAGCAGTTGGCAAAATGGCTGTGTTGCTGGACTCCCATGTAGTTGACTTTGATTTGAGTCCCGGACCCGGTGGCTTAAACTCACGCCAGGTGCATGTGCATGTGTCCCCAAGATCCCGCGAAGAGAATGGAGGAGAAGGAATTGCGATGTGGCCATTCCCCCTGGAGCGTGATTTCTTGCTTTCTGTTTCTCTGTCTCTCTCTGTCTTTCTGGCAAGTGCACATGCCCTATAGCAAAACTCTCTCTAAAAAAGAAATAAAAGGAAAGTTGAGAAAAATAAAAATGATGTAAGTAACCTTTGCCATAAACTCTCAGATATAAACACTGACATGTTTTAAACTATTTGATCATCTTTTTCTTTCTGTAGATATAAGCCCACAACAAAGATAATACTGTTACTATTTGCTGTCTATTTTGCTAATTTTCAACCTTATGTGTATTTATCCATAATTACACACATATGTGTAATAATCTCTCCTTAATTCATCTATGAAGAAATAGAGATAATATATTTTCATTCAGTGTGGCAAAACCAATATGTAGGATTTTACTATCTCTCCTCTCCCTCACAACAGAAAAAATAATAGTAATAATGAAAGAACAAATCAAATCATAAAATTATAAATATAAAACCGTCTATCATAGATTCAAAACACACATCATCCACAAAAATAAATTCTATGATTCACATAACAAAATCCAAAGAAAAATAAATGATCTAGTATGAATTATAGAAAAATGTTTTCCTGATCTCAAGGGTAGATTAAAAACATTGTGATTGTGCTGTCACTTATCTGAAATGCTTGGGACCAAAATTTTTCAGATATTGGAAATTTTTTCAGATTTTTGGAATAATTAGAAATACATAATGAGATATCTTAGGGGTCAAATCTAAATCTAAAAATAAAAGTCACTTATGTTTCATGTACACCTTATATGCATAAGATATGTTTATAATATTTTTGTATTATAGCATTTTGAGTCACTTATTGGATAAAGTCAGAGGATAAAATCTCTACTTGTTGCTTGATGTTGGCATTAAAAGCATTTTAATTTTGGAACATTTTGGATTTTAAATATTCAGGTTAAGAATGTTCAATCTGTGTTATCTAAAACAAAATCATTAGAAAAGTACAATATTTGACCTAGTTCAAATTCAAACTTGTTCTTTATCTAAGAATACTAAGTAAAAATAAAAGTATGAAAGTATATTTAAGGCAAATAGTTTGTACAGGGGAAAATATACATAGTATACAAGAAACTTTCAAATAAATTAGAATAAAGACAAATCATTCAAAATATGTTTGCAAAAATGGTATGCAAAGGTACTTTAGGAATAAAACCATAAAATGTGCCCTATCTCAATAATCTTAAAAATTCAAGCTAAAGTTCAAAAAGAATTCTGTTTCATAAATGAATAAAAATTTCATACTATGATAATGCTGAGTGTGATGAAGAACGGATCATACATTTGAATCTTTAAAATACTGCTATTAGGAGTATAAATCAGCAAAGCCTCTTTGAAATGTTGACAGCTAAATAATGTACAATCAACCTGTGAACCTCATTCTAAAACCGCTTATGTGTAGTGCAGTGGTATATATGCCCTAAATTATAACACCTCAATGTCCTCAATGGTAGACAAAACTAAAGAAAATGCTAAAATTAAATATTATTCATAGAAAATAATACAATTTAATATAAATGTATGGGACATGAATTATTTGTGAATTTATATTATCATTTATAAAAGTCAAATACTTGGAATACATACTGTGTAATGTCCTTTATAAAACCATAAAAAGTATAAAAAGAAAATATTGATTTGAAGTTCTTGAGAGCCATGATCAGATAGTGAATCTACATAGAAAAGCAAGGTCATTCTTTTGGTTATTCTGGGAGTGGAAGGACCAGGACTGAGGTTTGGCTTCTGGAATGCTGGTTCTCTTGGTTGATCTACATGGACTGCACATGAGTATTTAAAAACTATTCAGTACACTTCAAAATTAAAACGATGACATAAGAAGTTTATGAAAATACCATATTTTGCAATGAAGTTTTCATCAGAAATGTAATAGAAAACTATTGGAAAATTCTTACCTGGAGAGTAAAATAAACTAATTTTACATTTAAAAAAACATAATGAATAATATTAATGGTTTATATATGATTAAGACTTGAAGAAACTAGATTAATTGTGTATTAACTGCTGAGTCATCACAATGATGTTTGTAGGAAGCTAGGTAGTAATGAATAGTGGTTTCTCCTTTGTTTAAGTAACTGAATATATGTTGATGTTAATTATTCATAAGGAGAGCTATTACAAAGGATATAGTTCCTGTGAGAATGATGATCTAAAAGTACATTTTAGGGTCCAGCAGGTGGCATGATGGTTAAGGGCACTGGACTCCCACATGGACAACCATGGTTTGAGCATAGGATCTGACAACTTGGTTTCCCACTTTCTCTCTCTCACACATTCTTGCTTACTCTGTTTCTCATGGTTCAATTAAAATAAATAAATAAACAAAGTTAAATAAATTCATTCTTTAAGAAAAAAATGCATTTTATTAAGCTCGATGTTTCTACCACTCAGTAATAGATATAAGTATTTGTAGAAGTAAATTATTTAGCATTATGTCAAAATCTTTTTTGTGAATTATAATAGATTCCATTGATACTCAAAAAATGACACGTATATTGGATCATTGGAAAAGTCATGACTCATTTTTGCATAGAAAAATATGTCATGACTTTTCTGACAGCCCAATAGATAGTAGCTAATATTTTCAGAATTTGTTTGCTTAAAGTCAAATCATATTTTTTATCATGCAAATACCAAAGTACTCATTTTATTAAAAGCAAAGTTTTAAGATCAAAGAAAAAAATGTATTTTATAGAACTTGCTGAATCAAATGAGTTGGTAGTAAAGACTTTGGTTATAGAACTACTAAGGCAGTTAACATCTGTGTTGGCAGCAATTTTATTGAGCACATATTAAAATTTAATTATAGCATAACTAGTGAGTCCCTCAATAAAGATTTTTTCTTTTTCTTTTATTTTTAAAGAGATTTTTGCTATAGGGTTCATGCATTTCTTGGAGAGACAGACAGACAGAAAGCGAGAAATTCACACAGCCCCAGGGGAGGATGGCCATGCTACAATCCCTTCTCCTCCATTTTCCTCTTGGAATATTGGGCAAGTACGCACATGTATCCATTGCGATATTTAAGTTGCCAGGTCTGGGACTCAACCTGCAGTGAACTTCATAGGAGTCCAGTGACATAATCAATATGCCATCTGCTGTTTTCAAGATTTTTTCTTCTTTATGCAGACTTCCATAGTGTTCAAGGGGAGACATTGAGTTATACGTCTTTCCAAAATCAACTGAGATAAAAAGAATCAGAATGAATTATACCTACATTCAACCACAGATAATTTTAAGACATCTTGAAAAAAAAAGACATGAAATATCGCATTGATTTTAAAGTATGATCATATTTTCAATTAAATAAAGCTCAACTATCATAAACAATGTAGATGAAACATTGAATATACTTAGGACCCAAATACAATTTTTATTTGACTTAGATGGAATGTGAACATAGTTTAGAGTTAATTAATCTCTGGATGGTTTCTTTCACATCTTTGTTCCTAAGGCTGTAGATGAGAGGATTCAGCATGGAGATCATGACTAAAAAAACACAGTAGCTACTTTGACGAACGGCCATGAGCTTTTAGAGTTGGGCACACAGTAGAGAAAGAGGATGATCCCATGGAAGATAGAGTTAGCAGTCAGGTAAGAGGAACAAGTAGAGAAGGGTTTAAGAAGTTCACCTATAGAGGGCATGATCAAAAGACTGCAAGTCTCATTAAAAATAGAAATGACTAAACAAGTCACATGGTTGATGTAGGGGTAAGAGCATGATATAGAGAGAACAGCAGAGTACTCACAGCTAAAGTGTTAATGATGCTTGGTTCACAGTAGGATAGCTCCAAAAAAGAATACGTGAGTATCAGAGAACAGTATCCACCCCATAGATAAGTCCTAGCTACCAAGAGAGTGGAAAGCTTTCAAGACATTGCAGTTGCATCAAGCTAAGTGTTACAAAGAGCCACAAACTGGTCATAGGCCCTCATACCCAACATGAACATTTCTGTAATTACAAATGTGAAAACAAGTGACCAGCAGATGGCATAATGGTTACGCCACTGGACTCCTAAGTAGTTGAACACGGTTTGAGTACTGGACAAGGTGGCTTAATATTCATGCCAGGTGCATTTGCGTGCTTGTCCAAGATCCCAAGAGAAAAGGAGGAGAAGGGATAGCAGTGTGGCCATACCCCCAGAAGACTGATTTCTCACTTTCTGTTTCTCTGTCTCTCTGGCAAGCACACCCACCCTCTAGCAAAAATCTCTCTCTAAACGACAAATAAAAATGTGCAGCCAAAAATCACTGTTATGCAACCTGTGAAGGTTATAATTCTGCCTTCCAAAACCAAGATCTCTAACAGTTCAGGTGTAAACACTGTGGGATAATAAATATCCATAAAGAGAGATGACTAAGTGTCCATGGGTGTATGAAGTTTGGAATTGATTTCTGTGACTGTAATTAAGCCCAAATTTCCCACCAGAGTGACTATGTACAGGACCAATAACAGTAAGAGGAAAGCCTGGAGGTGTGGGGAGTCTGAGTTACCCAACAAGATGGATGTAGTTACAGAGCTCTGTTTTCCCTCATCCAAGAAGGGAAGGAGGGAAGGATGAAAGGAAAGAAGAAAAGCAAAAAAAGGAGGGAGAAAAATTGAGCAGCAGAACCTGAGAAAGTGTGGTGAGAGGAACTCAGAAAAGGCTCAATGTAATCGTTAACACAAATGTGATCATTTCGTGTTCATGAACATGTTGTCTCACTTTGGAGTTTTACTTGGTAACTTGCCTTCTTTTTTTATTATAGGCAATAGCAACATCCTTCAGTGATTTAGCTTACTTATCTGAAAAATAAAAATATAGTTTTTTATCAATATTATTTTAAATAAATCCCATGTTAGTGAATGTGATACTTAGAACATTGAATACTCTACAATAAAATACAATATATAATAAAGGAGGCATGATTCAAATCAGAGATGTATTGAGCAGATAGACTAGTTATCACTGGAGGAAAGCCCTTGGGAAGAGCAAACACTTTTAATATGTAAAGAAAAAACATAATAGTGGGGCCAGCAAATGGCTTGGTGGTTAAGGTACTGAACTCCCACATGGCTGACCATAGTTTGAGTCCCAGACCCATGGTTTGATAATCATGCTGGATGCATGTGAGGGCATGCCCAATCTTCTGAGATGAGAGCACTAGAGAAGAGGTTGTGGAATTGTCAACCTCTCAGAGGTTATTTCTTTCTCCTCTTTCTCTCTTTCTCTTTCTCTTTCTCTTTCTCTTTCTCTTTCTCTTTCTCTTTCTCTTTCTCTTTCTCTTTCTCTTCATTTCTTTCTCTTTCTCTTATCTCTCTCCAGCGAGTGCATGCACACTTTGACAAAAACCTAAACAGAAAAGGCAAAGAAAAAGAAAAATATAGTAATAAATTTATTTGGGGGAAGATATATCTTTACAGGCATTAGCATTTTGTATCGATTTACTGAAATTTTGCCTAAGTATATGTTATTATCTTAAACTCATAGAATATCTTCTTGAGAGGATCTTTAAATTGAAAAAAAAAAATTCCACTCACTTGAGGGCTATGTTCTTTAAAGTATATAACCACTGCATGGTCATTTATAAGCTTCCTAATGTTCAATGAAATATGATTTTCTTTAAGGACTTATTTTAGAAGTATTCCTTTTTTAAAAAATATATATATATTTTTTTTAAAAGAACACATGTACCTGCTAAAGAGACAGACTATGAGAGGGAAAGTGAGAAATCAACCACCAGAGGGGATGGCCATGCTGCAATCCCTACTTCTTCATTCTCCTCCTGGAAAGTTTGGTATATACGCACTTGTGCCTCATTTGAGTTTAAATCAGCATGTTTGAGACTCGAACCGGTTTTGGACAGTTGGAAACCCAGTGCCCCAACCACTACACCATGATTGGCCCCATGGAAATATTTAAAATATTCATGTTCATTATTTTTTCTTATTCAGTCTGTAGTGCGTATTTTTTAAAAGCAATACACAACCACTTGTTTATGAGTGATAATAAACTATAAATATAGTACTAGAAAGTAATACTTTATGCAAAATTAATTCTTCATGTGACAAACTTAGGTGTGGTTATCAAAGAAACATGAAGAAATATGGGAGATTAAATTATACACTCTTTGTTTTTCTTAATACCAAGAGGGCTCTGAATATTATACATTTACATTTTTAATTTATTTTTTTAAATTGTTAAATAGGTATTTTATTGTTATTATTATTATTCATACATTAAATTGCTATACATCATTTAGATTGTGAAATTTACCCAGCATCATTTACACTTCCGTTCAGCCCAGTGAGACTATTATACACATCCTCATCAACAGATAATAAATCTTATCTGTGTCCCACAAGTGCCTTGCCTCTCCATTATTAAACCTTATAAAAGTTCATGATGTCCCCACTTAATATATACTGAGTGCACTCTGTGACAGAAACTGATTGACTAAAGGATATAGAAACACAATAAATGGATATAAATACCTGATATAGTGTGTGTGAAAGAGTAGAGACTGAGGAAGGACACTTAGAAGAAAAATAGAGAGGCAAAGCATTAATGGGACGAAGAAATGTGGTATTATCTATTGAAGATAATTGTATAGTTTTATCAACTACACAAGGGAAAAAAGTTCACAAGATGGAATATTCACTTTGTAAGCTAAATAATGTGACTGAATGTATAAAAGAAAATGAAATAAAAAAATATTAAAAAAAAAAGGTTCGTGATGGAATTAGATGTGGCGACCCAATAGATATGATTCTGCCTTCTTGAACATACAGCTTTCATCCTTGTCTGTAGTAACTGACAGCCTCCCATCAAATCTGCCATTACTAGTCTGAGGCACAGAGCATCAGCCATGTGATCAAACTTTCTATTGAAGAGGAGATTGGAGGGACAGTTATTGAATATCACATTTTTAGTAGCATGTGCTAATAAAAAATGCTCATTGTTTTTCTATAGAGGTAGATTGGATTGCTTTAAATGGGTCTCTACGAGGTACATTAAGGTGTTTTCTTTGTTTGTTTGTTTTCCAGTATAATAAAATTTATCTGTCAAAAAGTCATAGTCTTTGGGACTAGCAGTTAGTGTAATGGCTATGTTGTCGGACTCCCATATAGTCAACTGCGGTTCGAGTCCCGGACGTGGTAGCTTAAACTCATGCCGGAGAAGTGTGCGTACATGCCCAGGATCCCAAGAGGAGAATGGAGGAGAAGGGATTGCAGTGTGACCATCTCCCCTGGGGGGGTGATTTCTCACTTTCTGTCTCTCTGTCTCTCTCTGTCTTTCTGGTGAGCACACACATTCTCTAGCAAAAACCTCTCAAAAAAAAAAGTTATAATTTTTTAAAACAGATCTAGGGCTACTGGTCATTTTTATAAGGATACTATTATTTACACAGGCTAAGAATTTTGATATACAATTTGTTACTACTGCAACGAAGCTGTATTAAATAAACCATTACATTAGAGAAGGGGAGCCCCAGAATCGTTAGATCATCCCTGTTTAATAAGCGATCTTTCTGAAAAACTCTAGGCCAAGATTAACACAAGATTTGGCAAACTAAAAAGCAAAAACTAATAACAAAAGTCTTTTGTAATGTCTTTCCCTTCAACCCCACTGTAATCTACTTGATATCATTTAGACACAAGATTGTTAGCCTATAAAACTGCAATCTGTAGGATACAATCTATATTTATCCTTGATATGATATGTGCTCTTGACAATACTTTATTACAAAATGCATTAAATTGAAACTATTCCACACAGATTTCTATAATGTCTCCAAGAAAATATAAAAACAAATTGCTTTGTCACTAAACATAATACTCTATCCATATCAGTATTTTAAATTTTATTCTATGAAATAGTCATGTCTTCTTATCCATCTAAATTACCCCCTCGTTTCCTCCAAGGTTTTATAACATAATCTTTCAATGGCAATTTCTCTACAAAGCTCCTTCAACAAAAATTTCTGGTCCATCTAAATAAAATTATTTTTCTTCTGTGCTGCTGTTCTTGCAACTAAAATCTCACAGTGTGTGTGTGTGTGTGTGTGTGTTTAATTTACAGCTGATTTTGTAGTTTGTGTGTATGTAGTATGTATGTGTGTATTTTACTTTGCTTTTCCTGAAATGATTAAATTTACTGAGAACACGAAGATTTATCATTTCATCTAAAATCTCTAGTTCACTAACATAGCATTAAGGGACATAATTTTAAATTTGGAACAGTGATTCTAGAAACAATGAAAGTAGATTTCAACACTTTGCATATGAATCACCAGCTGAGGGAAGTAGATAGTAGATCCTCTAACTCTGCTCACACAGGATTTTCTCAAAAATTCTTCTGGCTTTTGTTATATCTCATAAAAGAAAATATGTCCTTCATTGAAGCAACTCCCCCAAAATCAGATTTGCCAGATGTATGTTTTTGGTAATGATGATTTTCTTGGTATTACTAAATTGCATGCACAATCTCTCCTAAAATTGAAATGTCCTGAAAATTTTTTCTATATTTTAAAGTAGTGAATGACTCATATAAAATACAATGTTCAAAAGAATCAGTTAATATCATTTTTCCAGCTTTCAAGAAAGTAGGAGGAGGCATAGTGATGCCCTTGCTGAAGAGACAGTCCTGAAAAGCAAGCATATTCCATGATCGTGTTGTTTATTTTACGAATAATTGATTGACCTTGGAGACAGGGGCCTTGGGGAATTATGACAGAATTGTCATAATAAGCTACAAAGCAAATAATTAGAAGAAATTTCCTCTTTAATTTTTATTGCTTTAATTTACCATACCAATAATGTGTTGCTATTTATGTTTAAAATAGTTTATCTCTATATAGAGGCTCATTTCTAAAAATGACAGAAATAATACAACAAATCTATCGAAATACTCTATATATATTAAATATACATCTTTTAAATCTTTTCATTTTAATTTTATATGCTTGTGTGTCTTTAAAAGTGCACATATATCTATGTATAAATATATATACTCACATGTGTATTTACTCATTAATCTTACTGTTATACATGAATATAAGTTAGTTATTCTAGATATTTTTAATTATGGGATTGAAGGTATAAAGATGTATTACATATCTCGGTGATGGTTATTCGTCCAGTTGTGTTCTGAAGTACATCTATGTAGATAATAGAACTGCTCTTTCATATTTATCTATGTAATTACTGCATATACTAATTAAGTGAACACAAACTAGAGAAGGAAAGAAACTGATATTTTATATAATCCCAGTAAAATGCTATCATACAGGTTATTGACCAGGAAATCTTGAAATACATGTACATGGGACCAGCAGTTAGCATAATGGCTATGTTGCTGGACTCCCAAGTAGTCGACTGCAGTTCGAGTCCCCGATCCAGTGGCTTAAACTCACGCTGGGCGCATGTGCGTGCGTGCCCAGGATCCCAAGAGGAGAAAAGAGAAGGGATTGAGGCGTGGCCATTCCCCCAGGGGGTGATTTCTCACTTTCTGTCTCCCTGTCTCTCTCTGTCTTGCACACACCCTATAGCAAAAAGCCTCACAAAAAGAAAAGAAAAAAAAAAGAAAAGAAAAGAAATATATGTACATGTAGAGGCAATTAGAAACAGTTATTACCAAAGTATCCAAAGTGAATGAGCATTCTGGTACAGTGAATGTAGATGTATATAACCATGTCAGTGGCCCAAAGTTAAGCAGATGATTAAAGTTAGTGTTTACTGTTTTTGTTATGTTCATTATATTGGAAGATTTTTTTTTTTTAGAGATTTTTGCTATAGGGCACGTGTGCTCACCAGAAAGACAGAGAGAGACAAAGAGACAGAAAGCTAGAAATCACCCCCCAGGGCGGATGGCCGTGCCACAATCCCTTCTCCTCCTTTCTCTTCTTAGGATCTTGGGCACACATGCACATGCGCCAGGTGTGAGTTTAAGCGACCGAGTCCGGGACTCGAACTGCGGTCGACTACATGGGAGCCTAGCGACAGCCATTACACTAACTGCTGGTCCCTGGAAGATATTTTTAATAAAGAGGGCTGGCAGTAAATTTGCCTAGTTGGGGTTAAGTAAGCAGGTTATATGAACTAGTATAGCTGATACATCAACACAGTGAACCTGGAACATCAATTGAGATCAACATGGATAGTAGATCACTGAAAACAAATTTTTAAAATCCTTTTTTTTATTTTTTTATTTTGGCTATAGGGCACATGCTCTCACCAGAAAGACAGAGACAGAGAGAGAGAAAGTGAGAACTCTTTCCCCGGGGGGGTGGTGGCCACAATCCTTTCTCCTCCATTCTCCTCTTGGGATTTTGGGCACACAAGCACACACACCTGGCATGAGTTTAAGCCACTGGGTCCAGGACTCAAACCATGGTGACCTCATGGGAGTCCAAAGACATAGTCATTATGCCAACTGCTGGTCCCCAAATTTTTAAAATCAAAATGTTGGGTCCAAAAGGTGGCATAGTATTGTGGTGCTAGACTCCCATATGACCAACCATGGTTAGAGTCCAGGACCCGGTGACTTGAAGCTCATTCTGGGTGCATGTGTGTGCATATTCAAAATTCTGAGTGGAGAATAGAAGAGAAGGGATTGTATTGCAGCCATCTCACATGCAGAGTGATTTTTCACTTTAATTTTCTGTCTTTTATATGTCTCCAGTGAGTGCATGCACTTTATAGCAAAACTCTATCTAAAACAAATAATAACAATAATAAATAAATAAAATCTAAATGGAACTAAAATGGCTAACTTTATTTTTATTTATGGCAGGTTATTAAGTAAGTATTCTAAGCTAAAATTTAAAAGATAAAAGTAAGAGAGGCAGAGACAGCAGATGCCATAGTGTTTATATCACTAGATCAACCACATTTTGAGTCCTGGACCAGTAGCTTGAAACTCATGCCGAGTGCGAATACATGGATACCCAAAATTCCAAAAGGACAATGGAAGAGAAGGAACGATGGTATAGTTATCCCCTGCAGGGTGATTTCTCACTTTCCCTCTCACTGTCTCTGTCTCTCTTTCTCTGATGAGTGCACATGTCCTATGGCAAAAACCTCTGAGGTAAAAATATATATCTATATAACAATTTTGTACAATGTTATACTTTTTTTTTTGAGAGGTTTTTTGGCTATAGGGCCCGTGCGCTCACAGAGAGAGAGCAACAGAGAGACAGAAAGTGAGAAATCACCCCCCCAGGGGAGGTGGCCATGCCGCAATCCCTTCTTCTCCATTCTCCTCTCGGGATCTTGGGCACGTACGCACATGCGCCCAGCGTGAGTTTTAAGCCACCGGGTCCGGGACGTGAACTGCAGTCAACTATGTGGGAGTCCAGTGACATAGCCATTACACTAACTGGTGGTCCCTACAATGTTATACTTTTTGAATGAGTAATTTAGCATAATTAGTCTGTTGCTATTTTAAATCCCTATTCTCCAAATTTTATTTGGAATTGCATAATTTTTTTTAAAGAAAGGACTGCGTAGATAGAGTTGTAACATTTTTTTAATAAGCTATCCTATATTCAATGGTTTGAAACATATTTGAGTGTTAGATGTTAGGCCGAATTGAAATAACCACTGCCATATTATGCCCTCAAGGATAGAACCCGAGGAATGTGAGACCACATAAATAAACAAAGTGCAGATGTGCCTTGATGACACCAGACCAGGTCAACCTGACCTCAACTGAAAGTCCTAATCTAAACCTAAACATACAGTGACAGCTGACTTTCACATATCCCCTTCCTTCAAGTGGAAAATTACTGACTGTACTTCCTACATTGTGATTCTGAGCTATAAAAGATCCCTTTATCTTAGGCTCGGGGTCCTTGTTGAAAGCACGCTGCATCGGGCAGAAACTCGGACCCCAGCTAGCTGGAAAAATAAAAGCTTCTTATGTAATTGCATTGTTGTCATCTTTTCTGCATCACCAATGGTTAGATCGATCTCAGGACCCTAACAATGTCAAATACTGTGAATCAAGTAGTGCATGAAGAAATTGTTTCGTGTATAGAATTTTTCAGCTTTATGAACATAACAGATATATTAGAGGACAACAAAGTAGCACAGGAAGTAAGCAGACTGGACCAGCTGCAACGGTGCAGGCCACAGGGTCACTGCAGATCAATGATTGACACCATATGCAAAAACTCCTCATCTGTGCTCTGGATCTAGTGAACATATTGGGTAATAAACACATTAAAAGATACTCAAAAATCACTAGTCATTGTACAAATATACAGTAAAAACACATTGAGATGCCATTACTTACTAGAAAACTAAAATTAATAATACTGACCCTGCTGAGGGCTGAGTGTTGGCAAGGAAAACTTAAAACTTTTCTAAATTGCTGATAGGAATATAAAATGACACAATCACTTTGGAAAACAATCTGCTGATTTTTTTTTTTTTTTTTTTTTTGGAGAGGTTTTTGCTATAGGGCGCGTGCGCTCGCCAGACAGACAGAGAGAGACAGAGAGACAGAAAGCAGGAAATCACCCCCCAGGGGGGATGGCCACGCCGCAATCCCTTCTCCTCCATTCTCCTCTTGGGATCTTGGGCACGCATGCACACGCGCCCGGCGTGAGTTTAAGCCACCGGGTCCGGAACTCGAACCGTGGTCGACTACGTGGGAATCCAGCGACATAGCCATTACGCTAACTGCTGGTCCCAACAATCTGCTGATTCTTAAAAAAAATGTTAAATGCTGGGACCATGCAGTTAACACAGGCTGAGTATGAAAGAACTGCCCCTTGTGCCTAGAGCAAGGACTACGCTGAGGAGAACTGTTTGCAAGGTCAACAGTTTTACGAGTTCTGGACCTCAAGAATTGTGTTGCTGTACTGTCCTGCACTCAATTTCTCTGCCATGGGCCTTATTGCCATACCCCAGTACCCCATAAAGGCACCCACAGCCTTACTATAATTTTTACAATAATCCTGAAAGAACGCGGATCTACTAAGGTGGCAGCTGTGTAGGGCAGCCGCTGCAAACAGGAGTTACTCCCATTAGACTCACCCCACCTTCCTAGAAAATGTCAACAGAGAATGCTACATTCACTTCTCCTACTAGGGATTACATAGATAAGCATTAGAAAGGTCTGAGTTAAAGCTACTAATGGGCAAAACTACCTCAGTAGCCAGGAGGGACTCAGAGACTCATCCATGAGGTGCTGTTACCCCAAAGACCATAAGCCACCCTTACTCTCAGGACAAGGAAAGATTGCCATTCCCCAAGCCACAGTCATTAGCAGCATGTAGAGGGTCCCAAGTACACAGCATCCTTCAGCTACTCACAAGACCACATTCCTTTCCTATGTAGACTCACCCTCTTAGCTGTAGACTACCCTGGAGATAACATAAGTATTTCACTTTAGTATATACTAACCTTGTCTTTACTAAACCAGACAGGATTTATTTCTAGGTTTCTGTAATTGCTACCACCCTAGCCTGAAGCTAAAGTTCTCAAAAAGCTGACCTGAGGCCAATCTGGGACTAAAGTGATCAAGCTGGTCTGACTGAAGTGGTCAAGACTCCTGGGAGCCCTCTCATCCAAAGACCCTCCCTGGTAATCAAGATCAAAGAAGAGAATACACCTGAAAAATGGACTTCCTCGTTCTAAAAATTATGACTGTTTATACCTAAACAAAACAGATGTCATGTTTTATGATTATTGTTCCTATACTTTGAATGCCTTACCTTTTAGAGCAAAATGTTTCACTTATTTTCCCTCACCCATCCCACTACTGTAAAAACTCCTTCTATAATAAATACGCATGAATTCTGGCCTTCAGGGCTGCAGTCTGGAGTTTACTCTGGCTGCAGTCAGCTGAGAACATGCTAAAGGGGCGGTGTGAGGTCTCAGTCTGATTCCTGTTCACCCGCGTCGCCTTCCTGTGCACCCACCCCGGCTGGGGCACGGCTCCCGGCAGTTAAACATACAACTATCAACCTTTTGGTAAGTAGGTGAAATAAGTACATTTTAGAAACATACAAATTATTTAAATTGACTGAAGAATAAATGTAATATCTGAGTGGACTTATAGCAAATAAAAAGATTTACTCAATAGTTAAAACCCCCCAAAACAATTCTATCACAAGATGGCTTTATTGGCAAATTAAACCAAACATTTAAAGAATTAACACCAATTTTTCTCACACTCTTCCAAAGGAATTGAAAAAGAGAGAATACTTACTAGAACATTCTGTGAGGCCCACATGATACCAAAAGTATCATATTAGCATCTTGTGAGGATATCATGATCAGGGTATTATGATATCAGTGTGATTAGGATATCATGATATCAACATGATACCTTGATACAAAAGCCAAAAAAGACATTCATCACAAGAAAAGATACAGACAGATATTCCTTATGAATATAGAAGGAACAATCCTTAAAGGTAGCAAAAAATTCTTCAGCATATTAAAGGATTATGCAATATGATTAAGTGGAATTTATCTTAGGAATGCAAAGATGGTTCTCCAAAGAAAATAAAAATAATGACCATGCTCATATAAAGATGTTCTAAAGAAATGTAATACACTATAAAGGTACATGTGATTAAATTTAATCATTAGTCATCAGCAATATGTAAGTCAAAATAGTAGTAAATTACCACATCACACCCATTAGAAAGACTACAATTTACAAAATGGAAAATAACAAGTGTTGACAAGGATGTGGTGTCTCATATGGACCCTTGTAAATGCAGAAGTGTACAGCTGAAAGTAAGCATAAACTTAGCATATGACTCATCAATTCTATTTACAGAAATATAACAAAAGAATTTTTAAAAGAAATCAAACAAACATTACTAGCCAGTGTTCATTACAGATTTATTCACAATAGCCAAAAGATGGAAACAATCCATATCCTTCAACAGATGAATGAAGAAAATATACTACATATATATAATAAAATGTTACTCAGCTGCCATAAAAAATGGAGATCTAGGTCATGCTACAACATAGATAAAACTTGGAAATATTATGCTAATTAAGGCAGACACAAAAATATAAACTAAATATGCTATAATCTGACTTATGTCTAAAATAACAATCTCTAGATACAAAAAATTGATTAGAATTTATCAGGCATGAGAGAGAGGGTGAAATGGGTAGTTATTGCTTAATGTTTATATAGTTTGTTTGGAATAGTAAAAGCATTTTGAAAAATATAGTAGCAATATTTGGAAAACATTATGAATGTAATTTATACAACTGGAATATATACTACATTCACAAATGAATGTGATTCAACCATTATAAAAGATGAAATCTTGCCATTTGTTTCAACATAGGTGAATCAGGAGGGAAGTATGCCATATGAAATAATCCAGGCAAGAAAAGACAAATATGGCATGTTCTTGCTCATTTCTGCAAGCTAAAAGATTTGATCAAGTAGCAGAGAAGAGAGGAATGGGAGAATGCAAAATCAGAGAAAGAATGGAAGAGAGGACAATAGCGGACTTGGTTGACAGATACAAAATTGCAGATAGACAAGATGAATGAGATCTCCAGTATTAAAGAACAATAGAGCAACTCTAATTAAAAACAATTTAATGTACAATTCAATATAGCTAAAATAAGGATCTCAAATGTACACATTGCAATGTAATGATAAATACTAGAGATGATGACTACGCTCATTGCACTGACTTGATCATCACTGTACACACATACTGAAAAAAATCACACAATACCCCATAAATAAAACAAATACTATACATCAGTTAAAAACTATTTAAAACTTTGAAATGGAAAATTTGATTACATATACTTTTCCGTAATACATACACTTAATAAGAAGTAAATTTGTGTGTTTTTGTGCAAAGACACAATGTATTTGTATAAATTTGTGTAATATTTAATAGATTTCAATGAATAAACAATGAGTGGATATCTACATTTGTTCTACTATCTTGTAATTCTTTAACATGATCGATAAGAGACAAGCACAGAAGACAAGTTCTAATTTCTATCCTCAACAAATTGTTTATGTAAGTGAACAAAATAATGAAGTAATTCTTAGAAAATGTCAATCAGATCAGTCAGATATATTGTATTTTTATGTAATAATAAAGAAAAAGATATGCTCCACAAGGTAAACTTAATAGCCTTTACTACTTTTAAATATTAAGGTCAATTTTTCATCTCACTTCCCTGTAACCATTTCAAATTTTTTTAAATTAACAAATACCATGAGATTTGAAGTTAGGAACACAGTAGATAAAGTGATGGCTCCTCTTAAGATAATAATGGTGGTTAGACGGGAGACACAAGTGGGGAATAGACACACAACAAATTATAGAAAATATCATTTATTAAGTTAGTCTTGCAAAAAAACTGAGATAAAAAAAGTAAGTGAATGCAAGGGAGAGATTATATGCTAAAAGTGTTTTGAATCAGCAAGAAAAAAAACCTTCTGGGAGACTGCAGATCTGTAGCCAAATGCAGGAGCTGGGCGGATAGACTAGCAGTTAAAGGAGCTCAGTCTTCTGTAGCCAACTACAGTTTGAATCTCACCAAAAGCAGCTTAAACAACATGACAGGCATGGGTGCATTTGTGCTCAAAACCCTGACAAGATGGAGATAGAGAGGAGAGAGGTCATAAAATTATCGTTGAATGGCTCACTCTCTCTCTTTCTCTCTCTCTTCCTTGGACATGCATGTCCTCAGTCAATAAAGTATTGACAAAAACAGTTACAGACCATAATTACAAGAATGAACATTTCTGTCACCATAAACATGCACTCGAAGAAATATTACATGACACTTGTAAAAAAGAGATTTTGTTTGTCACAATCAAGTTTTGTATATATACACATACATATGTATGTGTAAATAATATGTATGTATATATATATGTGTGTGTGTCAAAAACTTTATAAATATATATTTTGGCTAATTAGACTTTTAAAGAATAAATTTATATATTTTTTCTTGAATTAGATAGACATTTATGTCATGGTTTCATGTCACCTTGTACTTATCAACATTGTTATTTTAAGGGAAAATAAACACTAATGCTTTATTGAAGTTATGAGTCAAAATTTGTTTGAGGTATGGCATTAACAGGTGTGATAAAGGCAGTTAGCATCTCCATTAGCAGTAGTTTTATTAAGCACAATTTAATTCTAGTTAAACCATAACATAAACTGTAAGACCCTAAATACTAAATGTAAGACCCTACATACTAATAAATCTTACTTCCATATTGTCCAGTTACAATATTTTGAAATATGAGTCCTTCCCAAAACACCTGAGACAAAGTGTTCTAGAACAGAATATCTCTGTTTTCAAACAGATCATTGTAAGAAACGCTGAACACCAAAACTCATGGCATGTGCAATATTTCATTGATTTAAAGCTTGATAATTCATTCACTTGAGTAATACTAACCTATCATCTGCAAATACATGAATAAGTAGATAGTTAGAATATAAATAAACATATATTATTTTGAATTATATTGATTGAGAATGCAGTTTGGAGCTGATTAACTTCCTGGCTGTCTTGTTCACTTCTTTGTTCCTAAGGCTGTAAATGAGGGGATTCAGCATGGAGATCACAATGGTGTAAAACACAGTGGCCACTTTGATGAGAAGCAATGAACCTACAGAGTTGGGCACACAGTAGATAAAGAGGAGGATTCCATGGAAGATGGACATAACAGGTGAGAGGAACAAGTAGACAAGGCTTTGTGAAGTCCACTTGTAGAGGGCATCCTGATGATAGTGATGATGATGAAGACATAGGAGGTCAGGATGGTCAGGAGGCTGCAAGCCTCACTGAAGACAGAAATGACTAAACAAGTCATCTGACTGAAGAAGGGGTCAGAACAGGAGTGAGAGAGGAGAGCAGTGTAATCACAGCAAAAGTGATTGATGATGTTAGGTCCACAGTAGGATAGCTTCAAAAGAGAACATGTGAGTATCAGGGAGCAAAATACACCCCATAAATAAGTCCCAGCTACCAGGAGACCACAGAACTTGGGAGACATTGCAACTGTGTAGAGCAAGGGGTTACAAACAGCCACAAACCGGTCATAGGTCATCACTGCTAACATGAACGTTTCTGTAACCACAAATGTGCAGCCAAGGAAAAACTGTGTCATGCATCCTTTGAAAGAGATAGTTCTTTCTTCTGAAACTAAGGTCTCTAACAGTTTAGGTGTAAGCACACTGGAGTAACAGATATCCAAAAAGGACAGATGGCTAAGGAAAAGGTACATGGGTGTATGTAGTTTGGGACTGATCTTTGTGACCACAATTAAGCCCAAGTTCCCCACTATAGTGACTGTGTAGATGGACAAGAACACCAGGAAGAGGGGAGCCTGGAGGTGTGGAACATCTGAGAAGCTCACCAGGATGAACGTGGATATAGAACTCTGGTTTACTTCATCCCATACCATGACCCTTGACAAGGAGGAAAGGAAGGAAATGGGGAGGGAGGAAGGAAATAAGGTAGGAAGGAGATAACAGAATAAGAGGAAGTACAATAGGAGAAACTCAGAAGAGTTTGATGTTACCAGTTAACACCAATGTCGTCCGTCTGTGTTCGTGAACATGCTGCTTCACTTTGGAGTATGATCTTTCACATTGCTAAACTGAAAACAAAAAGAAAAACAAGCTGATTCTGGAAATAGATATGGAGACTCAAGAGATAATGATGCTGGCTTCTTAGACACATCTGAGAATAGGTCCACTTCTAGCCCTGTCTGTGACAAGCAACCTCCTACCATCCAATCTGCTACTACTAATCCCACATACAAACTGTCAGCTATGTAATTACACTGTCCAGCAGACTGGCAATGGAGTGACCCCCTTCATGCACTTAGTCACATGGGTTCATTGAACATGCTTGTCTGTAATTTAAGGAACTTGATTGCTTTAAGTCAATCACAGCCATGTGGGTTAAGAATTTTGAGACGCTGCTGTTCCATATCTACTAGTGCTCTAAGGAAACTAGATCAAACCATTATATCAGAGAAGGTTCTGGAACTTGGATTGGAGGTAAAATCACTGCACTGGTTAGGTCATGCTCTACCTAACAGAAACCAAATCATGTTTCTGGAAGATGCTGAGCAAAGATTAAGAGAAGACTTGGCACACTGAAAAGCAAAGCTTTCCTGAGGATTTTCTATTTGTTGTGTTCAGTTCCCTTAGCAATATTGATGGTGCCTGTTCCAAATGAAAAAATCATCTTCACACATCTCATAATCATCTCTCTTCAAAACCTGTCAGTGAAATTTACTATGGAAGCATACAAGGAGCCATCATAGTCATTCTTATGTCTACAAATTTATCTTTTTTTTAAAAAAAAGGTTTTTTGCTACAGGTGTGTGCACTTGCTGGACAGAAAGAGACAGAGAGACAGAAAGTGAGAAATATCACCCCCAGGGGGACATGGCCTCACTATAACTCCTTCTCCTCAATTCTCCTCTAAGGATTTTTGGGGGCAAGCATGCAAACACTCCTGGAGTGAGTTTAACCTGCAATGTCCAGGACTTGGACTGTGGTTGGTTATGTGGGAGTACAGCAACATAACTACTCTCCATCTGCTGATCTCCAATTTATATTAAAAAATGGTATTTTACAGTGCAAGCAGGTAGCATGGTGGCTAAGGCAGCTGCATGGCCGACTTCACAGTTCAAATCCCAGACTCTGCAACTTCAGAGTCACACACCAGGTTCATGTGCATGTGTGCCCCAAATCCTGAGAGGATAACTCAGGACAAGGGATTGTGGTGTGGCCAACCCTCCTGAAAAATGGTTTCTCACTCTTTCTCTCTCTCTCTTTCTCTCTCTCTGGTGAGCACACATGTCCTATAGCAAAAACTAAAAGCAAGACATAACAAAAAAGCAAACTAGTTTGTCTGTTGCATTTACACATAATGCAATATGGATTTAATGGTAATTCTAATTCATGTAAATCAAAGCAAATTCCTTTTATATCATAGATCTTCAATTATTTGAAGATATTTTACATGAGCTTATTTTTCTTCTCTAAGTAAAATTTTATTTTTTTGTGGAGGTAGTTGTTTCATATTTTCTTATTATCACTATTGATTAAATATTTGAGACAATCTAATTATATTCTAGGTAAATTACTGAATCTCTATGCTAAAGTTGAAACTAAAACTCACCTTCTCAGGAACATCTGTCAGGTTAATAAACAATAGACTACACTATCTTCTTTTGCTGTATATCTAATAAGGATGTTTAACTGAGAACATGCTAAATATTTGAAGTGCCTTAGGCCAATTTACTGCCATGTCAAGTTTTGTGGTAGCTTACTCAGTATTGTATGTAAGTGCTATGATTTGAATATATTCCTCCTAAATTCATGTATTGTCATTTTAATATAATTAAGGAAGTAGAAATATAATTCAACTGTGGGACTAAGAGGTGTAGTCTTCAAGAAATTAGGATTTGATAAAAGCCAAGTGTGTGCACCTGTAATTGAATGCCTGCTGGTTTATGAGGAAAGGAAGTGGGGCTCACCAGAGACAGACAAAGAGGGACATGCACTACCTCTTTCTCTCTTGCCAGGTAGTGCCCTGTGCCCCCTCAGGACTCTGAAGAGAATCTGTAGTAAGATGTGCCCCCTGAGCTTGTATTTCCCAAACCACAAAGTAAATAAAACTCTAGTTTTTGTTTGTTTTGGTTTGGTTTTTATGTTTTTTCTATAAGGTGTATGTATTTGCCAGAGAGAATAAAGGCAGTTAAAGCCTTTACCAGGAACAAGAGAAGAGCATATGAACAAGTCCTATTGTTTAAAATAAATTCTATATATTATTAATATTTCAACTCTAAATTCAAATGCTTCAAATTTTATCCAGAACTGCTTATATGTTTTGATTAAGGAAAGATCTTGGTATATGGTGCTGACTTGTTTTATCCACCCATAAGTGGTTTCATTACGACTTAAATGTGATTTGATCACAACTTATCTCAACTTGTTTTCTAGTCTCACTCTAAAGCCTTCTGTTGGAAAAAGCTAACACTTTGTGAATCACTTGAGCTGCCTACTTCATAGGCCCAAATCAGAGAAATAGCTTTATTCCCAGTTCTATGGCCACCACCATATTCTTTTCAATATCATGCTACATCCACCCAGTTCTAGACATTTGGTTCAATGAGCGTTTCAATCTAATGATTCACACAGAATAATGCAATCAACCATAGTGTTACTACTTGCCATGCATGACTGAAATCTTATTTCTATTTGAATGATGGATAGGACCATCTTCAAAGCCAAGGATATAACTAAATATCCATAATTGATGTTTTATTTCATGAAAGATGATTACTAATAGTCTGAGTTCAATTGAGAAAAATATAAACATTTTTAGGTATTGCAAATAAATATTTACTGTAGAAATTATTTCAGCAACTTTCAAAATATTGATGAAAAGGGGGCAAACTGAACTTTGCTATACACAGTAGTGTTTACTGAAGCACAGTGCTATCATCCCTAAGGTTGGGAGAAAATGAGATTAACAGGATGTAGAAGGATGAAGGCAGGTATCACAGATTCATGAACAATTTGTTTAATTATCTTTCATTAAGAGACCTTTTAAAATATCCTTATTAAATCAAATGACTGTATATATCTTTTAGCTTTAAATATTTATATAATTGTTACCAGTTTTAATTTATTTCCAAAGATAAGATCTTTGTGGTCTGATGTGGTGGAATCAACATAATGAAATCAGACCTGAAAGTCATGATACAAGCTTGATTCAATGGCCAATGAATCAAAAGAAGGGAGCCTGACAGCGGTTGCTCTCTCCTCTTCAAATGGGGAATTGAAGATAAAGCAAATGGGATAATGAAGGGACAGCACAGGGGAAGAATACTCATAACTTTTCCCGGAAAAGCCAGAGATTTACTGTCATTCCAAAACTTGCCTCCTTTTCCTCCTTGTAAGGTCACCTCCAGTGGTAATGCTGGTGATTGTGAATAGTCATGGTGCTGGGAAGTGTGCCATTTAGCATGTAAATAACATTACAATAAAGTTTGGGGTCTTCCAGTGTCATTATGACAGCCATCTCGGATCCTACTGGTCCAAAATGCTTCATAGGAGAGAGCATTATTTTATCCACAGGTATGCATCCTCTTATTTAAAGAAAAACACCATTTAGGGTGAGGCTGGAGTAGGCTCTGAGCTTGGACCCTATGGTGGGTGACATGATCATATTATCCTAAAATATGATTCTGATTTTATATTCACTAATATTTTTTATTGTTTTATTGGATCATTTAAAACATCCTTTATACTATTAAATAGAGGTGGAAAATAATGAACATTCTTCCCTTGTGTTGAGATTCAAGAAAAATCATTTGCTATTTCAACATTAATTGTAATATATAGCTATAGGCTTGATGAGCAAAGGATGTAAATCTTTTTTTCTGCATGAGAGATGATGGTGCAATGGTAAAATATGATGGAAAAGTTCAAATTTGTGTCCAGAGACACCCTCAACTACACTGGGTATGGTGTATGTTCATGATTCAGGGTTGATTGAACTAGAGGTTGATCTCAGCATCAAGACCCTCGTGGGGATGTGTGCTCTCATTCATTCTTTCTTTCTCCCTCTCCTTAGTACACAAAATAATTAAACTAATAAATAAACCTTAAAAGAAGTTTCTTCTCTTCATAGCTTGCTGACTGATATTTTTAAATTTGTTTTTAATATGACAAGTGTGTAAATTTATATGTGAAAGGATTGATCCACATTGTGGCCAGATATTTGGTCAAACATTATTCTTAGAATTTTTGTGAGAGTGTTTTTGACATTATGTAATTGCAATATTTACTTAAATGTTAGTACCGTTTACATTACATTACATGTAAACTGCATTGACATTTAAATCAGTAAAGCACAATGCACTCTTTATTGTGAATGGGCCTTATGCCCTAGTAGAACAAAAAGGTGATACTCTCCCAAATAATCGAGGATTCCTCCTGCCTATTGCCTTTGCACTGCATTAATCTTTCTTTCTAAACATTAGCTCTCCCCAATCTCAAGCCTGCTGATATTTGCATTGGAGCTACACAGTTGTATGGCCTGCATCTCAGGCCTTCCAACTAACTGGGTTGAGAACCTCTGTATCACCCCTACCAGATTCCAGTTTTCTTTTTTAACATAAGAACAGTTTTATTTCAATTGTGTAACAATTGTGCAGTATTCAATTTCTAGAGACTTTAAAATGCTTTACAATGAACTGTTTCCCTTTAAACAGATTAGGAAACTGAATCTGAGTTGGCAGAAGCTAGTTCTCACATGACTCAACTAATAGAAGGTAGAATCTTAAAATCTGATTCCAACTTGCACTTGTACCTGACAGTGCAAGACAATGCATTTATCCACCCTAGTGCTACCAGTGTCAGGAACATCTAGTCTAAATTTATTACCTGTAAGTTACAATAATTTAAAAGATAATAAATTGTTCCAAATTACTGGAATTAAAAAAAAATTGTCTATTTGTATAATAAGTGAAGAAAACTGAGCATAGAAAAATGTTCCATTCAAATATTTTTAGAAGGGAGTATATACTAACAGACATTATAAGAGTTAGTTTAAATTGATCTACAGATTCTAGTTTTATGACTTAGCCTTCAAATCCTGGGACTTAGCTTCATAATCACATGAGCCAACTTTTTAGATTAAAACCCTTTATAGAGACAGAGCAACAATAGATGTAGACGTAAAGCAGAGAGAGAGAGAGAGAGACCTAGAGATAGATATACAGGTAGGTGTAGAGTTAGATATAGAGAAAGAGAGAGAGAGAAATAAAGTATACATCCTATTAGTTCTTTTGGTCTGAAGACTTCTCACTAACATCAGATGAAATTTTTATCAAATAAATTTACTACATATACATAAACAAATTTTGCTTTCTCCTTTATTTTGTTGATATCATACCTTCAATGATTCCTGTTTTTATGATAATGTTATTTGTTATTTTTGAGATAAAATATGTTCATTGGGTAAATTTTTAAATTATTTTTTGATATATTTTGATCCCAAATCTTCTCTTCTCTCAATACCCAGTATTGGGGACTTATAATTTGAAGCTCTATGAGAGGCAGATAATGTTCTCATCTCTTCAATTTAGATTTAACCTTGGGATTTTCTCTGGCTCACAAAATGTTAACAGGTGAAAGCCAAATAAGGACTTGAACTATGCTTTTATAGTTGGCATACACTGTTGTGTACTTTCATGTAAACACCTGCTTTTCACAGAGACCATTAGAAAAATGGTCCAAAGAAGATACAGGATGGCAGATTAAAGACTTACTGATCAAATTACCCAGCTAATGAGACCAGACACTTTTAGAGTGGCACCATAAGTGAACCCACATGGGAACGCCCCCGTTTGTATTGCAGGATTTCCATATGCAAGCTGTAAATGTGGGCAAATGTTTCCAAATATTCCTTTAACGTGAAATCTACACAGGTCATGCTGGTTTTCCCAACCTGCATGAATATAAATATTCAATCTCATTACAACAAACAAATTCTTTCTTCCCTAGACCTGAGAAATTTAACAAGCAATACCTTTGCACATGCTTAGTAGCTTAAAAATATGATTCCATCTTATTTTCATAATTATGCTTTATTTTACTATCTATTATAATATACATTTCTCATTTCTTCTCATATGTATGCAACTGTCAGTTTTCATGCCATAATTAACATAAAGTGCAGTTTCTAATTTACAGGTATGATTGTTACTGTCACTAACAGTCAGAAATTTTAGGAAGATTGAAGATAAGGCTTTTTAAAAATAAAATTCTCCATTTGCTGAAACATTGATTCTATTGCTGGATGCACAGTGCACACTAAGTAAGAAAACAGGGTGAATATTACTTGAAAAAAGAAAGGAATCAAAAAATATCACTATGGACTTTTTCCTTATCAAATTAAGTGAATTTTTGGGCACTTCCACCTATACATGTGTTTATTTTATGCAAATATACAGTACTCAATATTCTTTTTCTAGAATAAAATAAAAGAAGCAAATCAACTCACCTAAGTCTAGATGCACTTGAGTGAGTCACTTACCAAGAAATCCTTTGCTAAGATTAGTTAACGCCAATATTCAGGATTTGTATGTAATTAATAGAAACAGATTTGTAAATAGTAGTAAAAGGTTCTGCTGTGTTTCATTATATGCTTTACATGCTATCTCTTCCTAAGTTTTTAAGAACTCAGATGGGACAGAAATAAGATTTCATCTAAAAACTAAATCCAGGACAAACTCAGTCTCAAATATACACATCAAGCCTTGGGGATCTGGAGACTAGAGAATGCCACTGAAGTACAGAGTGGCTCCAAACTGAGCAATTAGAGTAATGGTATCTCATGTGAAATTTTAGTTGTGTGTTTTCTAAAGCGCTAGAACATTTGCTTTTATCAACTCTTCTCAGTTAATGTTAGTGATGAACAAATCATGAATGTCAAATAAAATCTGAAATAAACTGATCTCTTAGAAGTATAGAGGAGAATGGTGTTTTTCAGAGTCTGGATGTGGTAGGGCCATCTAGGGACTAAAGAGAGATTATCAGAGGATTCGAAGCTATAGTTAGAAGGAACAAGTTCTATTGACCTACTTCACAGTAGAGTAACTATAGATAAGAAAAGTATGGGAGGGATTTCAGAAATATTATAGAGAAATGGAGTTAAAGTATGAGTTTATTTATTTATTTTTCATCCCTTTTTTTATTATCATCATATTCTTATTTATATTACATTGAATTACATATAACTTTACATTGTATTACATTACTTTTTCAAAAGGGAATGCCATGCATGTCAGTCAGTACAGAGACATTAATCTCCCCGCTTCAACATTCAATATCTTTTCTATGTTTTCCCCAATCATTATTATTATTATTATTATTATTTTTTAAGACAGTCCATCGCTATTTCTCATGTTGCTTGTACAAATACTTTGCCCATCATGAAATACTTCTCAGACAAATCCAGTTGAGAATACTATACATGTCAACATCAACAGTTAATAAGCCATATCTGTTTCTCACTAATGTCCTGCCTCTCTATTGTTCATTTGTTATCTTTCTCTATCCTCTTCTCTTCACTTCCCCCATTCCACACTGTCCTATTCTCATTAAGTACCTTCACTGCTTTTATGTCCTCCATTTTTTTTTCACTATCATAGAATGCTGATAGTCGGTATATATTGAGTGGATACATACAATATCTTTCTTTCATATCCTGGCTTACTTCACTCAGCAATATATCCTCCGTATCTGACCACTTTCTATCAAATTCCAGGGCCTTGTTATTTTTTATGGCTGAGTAGTATTCCATAGAGTATATATACCACACTTTTCCAATCCATTCATCAGTTTGTGGACATTTAGGTTGGTTCCATGTCTTGGCAATTGTGAATAATGCTGCAATAAACATTGATGTGCAAGCACTTTTCTGACTGAGCGTTCTCCTGTCTTTTGGGTAAATACCCAGAAGTGGGATTACTGGATCGAATGGTAGTTCTATTTGTAGATCTTTGAGGAACCTCCATATTGTTCTCCACAGTGGTTGAACTAGTTTACATTCCCACCAACAGTGTAGGAGGGTTCCCTTTTCACCACATCCCCGCCAACACTTATCACTTTTTATATTCTTAATCTTTGCCATTCTGACAGGGGTTAGGTGGTATCTCATTGTAGTTTTTATCTGCATCTCCCTTATGATGAGGGATGTTGAGCATTTCCTCATATGCTTTTTGGCTATTCGTATGTCTTCCTTAGAGAGACTTTTGTTCAGCTCATTTTCCCACCTTTTAATTGGGTTAATCATTTTTTTTCGCATAAGGCACTTGAGTTCCCTATGTATTCTGGTTATCAGTCCCTTGTCTGAGGCATATTTAACAAAAATATTTTCCCATTCTGAGGGTTGTCGGTTCACACTTGTTACTGTGTCCTTTGCTGTGCAGAAACTTCTTAGTCTAATATAGTCCCACTTGTCTATTTTAGGGATTATTGCCTGTGCCTTGGGAGTCTTATTTAAGAAGTCTTTGCCTACTCCAATGTCCCCCAGAGTTTCCCCAGCATTTTCCACCAGTAGTTTTATTGTTTGAGGTTTTAGGTTAAGATCTTTGATCCATTTTGAGTTGACTGTTGTTAGTGGTGAAAGATGGGGGTTCAGTTTCATCTTTCTGCAGATGGATACCCAGTTTTTCCAGCACCATTTACTAAAGATGTTTTCCTTTTCCCAATGGATTGACTGATATCCTTTGTCAAAGATCAGTTGGCTGTAAGCTTTGGGGGTTATTTCTGGGGTCTCTATTCTCTTCCATTGGTCCACATGTCTGTTTTTATGCCAATACCATGCTGTTTTGATGACCACAGCTTTATAGTATATCTTGGGATCAGGGAGTGATATGCCTCCTACTCCACTCTTCTTGCGCAGGATTGCTTTTGCAATACGAGGTCTTTTATGGTTCCAGACAAATTCTATGATTGCCCTTTCTAGATCTCTGAAGAATATCTCTGGTATTTCGATTGGAATTGCATTAAACATGTAGATTAATTTGGGTAGAATTGCCATTTTGATTATGTTAATTCTTCCAATCCAGGAGCATGGGATATCCTTCCACTTTTTTATGTCACTTTCAATGTCTCTTTTAAGATTTTCGTAGTTTTCTTTATAAAGATCTTTGACTTTCTTAGTTAGGTTTATCCCTAGGTATCTTATACACCTTGTGGCTACAGTGAAAGGGATTCCTTTCTTCAGCTCTGCTTCGTTCAACTTGTTGTTCATAAATAGAAATGCTATAGATTTTTGGATATTGATTTTGTATCCTGCCACTTTACTGTATTCACTTATTACTTCAAGCAGTTTTTTCATGGATACCTTTGGGTCTTCTAAGTATACCATCATGTCATCTGCAAATAAAGATATCTTCAATTCTTCTTTGCCTATTTGAATGCCTTTAATATTGTTCTCTTCTCTGATTGCAATAGCTAAGACTTCCAGTACTATATTAAAGAGCAGTGGAGAAAGTGGGCAGCCCTGCCTAGTACCTGTTTTCAGAGGAAAAGCTTTCAGCTTTTCCCCATTCAGTATAATGTTAGCTGTAGGTTTTTCATAGATGGCTTTTATTGTGTTGAGAAATGACCCTTCTATACCAATCTTACTGAGAGTCTTAATCATAAAAGGATGCTGTATTTTATCAAATGCTTTCTCCGCATCAATTGAGATGATCATATGGTTTTTATCTTTCTTTCTGTTAATGTGGTGTATTACATTTATGGTCTTGCGTATATTGAACCATCCTTGCATCCCTGGTATAAAGCCTACCTGATCGTGATGAATGATCTTTGTTATATGTTGTTGGATACGATTTGCGAGTATTTTGTTGAGAATTTTCGCATCTATATTCATCAATGATATTGGTCTGTAGTTTTCCTTTTTTGTCATATCCTTATCTGTTTTGGAGATGAGGATGATGGAGGCTTCATAAAATGAATTTGGAAGGTTTCCTTCCTTTTGAATCTTTAGAAATAATTTTAGTAGGATAGGGGTTAACTCTTCCTTAAAAGTTTTGTAGAATTCACAAGTGAAGCCATCTGGGCCTGGGCTTTTCTTTGTTGGGAGGTTATTTATTACTGATTCAATCTCCTGGCTTGTTATAGGTCTATTCAGGTTCTCTATGTCTTCCTGATCCAATCTTGGTAGATTATATGCATCCAGGAATTTGTCCATCTCCTCCAGGTTATCTTGTTTGTTGGCGTAAAGTTGCTCATAGTATCCTCTAATGATATTTTGTATTTCTGCTATGTCTGTGGTAATATTGCCTGTTTCATCACATATTTGATTAATCTGGTTTCTTTCTTTCTTCTTCTTAATCAGTCTAGCCAATGGTGTGTCGATCTTGTTAATCTTTTCAAAGAACCAGCTTTTGCTTTCATTTATTTTCTGTATGGTTCGTTTATTTTCTATTTCATTTATTTCTGCTCGAACCTTTATTATTTCTTTTCACCTGGCATTTTGGGGATTTGTTTGTTGTTTTTTTTCCAATTCTCTGAGGCATGATGATAAGTTATCTAGTTGCCATCTTTCTGTCCTTTTCTTGTGTGCACTAATTGCTATGAATTTTCCTCTTATGACTGCTTTTGCTGTGTCCCATAGATTCTGGACACTTGTGTACTCATTATCATTAGTTTCCATAAATTTTTTTATTTCAGCCTTAATTTCTTCAGTAGTGAAGAAGTCATTCAGAAGTAGGTTGTTCAGTTTCCATGTGTTCGTGTATTTTCGGGGTTGTGTCTTGAAATTAATCTTGAGTTTAATTCCATCATGGTCAGAGAAGATGCTGGGTACAGTTTCTATGCCTTTGAATCTATAAAGGCTTGATTTGTGTCCTAATATATGATCTATCTTTGAAAAGGTTCCATGTCGGGGTGAGAAAAATGTATATGTTGTGGATGTAGGGTGGAAAGTTCTATAGATATCTGTCAAGCCCATTCCATTTATAGTATCATTTAAGTCTTGTATCTCTCTATTTATTTTCTGTCTAGAAGACCTGTCTATAGGAGATAATGGGGTGTTGAGATCTCCAACAATTATAGTATTTCTCCCTATCTCTCCTTTTAGCTCCAACAGTCTTTCCTTCACATATTTAGGCGCACCTGAGTTGGGTGCATAGATATTTATAAGGGTTATGTCTTCTTGCTGGATTACCCCATTTACTATTATATAATGCCCTTCTTTGTCTCTTCTTACAGTCTTTGTCTTGAAATCTATTTTGTCTGAGATCAATATCGCTACTCCAGCCTTTTTTCGATTTCCATTTGCATGGAGTATCTTTTTCCAGCCCTTGACTTTTAGTCTATGTATGTCTTTATCCATAAGGTGAGTTTCTTGTAGGCAACAGATAGAGGGTTTCTGTTTTCTTATCCAGTCAGCCAGTCTATGTCTCTTTACTGGAGAATTTAATCCATTGACATTCAATGTAATTATCGATATTTCCGTACCTGATCCTATCATTAAGTGAGCCATTTTCTTGGTTGCTCTTTGTTCTCGTATAACTGTCTCTGATTTTTTAGTTTTCCTGGTATAATACTCCCTTCAGAACCTCTTAAAAATATGGAACGCTTCACGAATTTGCGTGTCATCCTTGCGCAGGGGCCATGCTAATCTTCTCTGTATCGTTCCAATTTTAGTATATGTGCTGCCGAAGCGAGCACAGTATGAGTTTATTTTGAAGTTGCATTTTCATTTTGAAAGTAGACATTGAGTCCTTGAATACAAATATATTCTAGATTATATTATTAGTTCACTAATGTCTGTATTAAGTCATAGTTACCGATTTTTTTTCTACATATGAAAAGTATGCTACTCTTTTTTTTTTTTGAGAGGTTTTTGCTATAGGGTGCGTGCGCTCGCCAGACAGACAGAGAGAGACAGAGAGACAGAAAGCGAGAAATCACTCCCCGGGGGGATGGCCATGCCACAATCCCTTCTCCTCCATTCTCCTCTCGGGATCTTGGGCACACATGCACATGCGCCCAGCATGAGTTTTAAGCCACTGGGTCCGGGACGTGAACTGCGGTCAACTATGTGGGAGTCCAGCGACATAGCCATTACACTAACTGGTGGTCCCTACAATGTTATACTTTTTTGAATGAGTAATTTAGCATAATTAGTCTGTTGCTATTTTAAATCCCTATTCTCCAAATTTTATTTGGAATTGCATAATTTTTTTTTAAAGAAAGGACTGCGTAGATAGAGTTGTAACATTTTTTAATAAGCTATCCTATATTCAATGGTTTGAAACGTATTTGAGTGTTAGATGTTAGGCCAAATTGAAATAACCACTGCCATATTAGGCCCTCAAGGATGGAACCCGAGGAGTGTGAGACCACATAAATAAACAAAGTGCGGATGTGCCTTGATGACGCCAGATCACGTCAACCTGATCACAACTGAAAGTCCTAATCTAAACCTAAACATATAGTGACAGCTGACTTTCACATACCCCCTTCCCTCAAGTGGAAAATTACTAACTGTACTTCCTACATTGTGATTCTGAGCTATAAAAGATTTTTTTTCTACATATGAAAAGTACGCTACTCTTTTTTTTTTTTTTTTTTTTTCTTTTTTGGAGAGGTTTTTGCTATAGGGTACATGTGCTCACCAGACAGACAGAGAGAGACAAAGAGACAGAAAGCAAGAAATCACCCCCCCCAAGGGAGATGGCCATGCCACAATCCCTTCTCCTCCATTCTCCTCTTGGGATCTTGGGCACACATGCACATGCGCCCGGTGTGAGTTTAAGTTGCCGGGTCCGGGACTCGAACCGCGGTCGACTACGTGGGAGCCCAGCGACATAATCATTATGCTAACTGCTGGTCCAGTATGCTACTCCTTAGGACATCGTTTTTTATCTTTGAAGAAAGAGACTTTTGCTATAGAGCATATGCACTCACTGGAGAGACAGAGAGAGACAGAAAGAGAGAAATTGTCCCCTGGGAAGATGGCCATGCCACAATCCCTTCTCCTCCATTCTCCTCTCTGGATTTTGGGCACATGCACACACATGCCCAATGTTGAGTTTCAAGCCTCCGTATCAGGCACTCTAACCGCAGTAAGCACGTGGGAGTCCAGTGACATAACCATTGCATCATCTGCTGGTCCCTATGCTATGCTTTTAAACTTTTGGATGTAGTAAGTAAAATAAGACTTTCTTTCTTAGAGGACTGTGTTATGACATTTATCGCAGATAGGCAAACTGTTAAAGGTACTTGCATATTTCTTAGAGGAGTAAGAGAGACAGAGAAAAAAGGACATATATAGAGAAACACAGAGACCTTCGAGTATATTTCCATGCAATAATCCCCCCTACTGCCCCTTCTGAAAGCCTTTCAGCCAGTCAGGATCATGGGTGTGTTTTCCAGTGTTCAGGCTCTCTGGAGATCAGAACCCCAGCTTCCCATACAGGTTCAGTATCACACCCTATTTCCTGTGCCACTGGAATGGCACCTAACAGGTTACTTACCTTTTTTAAAAATTTGTTTAGAATTTTCACTATAGAGCACATGCATTCACTTGAGAAAGAGAGACAGTAGAGGGAAAGAGAGAAATCATCCGCTAGGGGGCAAGGTCACATCCTCCACTCTCCTCCTGGGATCTGGATACACATAAACTCATGCCTAGTGTGATTTTCAAGTCTCCAGATCTGGGACTTGAACCACTGTTGGCTATGAGGATTACAGAGCCTTAATCATTATGCCACCTGCAAGCCCCTAACAGGTGATTTTTTTTTTCTTTTTTTTGGAGAGGTTTTTGCCATAGGGCGCAAGCACTCACCAGAAAGACAGAGAGAGACAGAGAGACAGAGAGACAGAAAGCAAGAAATCACCCTCCCAGGGGGGATGGCCACACTTCAATTCCTTCTCCTCCATTCTCCTCTCGGGATCTTGGGCATGCATGCACACACACCTGGCATGAGTTTCAGTCACCAGATCCTGGACTTGAACCGCAGTTGACTACATGGGAGTCCAGTGACATAAGCATTACGCTAACTGCTGGTCCCATAGGTGACTTTTTGAATGGTTTGCAATGGCCTGTGGTCCCTCCATGACAGAAAGGTACAATACGTGTTTTCTGCTTAGTCATTTGATGTACTCTGGCTCATATAATGTTAAAAGACTAGATCCAAACAGGGACTTGAAGTGTGCCCTTATTTTTGATATATTCTATTGTGACTCTCCTTTCAACAAAGACTGTTAGCCAGAAGACCCAAGGAGGATGACATATGCACAGGTTTGTAGACTAAAATTAGCTTATCAAGTTATCCAGTCTTAATGCCCAAGTTCAATCCATATGAACAGATTTTGCTCATATCAGTGACTGCAGTCAAGTCACTGATGCAGAAGAATTGCATATGGCTATATATCACTGGTGATCACAAGTGCTTCAATTTCATCAATAAATAACTGATACCTAAATAATATGTCTATGATATCAATATCAATATCAATAGTTTGATTGTTATATTATACTCTCATGGTGGGAACTGGAGAAATAGGTATGCCATCATTGGATACTGTCATTTATTAACTAAAAATAATTATTTATTTAATTTTATTTATTTGTTATTATGTTTTAAAATTTGATACATGGTACATGCACTCAAAAGGGGGGAGGGAGTGAGACAGCAAGCCTCTAGGTCCTGGACTTGAACCGTGGTCAGCCATGTGGGAGTCTGATGCCTAAGTCACCACATTACCTGCTGGCCTACTATGTCATTTCTCACAAATTAAGTCTAAAATTATGTCAACACATTTTTAGTAAATAACTAATGCACAATCACAGTAACATAAATGGCAGAATTAGTGTGCTGGTCACATATTTACAAAACAGCCCTTTCTCTTGTTCTAGTATATCGAGAAAAAGTGTAATTTACATAAAAATAAAATGTTTCTTTGTCTCTTCCTTTACTTCATTATTTTATTATTATTAGTTTAACTGACACATGATAATTGTACATATTTATGGAATACGGCATGATTTTTCAGCATATAAGTATGATGTGTAATGACCAAATTGGGGTAACTAAGGCCAAGCAGGTGGCATAGTGCTTAAGGTACTGGACTCCCACATGACTGACCATGGTTCAAATACTAGACATGGTGGGTTGAAAATCACACCAGGTGTATGTGAGTGTGTGCCCAAAATCCCAGGAGAAGAATGGAAGAGAAGCCATTGTGGTATTTTTTCACTTTCTCTCTCTCTTTCTCACTCTCTCTCCAGAGAGTGCATGCACCCTATAGTAAAAAAGAAAAATAAATTTGGGATAACTAGCATACTCAGTATTTTGGATATTCACTATTCCCTTGTGTTGTGAACACTCAAAATCCTCTCAACTAGCTACTTTGAAATATATAGTATATTATTAACTTAGTAACCCTGATGCATTCAGACCACATATTCCTCTTATCTAACTATAATTTACATCTATTAAGCAACATCTCTCTAACCCCCTCCTCTATTCACCTTTTCCATCCTCTGGTAGTCACTATTCTACTCTACTCCTGTAAGAAACATTTTTTAGTTTCCACATGAGTAAGAAAATGTGATGTTTTCTGTACTGGGGTATTTTTACTTAAAGTGATGTCAAGGAGAAAAATAAAGAGGCAGGACATTTATGGGACACAGAAGTGGATGGTTATCTGTTGATGATAATGTGTACGGTATATTCAACTGGACTGGTGTGAAGTGTATTTATGTTGAGTAAATTCACTTTCCAAGTTGTGATGTGTAGTGATTGAATATATAAAATAAATTAAGATAAAATATATAAAATTAAAATAAATTATAAAAATAAGTAAATAAACAACTACTTTTAAAAATAGTGATGTCTACCCTACTTGTCCATGTTTATTGAATGAGGGAATTTCTTTCTTTTTGAAGTTTCAATAGTATTCCAATGTATATGTGAGTGTGTGTGTGTGTGTGTGTGTGTGTGCCTATTGCATTTTGATTATTCTTTTGTCTGTGATGGACAATTAGGTATATTCCATACTTTGGCTATAATGAATAGTGCTGCAATATTGGAGTGCAAATATATATATAAATACATATGGAAATCTCTCTATATCTATCTATTTATCTATCTATCTACCTACCTATCTATACCTATCTATGACATAGTGATTTTCTTTCCTTTGGATATATGTCCTCTAATGGGATTGTTGGATCATATGGTTCATAAACCAGTGAAACATAGAGAGACTAGAAATAAATCCACATGCAATCGACTCATCTTTTACAAAGGTATTAAAAATATTGGGGGGGGACCAGAAGTTAGCGTAATGGCTATGTCGCTGGACTCCCACGTAGTCGACCGTGGTTCGAGTCCCGGACCCGGCGGCTTAAACTCACGCCGGGCGCGTGTGCGTGCGTGCCCAAGATCCCGAGAGGAGAATGGAGGAGAATGGATTGCGGCGTGGCCATCCCCCCTGGGGGGTGATTTCTCGCTTTCTATCTCTCTGTCTCGCTCTGTCTGTCTGGCGAGCGCATGCGCCCTATAGCAAAAACGTCTCCAAAAAAAGAAAAAAAAAATATTGGGGGAAATAATAGTCTATTCAATAAATGATGTTGGAAAAATCCATATGCAGAAGAAAGATATCAGATCTGTTTGTGGGCATTTGGGTTAGTTCCATGTCTTAGCAATTGCGAATAGTGCCGCAATAAACATTGATGTGCAAACACTTTTCCGATTAAGAATTCTTCTGTCCTTTGGCTGAAACTGATTGACTAAATGTTATAGAAACACAGTAAATGGATGTAAATACCTGATATAGTGTGTGTCAAAGAGTAGAGTCTGAGGAAGGACATTCAGGAAAAAAAAAATAGGCAAAGTGTTATTGGGACAAAGAAATGTGGTATTATCTGTTGAAGACACTTGTATAGTTTTATCAACTGGTCTAGGGAGAAATGTTCGCATGTTGAAATATTCAGTGTGTAAGCTAAATCATGTGATTGAATGTAAAAGAGAAAATGAAATAAAAATGTAAATAATAATAATAAAATAAAATAAAATATTTTTTTTTAAAAAAGAAAGAAACCAGATCACTATCTCTTCTTATGTACAACAATCAATTCAAAAGGAAAAAAAAATAATTACAGGGAACACCTGAAACTATGAAATTACTGGAAGAAACTGTAAGGAATCACTTCAAGTTGTTTGTCAGGGCAAGAAGTGTTGGGATAAGACATCAAAAGCACAGACAATACAAGCAAAAAAGAGACAAATAGGATCATATCAAACTTAAAAAATTGTTGTCTCCCACTCCCAAACATCAACAGAATGAAGAGATAACTTATACAGAATATTTGCAAAATATAAAAACAACAGTGGATTAAAAAGTAGAATTTACAAAGAACTTAACAAACTTGCAGAAAAAAAAGAAGAAAAGCCAGTCTAAATAATTTAATTTAAAAAGAGCAAATCACCTGAATATACATTTCTCAAAAGAAGACATACAAATGGACAATTACCTGAAAAATTTCTTTACTTACTGATGTTCAAGGAAATGCAAAGCAATTATTTATCAACTACACCAGATTCTAGACTTTGTAAGGGAGATATATTTCTTATTTATATCTGCTTGGCTAGAAGTCTTCCAATGTCAAGATAGTACATGTAGAAAAAAGCATAAATACTTTTAGATATTCAGTGTTTAATACTGCATAGTGCTTAATATACTAATTTCATATGAGGTAAAATTACTCAGTGTAAACCGTATTTCCTCAGATTCTCTCAAAATTCACACACTTTCTAGGATTTGAATAAATTAACATAAAGTATAAAAGCATAAAAACTTCTGGATTAAAAATATGTAAACCAAAAACTAATATAAGTGATCTGAAATTTCATCTCTGATAATTGTCATTTTTAAGTTACTTTACCAAACAGGAGGAGAAAAGATATTGGACTATAAATGAAGGGCTACTTTAGATTCATGTACTAATTTACTATTGAACAATTATACCAGTACTCTCAAAAGTAAATAATTAATTTTTCTACTCTTAAAATTTATAACATAATTTGATTTTGACTAACTTCCTGATCGTCTCCTTCACATCTTTGTTCCTGAGACTGTAGATCAGAGGATTAAGCATGGGCATGACCACTGTGTAAAAGAGGCCACTTTCACCATAAGCAATGAACTTTTGGAGTTAGGAACACAGTAGAGAAAAAGAATGGTACCATGGAAAATGGTAATGGCAGTCAGGTGGGAGGCACATGTGGAAAAAGCTTTCTGGTGCCCCCAAGCTGAAGGCATTTTCATGACAGTGACAAAAATGAAAATGTAGGAAGTTAGTATGATCATCAGGCTGCTGATTTCATTGAATGTAGCAGAGACTAAAATGATCTTCTGGCTAATGTAAGAGTCAGAGCAAGACATAGCAACAATGGCAGCATGCTCATAGGCAAAGTTATTTATGAAGTTATTCCCACAAAAGGTTAAGGTCAGCAAAAAGCGTGTTTATGTTAAAGAACAAATACTCCAAGAGTATGACACACCCTCCAACAAGAAGCAAAGCCTCTGAGACATGACCACCGTGTAGAGCAGAGGGTTACAAATGGCCATGAATAAGTCACAGGCCATCACTGCCAACATGAATGTTTCTGTCACCACAGATACACATGCAAAGAAGAATTAGGAGATACATCCTGTGAAGGAGATAGTTCTGTCTTTCACAACTAAGTTTTCTAGTAGTTTGGGTGTCACTACTGTAGAGTAATAGAAATCAACGAAGGACAAGTGGCTAAGAAAAAAGTACATGGGGGTGTGGAGTTTGGGGTTCATCCTGATGGTGATGATCATGCTCAAGTTCTCCAGCACTGTGACTGCGTAGATGGTCAGGAGGACCAGGAACAAGGGCTCCTGGAGGTCTGGATATTCTGAGAAGCCCAAGAGGATGAAGGTGACTTCAGTGCTCTGATTTTCTGAGCTCCTATGAACAGAATATGAAAGTTTATATAGAGAAATGAAAAGCAATACTTACACTTAAAAAAAAAACAGAAAGGAAGTAACATTATGAGGCACAGTGCTTCTCTATTTACGGTATTGCTGAAAATACTAGGTTTCCACCAATAGATTATTTCAAAAGTTATCATTCACTCAAGTAACAGTAACACGGTAAATGTAGTTTCTTTCATGAATGGAATAATAAAAAATAAAATTGGGAGTGGAACAATATTAAAAACAAAATTAAGGCAGGAGGAATAGTAGGAGCAATAAAAATATAGTATATCCTATTACACTTAAATAATACTATTATCCAGACAGCTGACTTCATGTGAAGAATGAGTCAAACTCTACATCAATCTGAAATTAGCAAAAATACTTCTCTCCTGGAGGAAATGAATATCATAAATTTCTACAGTTTCTTCTCTACCTCACCTTTTAAGTTAAGGCACAATTCACTTGGAATTGTCAAAAAATATAAAATGCAAACATCCTCTAAAATGGTGAATCTAACATGTATTTAATTTATGATTATTTTTGGTATACTTCTTCTATTAACTAAATACCTCAACACATTCTGGAACTGTGGTGTAGTAATAAACCAATTCTTGGTACCAGCAGATTGCATAATGACTACGTCACTGGACTCCCATGTGGTCAACCGTGGTTCAAGTCCTGGACCTGGTGGCTTAAACTCATGCTGGGAGCATGTGCCTGTGTGCTCAAAATCTCGAGAGGAGAACGGAGGAGAAGGGTTTGTGGTGTGGCCATCCCCCCAGGGATTGATTTCTGTCTCTCTGTCTCTCTCTTTCTTTCTGGCGAGCACACACACCCTATAGGAAAAACCTCTCCAAAAAAAATAATATACCGATTCGTTTTTTATTCATATTGATACAGTCATATGGCATATTATATTGTCTATTAAAATGTGATTACAACAAAATGTGGGCTGTTTCTATACTGATAAAAGAGATGAATTAATATTGAAGAAAATCTCTTCATGTTCTTATGTGGCAAGTTTCAGAAGATAAGTCAGCACTGAACAATGACAACTATTAAAGTCCTGGATTATGAAAATAAATTTTGGGGGACCAGCAGTTAGCGTAATGGCTATGTAGCTGGACTCCCATGTAGTCGACCGTGGTTTCAGTCCCAGACTGGGTGGCTTAAATTCACGCTGGGCACATGTGCGTGTGTGTCCAAGATCCTGAGAGGAGAAGAGGAGAAGGGATTGTGGCGTGGCCATCCCTCCTTAAGGGTGATTTCTCGCTTTCTGTCTCTCTGTCTCTCTCTGGAGAGTGTATGTGCCCTATAGCAAAAAAAAAAAAAAAAAAAAAAAAAAAAAAAAAAAAAAAAAAAAAAAACCCAAAAAAACTTTTCCCTCCAAAAAATAAAATAAAGATTTGTCAAGACTGTCAAGCTAGAGACCCAGCTCAAATAGAATACCATTTTTTTCTGATGCCATTAAATATTTCCTCAAAAATAAAATGTGAGCATTAATAATATAAAATTTTAGTCACTAAAATGGAAGCAGCAACTTGACTAAAGATCTCAAGTGTATGAGACATTGTCTGATATATATATATATATATATATATATATATATATATGTATATTTATAATAGATTATTTGATATTGTATTCATTAGAATTATGATTATGTGGTTTCAAAAATTTATAATAGGTGTGAAAATCAGATTTTATTATAGACAACTATTGGGTCAGCAGATGGTGTGGTGGTTGAGGTTCTGGACTCCCACATTTCTGACAGCAGTTTGAGACCCAGACCTGGAGGCTTGCTTTCTCATTTTCTCTCTCTATTTTTTTTATTCTGTCTCTTTCTGGTGAAAGTAAATATTAACAATAGTAATAATAATAATGTTGAATAAATATTTTTTTTAAAAAAGCATGGAGAACTATTAACAGGTGGGCACACTTAGGAATACAACATAAAACTTTCTTCTTGAGCTCGCATAAGACATTTCATTTGAGCACAAAGTCTAAAAATCACAACTATGTTTTCCCCTTTCTCCTATTTGTTCTATTATTGCACCACAGTATTTTTTTTTTCTGTTCACATAGGCTTGTACCTTCAGGAAAATTAACTTCTCAAAAGACCAATTACTCAACAATTCATGTGCAGCAATCATTTATAACACTTTAGCACTACAAAGCAAGATTGTGACCATACTTTTTAGCCAAATCTCTTCAACTTAAAATACATTGATTAGCATTGTTTTTCATAATCATTTGATTATTTTCCATAATCATATTAATCTGGCAGTCAACAGCATTAAAGATTCCAAGTGTGTGTTTTTGTTTTGTTTTGTTTTGTTTTGAGATTTTTGCTATAGGCTGCATGCACTCAATGGAGAGACAGAGATACAGAAAAGAAGAAATCACCCCCTAGTGGGGATGGTCATGCCACAGTCTGTTCCCCTCCATTCTCCTCTTAGAATTTTGGGCAAGCACACACACACACATCTGGCTCTAGGACTCGAATCACTGTCAACTCTGTGGGAATACAGCCATGGAACCATATTCCATCTGCTAGTCCCTCCAAATATTTTTTTATTAACAAATACTTGAAACCTACTTTGTTCAGCCTGGCTTTTAAAAACATCAGTTTCAATATTCAATCACATCAAATTGATTGAATACATTCTTCTCTAGTTGTGGCAGAATTAATGAGCTGTTACATAGCACATGTTCATTTGCATAAAGCTTATTTTTCCAACTTATATTTAATCTTATGATTTATTTTACCATCTACCAGTATAAAAATGTCTCATAACTTCCTTTTTTCATGTTTTGTGAATATATGCAAAAATTAACATAATTTTCACAGTTATCTTAAGCTTCATTCTGTCATTTATAGATATGATTGTTACTGTCACTTATGACTCCAAATTATAAGAAGTTTGACAGTAAGTTTAGTTTATTATTATTATTCTCTATTTGTCAAAATGTTGATTTTATTGCTAAGTGTATACAGGTTACCCAATGAGAAAACTAAGATGTGTATTATTGGAAAGAGAGAAAGAATCAACATGTAATACCACATGTCTACTTTCATTTAAACTCAGTAGATTTGAGGGCACTTCAATCTACATGTATTTATCTTCTGAAGAGATCTATGAGATCTTAGTGATTTTTCTAGTACAAAATAAACCAAGTAAGTTAGCTTACCTAAATACAGGAGCATTTGAGTGATTCATTTATAGAAGAATGTAGTCCAATGATTAAAGAACTCCAAGAATACTCCTACTTAGTATTTAATTAATAGAGAAGGATTGGAAACAGTAGTAGAAATCTGCAGTTGATTTCATTAAATATGTCATATGTTACCTTTCTTTACAACCTATTAAGAAAACTTCAAGATTACGGAGACAAGATTCTGCCTAAAATCAAATCCTAGCACCGCAATGATAACAAATGTATGCATAATCCTGGACACTGGGAATATCACTGAAGTATGACTGCATTGGAGGCTACAATTTGAGCAATTAGTTGGAACACTATCCCATGTGGTATTGTTAGGGCGCCAGCCGCCTGGCTCGGCGCGCTTTCTGTCCAGAGAATACGCGACCCCCAATCAACCACAAGAGTCGGTTCTTGATGCAAAATGCAAGAGGTTTTATTTTTCCAGCCGGCTGGGGTCCAAGCAAACATCTGACGCAGCAGGCCTGAGCGAGGACCCCGTTTTTAGGGTTATAGGTCTTTTTATAAGCAGGAGAAGGTATGCGGAAGTTTAACGGGTAGTTCATTTCTAGGGGGAAGAGTGGCAGTCTTGTGACACACGTGCATGGGTTGTCTTTCTAGTTCCATGTCCACATCCCTTTTGCTCCATTCCTGGAGGTTTGCATAATTAAGTCTGTCGGGGCAGTTTATCACAAGGGCAGTTTATCACAAGGGCATCCAGCAAAAGCAAAGGTTAAATGTTATCTCTACAGAGCAGAAAGACATAATTTAAATTTATTCTTACAGTATCTCATTGTGTATTGTTTTTCTAAAGTCCAGAAATATTTGTACTATTAATTTTACCCAATTAATTTTAATACTGACTATATCTTGACTTTTTACGAGTATCAAATAAAGAAATGTGAAAATAAAAAGAATTGCCTATAAAACAGTAGACCAGACAGAGCCATTATTAATCCATGTGAAATTTATTTTTATTTATTTTCCCATGAAGATATATTTATGCTAGTATTTGGTAAATATAGTACTGGCTAAACAATGCTATTAATACATTATTTTCTTTTTGTTAGTTATTAATGTATTGTGGAGGGCATTGCATATGGAAGCCATCTTGGGAGCTTCTTGAGAACTGTCTGCCATCTTAGAAATCTTAGGCTTCACTTCCTCATTGAGCAAACCATATCTCAGAAATCATGTAACCAACTGTTGCTAGGTAATGGGAGATCCACCCACCTCAATGATTGGCTCATACTGTTGTATCTCATTTTTGGGCAACCAATTGGTGTGCCCACCAGCCTGTATATAAAGCACTGTTTGTTCTGCAATAAATGGAAGACTTGATCAGCACCTCATCTTGTCTCCACTCTGTGTGTCAGTAAGAACTTTACCAGCCTAAACACAAAGGATCCCGGTTTTCACCATCCTCACCCAGGTACCCGTTCGACTGTCCTGCAGGTCGGGGCAAGTGGCGCCCGGACGTGGGGCCTTGGGCCAAGAGGATCAAGGTGAAGTGCACTGTGAAGAAAGCCAGGCCTGGTAAGTGTGGAAGGGTAAATAGTAATACAGATTACTAAATAGCTTCCCGGAGTGCAATTATGGGACAACAAATGAGCAAGCATGAATTATTTGTTCAGGGGCTTAGTGATGCTCTTAAGACACATGGAGTTAAAATTAGAATCAAACAATTACTTTCCTTTTTTGACTTTCTAAAAGAGGTGTGCCCCTGGTTTCCTCAAGAAGGCACTATTGATGAAGCAAGGTGGAAGAGGGTAGGTGATGCTCTGAAAGATTACTATGTCACATTTGGACCAGGAAAGTTCCCAGTAATAACTTTTTCATATTGGAATCTAATAGATAAAATTATTAAATTACAGTCAACTGACCCTAAAATTGCAACAGTTGTTGCAGAGGGAGAACAAATTATGCAAAAAAATAAAACTCGGACAGATAGTAAAGATGCCATGGAAACTAAAATAAACCTTGGCACCAAAAAAGAAAAAGATTTAAATTCCTTAGATAGTGAGGAAGAAGTAACAAATTTTACTAAACAATTGGATGTCAGGCCAAAACAACTTGAAAAACCAAAAATCAGTGAGGAATTTACAAATTTTGAAAAGCCTCAGAAAAAATTATACCCATCTCTTACAGAGTTTAAAGCTCATTTGGATAGTCAATCAACTGATTCTGAGGAAGAAATTTTAGAACTAAGGGCAGTCAAAAATAACAACTCAAACTGGCTGCCTAAAGAAGAAACTTTAAAAACACAGACTGCCATGTACAATAACTCAAAATGGCCGTCTGAAAAAGAAACTTTAGAAACAAAGGCAGCCAAATACAATAACCCAAACCCAAAATGGCCACCTGAAGAAGAAACTTTGGAAAAAGAGGCTGCCAAATACAATAGTTCAAAATGGCCACCAGAGACAGAAACTTCAGAAGTGGAGGCTGTTGAGCACAACAATTCAAAATGGCCACCTTTCAAAAAACGACCTCCATCTTATGACTCGGTTACATCTGTGCCATCTTTGACATGTAATCATTCTTGCCATGAAAAGACTATTCAGCCATCTTTGGAAATGCCCGTTATTGATCCTAGGGCAGAGGTTCAGGCTAAGATTGAACAACTCAAAGAACAAATTCAATTAGAAAAAGAACATCAAGACTTAATATCACAATTGAAAAAACTGAGAGTGGGTAAATCTAAAAGTACAGATTCTTCACAGAATCACTACCAGCCCACTTTTATCTCTGGCACAAAATTTAAGTCAGTTCAGATACCACAATCATTAAGAAACTTTGAGGAACAGGAAGCATTTCCAGTAACAGAAACCATAGATCCCCAAGGACAAACATGGCGTCCTCGTGGTGGCTTTGATTTTAAAATCATAAAAGAAATTAAAACAGCAGTTGCTCAATATGGAGCTACAGCTCCATATACTTTAGCCATAGTTGAATCAGTGGCAGATAATTGGCTTACACCAATGGAGTGGCAAATATTGGCCCATGCTATGCTCTCTGGAGGAGATTACTTACTTTGGAAATCAAAGTATGTACAAATTTGCAGGGAGCTTGCATGCCGTAATGCCCAGGCCAACAATGGTTGGACAACAGAGATGTTATTGGGAGAAGGCAATTATGCAAATAGTAACAATCTAATACAATATGGTCCAGGGCTATTTGCTCAAATTTATACAGCAGCTATGAGAGCTTGGACAAAACTTCCTACTCAGAGAAATTTGACTGATTCAGGTACTGACCTTATTAAACAATTGGCATTCCAACAAGGATTGACTATGGCCGCTGCCCTTCAAGACTATACTGTTCTCCAATTCCTTACTCGTAACAACAATGCTAACAAAATAAGTAACAAAATTACTTGCTACAATTGTGGTCGGTCTGGACATTTTGCAAAAAACTGTAAGGTAAAGAATGGTGGTAATCAACGACCAAATCAACTTCCTGATTTGTGCAGTAAATGTATGAAGGGACGTCACCCTCCTAATGAATGTAGATCCAGATTTGATGTCAATGGTAGGTCAATTAATCGGGATCAGGGAAACAAAAACGGGGCCGCCCCAAGCCTCCAGACCTAAAACAAACTTTTGAAATGCTTGAGTTTGTTCTGTAAACAATGACAATTTATTTCAGACCTTTCCAGAACTACGCCATGAAACACAGAACTGGTCCTCTGTTCCACCATCTACACAGTGCTTTTTGTTCTCTCTCTGATTAAACAAGTTACATTTACAACATTCTCAATATCAGCTCAGCTAGTTGAGCTGCCAATAGTTGTTACAATTTTCTCTGCTTTCCCTTGACCTTGTATACAGATAGTGCTTATATTACTATGTCTGTACCACTTCTGGAAACTGCGGCACAAATTAAACAAATTTCTCAGGCCGCACAGTTTTTCCTCCAATTACAGTCTCTCATTAGACATCGAGAGCTGCCTTTTTATATTGGCCATTTGCGCGCCCATACAGACTTGCCTGGTCCTTTAACTGAGGGTAATCGCCGCACTGATCTGGCCACAAAATATTCTCTTTTGGTTCATACTCAAATTGACACAAATCTTTCAGATGCTGTTGCTGCCCATCAATTACATCATTTGAATTCTCACACCCTTCGTCTCATGTTTAAAATTACTCGGGAACAGGCTCGACAAATTGTAAAACAATGTCCGGCCTGTCTTACTCTTTTGCCTACACCACACTTGGGTGTTAACCCTAGAGGCCTTATGCCTAATGCTTTATGGCAAATGGATGTCACTCATTTTGCAGAATCTGGTACTCTTAAATACGTGCATGTCACTATTGACACCTTTAGTGGTTTCATTTTTGCTACGGCACAAACCGGAGAGGTTGGTAAACATGCTATTTCTCATGTTCTTGCCGCACTCTCTGTTCTGGGTAAGCCTCAACAAATTAAAACAGATAATGGCCCAGGATATACTGGAAACAATTTTAACTCTTTTTGTAAACAACTCCATATTAAACATGTCACGGGGATTCCATACAATCCCCAGGGACAAGGTATTGTTGAACGTGCTCATCTTTCCTTAAAAAATACTCTCCAAAAATTAAAAAAGGGAGAGATTTTACAAATTAAAGGTTCACCAAAAAACCTTTTAGCACATACACTTTTTGTGCTAAATTTTCTAACACTGGATAAAGATGGACACCCAGCTGCTGAGCGCTTCTGGCATTCAACTACTAAAACAAAATTTGCCACAGTTTTGTGGAAAGATCCACTAGACAATACGTGGAACGATCCAGACCCTGTCCTCATATGGGGCAGAGGGTCTGTCTGCATTTATTCCCAGAAAATGGATGCTGCTCATTGGCTACCAGAAAGATTGGTCAAACAAATTGATTCAAATGATAATAATTCATCCAGGGATGATAAAAGCCCTGAGATACCTCTTTTTTCTTCCACAGATCAACAAAATGAAGATTCTTCTTAAATACCTGATATTGTTTTACCTCTTCAACACTATCGCTGCTGGTTTTAGCCCTGGCAGTTACCTCTTCAACACTGGTGCTGCTGGATTAGGATATTCCCTTCAGGTCAAACAATTAACTGATGCCCTTGTTTCTGATGTCCATGAATTGGCTTCTACTATTACTTTTGTCCAAGATCAACTAGATTCCCTTGCAGAAGTTGTACTCCAAAATAGACATGAGCTAGACCTCCTTTTGGCAGAACAGGGGGGTCTCTGTCTTGCTTTACAGGAACGTTGCTATTTTTATGCCAACAAGTCTGGCATCGTTCGTGACAAGCTCAACCAACTACAAGAAAATCTTCTGGAACGAAGAAAACAACTCACCAATAATCCCCTTTTAACTGCATGGAATGGACTCCTCCCCATACTACTCCCCATATTTGGCCCAATTTTGGTTTTATTGATTGTTTGCTCTTTGGGACCTGTTCTCTTTAATAAGCTCATGACCTTCATAAAACGTCATATCGATGACTCCATAAAAATGCAGCCTATCCAAGTCCACTACCACAACCTGGAGATGGAGTATCGTGGAGCCTAGACATTGCTCCTGCCTGAGGCGCTGAATCGGTTAGCCAAAGACGGGTAAGAGAGTCTGAGCCTATAACAGCTGTACAGTCTTCCCACCTAAGAGAGGAAACCCATCATAGCTATGGGATTCTCCAATGACGGGTAAGGATGGACGTGGCTCGATAAACGACTCCAACCTAAGACAGGCACGATTCCCCCAGGCTTTTCTCCTCTCTTTGAAAAAATAAAAAAGGGGGATATGTGGAGGGCATTGCATATGGAAGCCATCTTGGGAGCTTCTTGAGAACTGTCTGCCATCTTAGAAATCTTAGGCTTCACTTCCTCATTGAGCAAACCATATCTCAGAAATCATGTAACCAACTGTTGCTAGGTAATGGGAGATCCACCCACCTCAATGATTGGCTCATACTGTTGTATCTCATTTTTGGGCAACCAATTGGTGTGCCCACCAGCCTGTATATAAAGCACTGTTTGTTCTGAAATAAACGGAAGACTTGATCAGCACCTCATCTTGTCTCCACTCTGTGCGTCAGTAAGAACTTTACCAGCCTAAACACAAAGGATCCCGGTTTTCACCATCCTCACCCAGGTACCCATTCGACTGTCCTGCAGGTCGGAGCAATGTATTGTAAACTTTTTTTATTTATACCATTGGTTTTAGTAACAGACAATAATTGGTGTTAGTATTTCACAAATAGCTGAGGGATGTTTAGATGTTTATATTTACTAACGAATCTGAAAAAATTGGGGTTATATGGAACTAAAAAAATCCAGTTCATGAAAAATATCAGTTTATAGAAATGATATGTTCATTAATTTGAGTAACTCAATCCATAAGGACTTTAAAGATGAATTATTTAAAAAAGTCAGTGTTGGAACCAGCAGGTAGTGTGGTGGTTAAGGATACTGGACTCCCACCTGACTGACTGCAGTTCAAGTCCTGGACCTGGCAGTTGGCCTTCTCACTTTCTCTCAATCTCTCTCTCTCTCTCTTTCTCTCGTTCATGTACCCTAAAACAAATTAAAAAATAATAATAAATAAAATTAAAATAATCCAAGGAAATTAAAAAATAGAAAGTCAGTGTCTTGGCATAATAAAAGCTTATTTCTCCCCATTACAAGATCCAAAGTATATTCCTAAACATTTGTCCACTCTGCTCCATGTAGCAATGCAGAGACTCAGGTTGTTTTCAACTGGTGGTACACCATCAACATTGTACATCTGAGGTAACAGTTCTATTTCATTTTACTACATTTCTTATTTCAAAGCATGTGTGCACTCACCAGAGAGAGAAGAGTGAAGGAGAGAGAGAGATCAACCCCCTAAGTGGGGTATGGTCGTGCCACAGTTCCTTTCCTCTGATTCTTCATCCTGGCTAGATATGGAGCACATATGGACCTGTGCCAAGAATGTTTTTCATATCACCAGGGATGGGACTGAAACTGCTTTTGGCCATATGGAATCTATTTCTTTGCACATAGTGCTTAACCATTGCATTATGGGGCTGACCATATAGTTCCATTTTGTAAATGGCCAACAGTCAAGACTTTAAAAATGTCTGGAGGAAAGCTCATCTCATTAAGGATGACTTCACATGGTACCCAAGAAATCAAGGGCAAGAGAGAGACTCAAAAATCTCATAACAAATACACTCAAAGCAGAACAGATAAAATGAAAAGAAAGCAATATATTAAAGATCAATGTTCATCTGGGATATCAGCCTGTAGTTATCTTTTTCTGTGCTGTCATTGTCTGACTTTGTCACTGGTGTAGTACTGGTCTTGTAAAATAAATCTCAAATGTTTCCTCTCAGGTTTCCGGTAAAGTTAAGGATGGATTGGTGTTAACGCTTCTTTGTGTTTTGGGTAGGATTCACCAGTTAAGTTATCTGGTCCTAGACTTTTTGTAGTTGGGAAGTTTTGATTAATAATTTAGTCTCATTATTAGTTTTTGATCTACTCAGATTTTTTTATCATTTCTATTTTTAAATTGCTGCATAGTAATCCTACATATTTATAAGGTGAAGAGTGATGTTTCCATACATGTATACAATGTATAACAGTCAAGTTAAACCATCATCTCAAATATTTATCATTTTTTTATGGTAGGACATTCAAGAGCATTTTTGTTAAATTAAATAGGCCAAGCACAAAAAGACAGACACCAGATGTTCTCACCCATTTGTGAATTTTATAAGAAGTTGATCTCACAGAAGTAGAGAATAGAATTGTATTTTCCAAGGCTGAAAAGAGTAGCTTAGACTAGGGCTGGAAGGAAGTTGGTCAAAGGTCACAACACTATAGCTAGGAACAGGTCCTGGTGTTCTATTTCACAGTAGGGTGCCTAGAGTTAGTAATGATAAACAAGGGAACTTATAAATTTCATGTAACAATAAAATTATAGGTTTAAGTCCATTTTGTGCAAATAACTTTTCCAGCCCATGCATCATTTTTTGTTATATATATTTACAAGCACTTTTTGAAGACCATTTGTATTTTTCTGATTTTCTGTTTTCTCATGATAAAGTCATAGTAGGTTGCATGTTTTTAAGAATTTATCTATTTTTTACAAGGTTACTTATTGACATATAAGTGTGTATAGTAGTTATTTGTGATTTTTAAAATATTCTTGTGGTATCAGTTGTAGTGTATCATCTAATTTCTAATATATTCTCAGTCTTCTATATTTTTTTCTATTTCTTAAAGTTTCTCTCTTTTTTTCAGTATTTAAACTTTATTTACTTTCCTAGGCTTTTTAGCAACATGGTCATTTGTGCTTTTTAGAAATACAATAAAGTTATCTCTGCATCCTAGTAAACAATCATTTAGAAATATTTCATAATTTGAAAACAATGCAAATAAGGTATCAAAGTATTATATATTAATCACACACACAAATTCTTAACCGTTTTACCTATCTTGTAACTTTCCATTTTCTTTTTTATCAAAGATTGTTAGTGTTGAAGTCAGAGTTCAATAGTTTTTGCTACATGTATTCTTTTAAACAGAAAGATTACTCTATGTATTTTAGGTACATGAAATACGAATCTTAAATGCACAATATTTAAAATACACATGTATCTTTTTACCTGGGTAAAACTACCAACCACATCAAGATATGAAACATTTACTTTTCATGTGAATGCTAGGCTACTTACTGCATAGCTTCTAGGTGTTATATGCCATATTGTCTGTTTTATAAGTGCGAAACACCTTGTTGTATGTGTAGATGCTAGTAAAAATGTTGTGCTCTATTTCTATTACTTATAGTTTCATTATCTTTAAATGCTTTTGTTTTATACAAATCGGAACATCCTAGGTTATAGACTGGTTTCTGAACCAATTTGAATCTTTTTAATAGGAATACTCAACCAGTACATGAGTGTAACTCATCTATACCTCTTTCAATCTACTTTATGTATCCTTAATGTTTTCATTTTAGTACACTGTTTTCACCACTTCTTCTAATCCAAAAGAATGGATGTACATATTCAATTTTTGTTAAGACATATCTTAATGTCTGATTTATTTATATGAACTATGAAATGACGTAGCAAGTGTGCTTTTTCTCCATGTAACATGTACATAAATGAAGGTTTTGTCTGAACTCTGTCCAATTGTTTTATACTATTGGTGTTAATATTATGGAAAATCTTGCTTCTTTCCCTTCTATAGTTAGGAATAAGGTAAATAAAACTGTACCAGCTGCTTTCTCTAGTTTTGGAATCTCTTCATTAGCGCAGTCCACAATAACAAAGCACTTTTATTGTACTTATGTTTAGTTTAAGAAAATACTTATCTTTATGTACAGCGCCACATACTAAGAATAAAACAGTGCCTATTTGTACAACATATTAAACATTTGACATGCCTTTTTAGTTTAAAACTATATAAACAAAAATGTTAGGCCTAACTTACAAAGCCACTTTTATATTAATTTTTATCACCTTATAATTTAAACTTAATTCTCCTTAACTAGTTTTAATGGTTGAATGTTTCTTCATAGTATTGCCTTTCTACCTTATTTATTTTAATTCATGTTCTCTGCTGGCTGCAGCAAATCATGCAGCAGAGTGTTCAGGGAAGGTTCTAGGTTGATATACTTTTTTTAACCCTGCATATTTGAAAATATATTCCAGTTACCTGCACAGACAACTAATAACTTGGCAAGGTATACAATTCCTACTTCTAAATTATTTTCCCTTAAGACTCTATATATACTGTTCCATGGTCTTCTAGCATTTGGAGTTGTAAGAGAAAAAGCTGCTAACAGTCAGACTTGTCCTTTACAGGTAACCTGTTTCTTTCTGTCTGGATACTTAAAAAATTTTAATTTTTTTCTTGAAATTTAAAAATGCTACCAGGATATGTCTACGTCTTGCTTTCTTTCTGTCAAATTTTAAAGGAACTCTGAGCTTTTTCTTTTTGTAGATCTAGTTGGTTCTTCAACTCTAGGAAATTTTGTTTGAACGTTCCTTGTCCCGGCCCGTGGGACAGTCGAACAAGTTTCCTAAGGGAGGGAGTGAGAGATGGGACAGACACACAGACACACAGAGAGGAGACAAGACGAGGTGCCAATCAAGTCTCGTTTATTAAGGAAGAACAGCGAGCTTATATACAGGCTGGTGGGCATTGATTGATTGCCCAAAATGCAAATGAGATAGAACAGCATGAACCAATCATTGGTGTGGGTGGATCTTTCCCGTTGCCTAGAAACCCAACCACTTCCAGGGAGAACGGTTGGTCACATGATTTCTGAGAAATGGTTTGCTCAGTGAGGAAGTGAAGCCTAATGGTTTCCAAGATGGTGGATAGCTCAAGATGGCAGATAGCTCAAGATGGCTTCCGTATGCAGTGCCCTCCACAGTTCCTTAGTAACTGTTTCATCTACTTGTTTCGTCTTCCATTCCAGATAGTCTAATTATGTTTAGATTATATCTCTTGGTCTCTCTTTGTCTTCTTTCATCATGGTTTAGTTTCTCCCTTTCCCTGCATTCTGTGAAAATTTCTCGTTTTGCATTTACTTCAGTAATTTGATTTTGTGGCCAGTCCTCCTTGCACATTTCTGTTAACTCTCTCAATTACTTGATTTGTTCCAAGCACTCTGACATTATCTTCATCATTGAGCACAGGCGTTTAAACTCCTGTACCATATGATAGTCAGTGCTTTCTGTATCTTGGGTTTCCACTGTCATATCTGTTTCAAGAGGAGGCATTTTAGTTCTGTTTCTTTCTTCAGAACTGCTGTGTAACCACGTTTTCAGTATCTCCTCTTACAAATGCCCTAAAGTTTCTCTTTTAAAAAAATAAAATAAGATCAAACATGACTCAGTTGTAGTAGTGCAAGTGTTAGGGTGCCACTGGATAATGCTGGAGTCACATGAAAGGCCTAGATTCAGATCTTGGACCAGCCTAAGTTGGTGGCAGGTGTGGTGGCAGGGAGCCTACAGTTCTTGCTAATTGGTGAGCTGAGGCAGGAGGATCACAGTACGTTAAGGACATGTCAAACACACCTTTCTTTTTCATCCCATCCACTCATATTCTCTCTCTCACACACACTTTCTCTCTCATTAAAAACAAAACAAAAAAAACTCAGAGTTTCATTGATTTTATTCCTATTGTTTTTCTATTCTGTATTTCAATAATTTGTTATAATATTTCCTTTTACTCTACTACCTTTATGCTTCATATGTTGTTCATGTATTAGAAGACTTAATATTGTTAAAATACGCATACTACTCAAATATATCCACAGATTCAATACAATGTTTTTAAAGTTCCAAAAGTATTTTGGAAATAAAAAAAAATATAAAATTCAAATATGTCCAGAATGATCTCAAAAGCCAAAGCAAACTTCAAAAAGAATACAGCTGAATCCATCCCTCTTCCTGACTTTCAAATATGTTACAAAGCTACAATAATTAAAATGATATGCTGCTTATATAAAAGTAGACATATAAACCACTGGAATACAATAGGTAGCCCAGAAATAACCTGCACATATTTAGTCAATTTACGATCAGCAAAGGTGTTAAGAATACAGAATGGGGAAAAGGATATTCTCTTCAAATAATGTTATGAAAACTAGATGCCAGGACCAGCAGTTAGCATAATGGCTATGTCACTGGACTCCCATGTAGTCGACCACGGTTTGCATCCCGGACCTGGTGGCTTAAAACTCATGCTGGGCACATGTGTGTGTGTGCCCAAGATCCCAAGAGGAGAATGGAGAAGGGATTGCGGCATGACCATTCCCCCTGGGGGGCGATTTCTTGCTTTCAGTCTCTCTGTCTGTCTCTCTCTGTCTGTCTGGCGAGTGCACGCACCCTAGAGAAAAAAAAAAAAAAAAAACAAAAACAAAAACCTAGATGCCTACATGCAAAGGGATGAAATTGAGTCCTTATATTACAACATATGCAAAAATCTACTCAAAATGAATAAAAGATTAAAATGTAAAGCCTAAACTGTAAAATTCCTAGAGGGAAATAGTGGAAAATCTTCATGACCTTGTCATTGCTGATTATTTATGGAATATAACAACAAAAACACAAGCAACCAAAGAAATTTGGAAAGTGGGGGTATATCAAACTAAAAAGCTGCACCACAAATACATAAAGTGAAAAAAGACAACCTATAAAAAATGAGAAAATATTTTTATATGGAGTTAATATCTAAAATATACAAGAAAATTCTACAACAGAGTAGCAAAAACAAAACAAAACAATACAAAAAAAAAACAAACAAACAAGATAACGGACATATATTGGGCCAACATATATTGGGCTGGAGGCTGAGACAGCTGTATCCCCCATGACCAATTGTCTGATTTGAGCCCTGGATCCAGAGAATTAAAAATCATTCTGGGGCTTGACTATGGAGGCCAAAAATCCTGAGAGAAGAATGGAATAGAAGGAATTGTAAAGTAGCCTTGTCCTCCAGGGATAATTTCTCACTTCCTTTCCCTCTCTGCTTCTCTCAGACAAGCACAACACTATGGGGAAAACAAAACAAACAAAACACATACACACACACACACACACACACACACACACACAAAACTAGGCTTATGGAAAAGTTTGGGGTTTGCATCTTGGAGACCTCCCTGTTTATGCCAGGCATGTGTTCCATGATTGAAGCTGTAGGTCAATCACATCAAATCCCTGTTGAGTATGGTCTCTTTCTGTCTCTCTCTCTGTCTCTCTTGCTCATAGAATAAATAAACAAATAAAATTTTAATTTTAATATACATTGTTCTGAGTGATTGCCCATTCTATAAATTAATATATACTCCCAGTATGTAGCTACTTATTTGTAACCCTGGGTTACCTCTTTAGTTTTTAAATTTTATCTTTTGATAAATATCTTTTAATGTTTGATAAAGTCTCATTTGTCAATTGTCATGTAGTTGTCTATGCTTTCTTCTGAGGCAATAATGTGTCAAGTTCCTAAACTTGATTCCATTTTTAATTAAATATAAAATTAATTTGTATTTTGTGAATGAGATGAACTTACCTTTCTAATTATCTAGTTTTCTCAGGATAAGATTTCCTTAAGACTCAATTGATCACATGTGACTTGGTTTATATCTGAATCTCATCTCATTCTATTCTATTCTATTCTATTTTTACTTTGTCTGTCTTTGTGCAAAAAAACACACTTGCTTGTTTCCTAATGCTTTACATAAAATCTTTCAATTTTTCAATTATATTATTTAAAAATATTTTTGATATTTGACTGACTTCGTATTTCTACACATTTTTAGGTATCAACTTGTCAATTTCTTGAAACAACTTGGGATTTTTATTGAAATTGTATTGAATCTATAGATTAACTGGGGAGAATAAATTTTATGATAATAATAAATTTTTTGATCACTCATATTTATACATCTCTTTAGTTATCTAATTATCTCTTTTTTATGTAAGAAAGATTTTTGCTATAAGGTGCATGCATGCATGCACTGGAGAGGCAAACAGAAGCAGAGAGCTAGGAAGTGAGAAATCACCCTTGGGAGGATGGTCATGCTGCAATACCTTTTGCTTTATTTTCCTCCTGGAATCTTGAGTAGGCATGCATATGCATCTTTCGTGAGTTTCAAGCTGCCAGGTCTGGGAATCAAACCACATTTGACGACGTGGGAGTCCAACAACATAACAATTAGCTATCTGCTGATTCCTACTTAACTCTTCTTAAATTTCTCTCAGCATTGCTTTGCAGATTTTACTCTAAGTACTTAAAGATTGTTAATTGCATTATTATTTTTTAATATTTTGTTTATTTTACTTCAAATTGCTTTATTTTGATTCTATTTGCAACTGTTGCAAAAAATTTATTTAAATTTCAACCACTCATTTGTGGCAATTATACAAAAAATATAATTAATTTAAAAATGTATAAAATATAGAATTTTGCACGTATCCTGAGATTTTGCATGTAAATTATAATATTGATTATAAATAGAAACTTTTAATTTCTCCTTTTTAAATAACATGCTTTTATTTTTCTTGCTTAAGTGCAATAGCTTATACAACCTGTAGAATATAAGAGTAGGCATATCTGCCTTATGTGCAGTCTAAGACTAGAAGGGAGTTTCTTCAATCTGATAGACAGTATATATATATATATATATATATATATATATATATATATATAATAACTCCTAACATCATTAATAGTTGCATAAATAGTTGTAGGAGATTGACTTCTCATTATATTGGAGTCTAAAAAGAATCACTAAGGCATATAAATAAATAAAATACACCCAGACATCATTATTATTTGCAAAGAAAACTCTATAGAAGCTATAAAAATCTTATTAAGACACCAAAGTGAGTGTAGCAAGGTTTTAGAACACATAATAGTTAAACAAAAATCTATTTTATTTCTACACATTAAAATAAGGAATAATAATTTATATTAAAATATATCACAACAAAACATCAGAAATACTAAATATTTATAGATTAATATTTCAAAGTTATATAATATTTGTGTCCAATAAGCATGGTCACCTGTAGTCACTTCTTAACCTTATGCAAAATGTTGACATGACAGATTGAAAGTAAAGGAAGAAAATATATAGGCAATACAATGTTCATAAAATAAAAGTCTAATGAGCATGGATACTATCTTGAGCTATTTCTAAGAAAGTCTCAAGGTATCTATAAGCTTTATTTCCTTATTACTCAGATTCTGGTAGACTGGAATCTCTAGTTTACAGGAATCTCTAATTTATTTTAGGATCTATCTGCTTCCTTAAAATTCCAGTTCCTGTCACCACAAATAGACAAGCAGAAGAGAGTTACATAATGTATTTTTTGAAGGAGATGGTTCTACCTCCAACAATGAAATTTTCTAACTGTTTTGGTGAAACTACTGTAGAGTAACAGAAATTAACAAAGGACAAGCAACTGAGAAGAAAGTACATGATAATGTGGAGTTTTCATTGACTCTGATACTCAGTCATACTCATATTTTCCAGCATAGTGTCTACGTAGATGTTCAGGAGTACGAAGTGTGGCAACTTGAGATCCAGATATTCAGAGAAGTCCAAGAGGGTCAAGGTGACTCAAGAACCTTAATTTTGACGGTAACTATGAATAAAGTAGGAAAATTAATCTAGAGAAGCCAGAAGGAAAACGAAATAAACAGGAAAAAATGAGAAAATATTGTAAGAAATATTTACCCAAATAAATTGTTATGGGAAAGAATGCACTATTTCTAATATTAGAACTTACTAACATGCAAATCTTACAGTAAAGACTAATGTTATTAAATGAAGTACTAAAAAAAAGTTAAGAGAAAAAGAATAAAAAGAGTATATCCTGTTGTATTTCAAATGATAACCACAACACCATCAGAGACATTTACTTCATAGGAAGGGCCATATCAGCTCTTTGTATGAATTTGAGTTCAATAAAAATATTGTGCTTGAAAAGCAAGGACATGATTTTCTATACTCTCCCACCTTATTTATTTATTTTGAGAGGTTTTTGCTTTAGGGCTCATGTACTCACCAGTGAGAAAGAAGGACAGAAACAGCAAGAAAGTGAGAAATCATTTATCAGGGAGATGGTCAAAGCCTCAATTTCTTCTCTTACATTCTCTTCCTGAGATCTTGGACATGCATGGACAGGCAACCGATGTGATTTTCAAGCCACTAGGAGTGGGACTTGAATCACCGTTGGCCATGTGAGAGCCCAGAAACGTAACCTTTATACCACCTGCTGGACCCCACTCACCCACTTCTTAAGCAATAAGAAATATAGATACAAAAAAAAACAAAAACAAAACCAAAATCAATTGGCCTGTCCGGTGGTCGACTGAGAGGGGGAACTGAACAATAGAGCTGAAAGTTACATGGGCTACTTCAGGTTCAAATCCCCTTGTTGGCTTGAAATCAAACATAGGTAAGTGCCCAAGATATTGATGAACTAGTGGGTTAGGAAAGGGATATTGCAGCATGACAAGACTCTATGGTGGTTATATCTCTCACATATGCACACACACTTGCAAATCACAAAGACTGTGCAAAGTTAATAGTGAGAAAACAGTGGAAATAATAGGTGAACCAAAACTAACCTCAATACCAACTGTTGGCCCCCCCAAATTTCCTTTTTCTAATATGGGAAATTTAAAGAAGATGGGTAACTGAAGAACAACTAAATACTGTAAAAGTCCTGAACACTTCATATAAACCTTAAGCTACAACAAAATTAAAATCTGATATTATCAATCAATTTTTAAGCTTTTTATTTGGAGAGGTTATTTATTTATTTATTTATTTATTTTTTGCTATAGGCGCAGGCACTCGCCAGAAAGACAGAGAGACATAGAGAGACAGAAAGTGAGAAATCACCCCCCAGGGGGGATAGCCACGCCACAATCCCTTCTCTTCCATTCTCCTCTCGGGACCTTGGGCACTCACGCACACGTGCCCGGCATGAGTTTAAGCTGCCAGGTCCAGGACTCAAAGCACGGTTGACTACGTGGGAGTCCGGCGACATGGCCATTACACTAACTGCTGGTTCCAATTAATTTTTAAGCTTTTTTAAAGGTAAATAGCAGGCTAGATATATATTTTAATAGGGCAATACTTTATTACACAGGGCCACCAAGACAAGAACATCAGAAATGAAAAATTGGTTTTGAGAATCAAATGTAAATGTTGAGATCACTTTTACTTTTTAGTCATTCTTAATTAAGAACTTACTTTACTCTTTAAACTTTACTCTTTAAAGATGGGTTAAATGCCTAATTAGAAATAGGTTGCACAAAATGGATTTGTGTTATGATAAAACAAAAATCAAACTACAATAGAAGTCAAATGACTATACTTATTAATAAATTCTTAGTGAAGACCTCTACTTCTAGATTACAGGGCAAGAATATAAATGAAATATTTGGATGTTTTTCCTAAACCTGACTATTTCTTGGAATCCCTCAATACCCACAGCTTTTTCTGTACTGTTTTTAGTTTATAAGAATTAATTCTATTGTAACTTTTATAGCTGTATATTTAGTCATTTACCAAAGTCCAGTGATGTTTGTGACATTCCTCATCCTTTTTCTTTTTCTGGTTTCTGAAACATCTCTTACCTCTTTCCATTACCTAGCATAGTTCTACCAAGATCTCCAGAACTCAGTATATAAGTTACCCTGTTAAGGATAGTTTATTGTCTTTTGTTTTCTTATTTATATTTTTCAGAAGTTGATGTCTGGGTATGTATAAAATTATCATCAAGCCTAATGCTGTACATTAAACAGAAAGTAGCACATTATATTGATGTAAATCATAACTTTGTTGCTCACTATAATAATTCTTGGTGTGAGAGGCCAGGAGATGATGTAGTGGTTATATCACTGGACTCCACATGGCCGACCAGTTTGAGTCCTGGACCCAATGGTTTGAAACTCATGCCATATGTGTGTGTATGCATGCTCAAGATCCCAGGAGGAAAATGGAAGAAAAGAGATTGCAGTGTAGCTATATCTCCTGGGAGGTGATTTTTCACTCTCCCTTTCTCTGTCTCTGTCTCTCTCTCCAATAAATGCACAGGCCCTAAGGCAAAACCCCTAATTCTTAGGGTGGTTGAGGGGCCATGCAGACAACACAAGCTGGTAAAGAGGCTGCCTCCCATTCTAAGGCAAGGCCTGAGCTGGGAAGAGACTGCAAGGCAAGGCTGCGGTTTACGAGCCCCCCATTGTGTGACTGTGCTGGCCTGCACTCAATTTGTCTGCCATGAGCTTTACTGTTATTACGGTACCTTGCAAGCGTAAAAAAATCACCCTCAACCATTACAATAAAGTCAATTAGTGATCTTGTAGGAATGTGGTTTCCTAAGATGGCACTCAAGGTCCAGGAAGTTCGAGACTCCCCAACCTGTCTGTTTTAAGCCCAAATTAACATTTGTTAGGTTAAATTAGTATAAGCCAAATTAGCGTTAGTAGCATAAGTAGACTAAGTTAGTTTAAGGCTAGTTTTATGTAAAGACCCCTTGTTAAAGCTGCAGGCCAAAGTTAACTCATGCTAGGCCAAAGTCAGCACATTCACCACGTAATAGGGACTCAGAGATAAAACAAAAGAACTCACTAATTGACAGACTCAGCAAATAAAATACAGAAACCTGCGGGTTTATAAAGAAAGGAAAATCCTGGCTGATGATGCCAGGATGGACAAACCTGAAGGCTCCAGAGAAAGATTAACTATCTTAATTGGGAGCTCTTATCTAAAGCAACAGGTAGTTTTCAACTACAAAGAGTTTCTCATCTATGTGCTGTTGACTATGAAAAACTGCTAATAAGGGACCAGCAGTTAGCGTAATGGCTATGTCACTGGACTCCCAAGTGGTCGACTGCGGTTTGTGTCCTGGACCCAGTGGCTTAAAACCCACGCCAGGCGCATGTGCCTGTGTGCCCAAGATCCTGAGAGGAGAATGGAGGAGAAGGGATTGCGGCATGGCCATCCCCTCTGGGGGGTGATTTCTCGTTTTCTATCTCTCTGTCTCTCTGTCTGTCTGGCGAGCGCACGAGCCCTATAGCAAAAACCTCTCAAAAGAAAAAAAAAAAAAAAAAAAGAAAAGTTAAAAAAAAAAAGAGAAGAAAAAAAAAAAGAAAAAACTACTAATAAAACATCCTGTGTTGTCTCCTGAGCTACAAGATCACCTTCCTTTCCCATATGGGCAGTAGGCCACCTCCTTTAGCTGTAATATATAGATAGTCTATATATTAACTGTGTCTTTACTTAACAAGACAAGATTTCTATCTAGGCCTTTGTAACAAGCAATGCTGCCACCCTGGCCCAGGACTGAAGTTATCAAGCTGACCTGGGACTGAAGTTCTCAAGCTCCCTGCAAGCTCCCTCTTTAAAAGACCCTGTCCGGTAATCAAGACTGAAGAAGAAAATGCACCAGACAAATAGACTCCTTCGTTGTGAGAACTGTGCTTGGCTTCACCTGTTCAAACAGAACAGACATCTTGTTTTATGATCACTGTTCTTGTGCCTCGAATTCTCTGTTTCATATAGTAAATCTTTTATTTCCCCTCACTCCTCCTACTCCTGTGAGACATCCCTCAATAAATACGTGTGTTTGGTAGCTGCTAGCGCTGCAGTCTGGAGCTAGCTCTGGCCATAGCCATCTGAGAACATGCTAAGAGGCATTGAGGTCTTAGTCTAATTTTTGTTCCTGATCACCCGTCACCTTCCTGTGTACGAGTCTCAACCCACCCTCGCCAAGGCTGGACCTCCGCAGGTGGTGTTGAAAATAACTTGAGCATTCATGGGCAATTCAGCTTATTATTTTAGTTACTGGCTTCTAAATTTTTTCCGTGGAAAAAGGTGGGAATTATCTTACCAATCTCCTGCTTAAAAAAGAACATTTTCAAAAATATTTTATTTTCAGTTTTGGAATGGTCAGTAGATTAAATAATCTAGCAAAGTATTAAGAATGCAACAAGTCATATTAGGCTTTTATTTCTTAGATGGAAAGGCAAGTGCACTACTCAGCAAGATTGGGGAAGTAGAAAAGTGAGCTGCCCAGGAGGAGCTGCACCAGGGCTCCTGCCCTGATTCTCTAACCTTCCAGGTTCATGCCCTGTGCCTTGTGCTCCCTCCTATAGTTAAATTTTCCCACCCTAGCCCCAGGTGTTCTGGTCCTGAGAGGCTAGGAAAGGGTCCAAACACCTGAAGCTGGCTATAATACCCTCCTCTGATTGGAAGACACAGCTCTCTAGCAAGATTACACCTGGAAACTATAGCTGTACCTCTTTTGATAATACAGAATTTACTCACAAAAAAAAGAAAAGAAAAAGAAATGTGTGTTCATCAGCAGATGACCAGAAACCAATGCAGAGGAACAAGAAATATGAAAAGACAAGGTAATACCTCTTCCCTAAGGGAACAAAAAACTCCATCTTATCTATAGAGAGCACAATAGATCTTGTAGAATGTCAGAAAAAGAATTCAGAATATTTATAGTGACAAAACTCAGTGAGATGCCAGAGAAAACAAACAGCTACCTTCATCTGAAGAAGTCCTTCTACAACTTGAAGTTGGAGATAGAAACCATAAAAAATAATCAAACAAAACTTCCAGATATAAAAACTGTAACACAGAAAATCAAAACCTTTGAAAGAATTAATAGCAGATTATGCCCTATAGAAGTTTAAATATTTGATCTATAAGACAAAACCTCTCACTAAGACAAAACCACCAAGAAGGATGAAAAAAATGAGGATAATATAGGGAAATGCTAGATACTATTAAATGCCCAAATATGTAAATAATTGACATTCCAAGTGAAGAATCTAAGGGCTTAAAAAAAATCTATGCCATGAAATAATTACAGAAAACTTTCCAAACCTAGAAAAATATTCACACACCTAGACCCCCCCCCCATAAAATTAAAAAAGACCCCCAAAAATAATCAAAAGAAAGCAGTTCACTCCATGGCACATCATAGCAAATTGGTCAAAATCAAAGACAAAGACAACATTCTAAAAATGGCAAGAGAGAAATGTCAAGTTACTTACAAAAGTTACACATATGGGATCAGATCTCTCAACTGAAACAGTGCAAGCAAGGAAAGAATGGGAAGAAATATTCAAAACATTAAAAGAAAATTAATTTCAACCAAAAATACTATAGCTAGTAAGACTTTCTTTCATATGGGAAGAACAAATAAAATCAATCTCGGATAAACAAAACTGAAAGAATTTCTCAACAGTAGACAAGCTCTCCACGAAGTAGTAAAAGGAGTACTATATCAGGAAAACTAGAGAGACAAACAGTAATAAGATAACAAAGCAACCAATAATATGGCTAACAAAATGTGAGGGATAAGTCTGGAAGTATCAATAGTAATGTTGAATGTTATTGGATTAATTCTCCAATTAAAAGACATAGAATGGCTGAATGGATTACAAAAGTAAAAAGGAGTTATCTATATGTTGCTTATAAGAAATGCACCTCATAGATAACAAGACAAATGTAGGCTTGCAGTGAAGGACTGGAAAAATATATTTCAAGAAATGGGAATCAAAAGGAGGCTGGAGTTGCAATACAGATATCAGACAGAAAATACTTTAATAAAACTGTAAGAAGAGACAAAGGTCACTATGGAGTATTAAAAGGGCTAATTCACCAAGAAGATATAACTCTTATAAATGTCTATACATCCAACATGAGACCACCCATTATGGGAAAGACTACTAGATGTAAAGGGAGATATAGACAGCAACACAATAATTGTTGGAGATCTCAACTTCCCTCAGTCTCTTTTGGACAGATCATTTAGGCAAAAATATGCAACAACATATATAATTTTTTCACTCCTGCATGGTAGTTTTTGAAGATAGACCACATAAAAGAGCACAAAATAAACCTTCACAACTTCAAAAGTAGAGAAACAATATCCAACATCTTTTCCAACCATAACAGAATTAAAATTAACTGTGTGAAAAATAGTAAGTACACAAACACATGGAAACTAAGCAACCTACTCCTGAATGACTTCGCAACCACTGAAGAAATTAAGACTGAAATAAAAAGATTAAATGAAACCAATGATAAATAGCACACAAGTTTTTATAACCTATGGGACACAGTGAAAGTACTAATAAGAGGGAAGTTTATAGCCATTAGGGCTGACAAGAAAAATAATTGAAAGGTGATAAATAGATAAGCTAACAAAATACCTCAGGGAACTGGAAAAACAACAAACAAACAAAAAACCACTAGCAATGCCAGAAGAAAGGAATAATAAAGATTGCAGCAGAAATAAATGTAAAAGAGAATAAAAGAACTATGCAGGAAAAAGAAATGGAACCCAAGTCTGCTTCTCAGAGAAGATAAGCTAGGTGATACGCCATAAGGTAGACTAAGAACAGAGAAAGGAACCAGATAAATCAAATCCACAAGGAAACAGGTAATATTACAACAAACATAACAGAAATACAAAATATCATGAGCAAATATTATGCGTTACTATATGTCAACAAACAATAGACCTGGATGAGGTGGAGAAATTTCTGAACACATATAAACTACCAAGATTGAATCAGGAAGACATAGAAAGCCTGAATAGATCAATAAATAGTAATGAGATTAATTAGGTCCTGATGATTTCACTTCTGAATTCTACAAAACTTTAAAAAAGAGCACTCCCATTCTATTCAAACTATTTCTAAAGAACCAAAAGAAAGGAACCCTCCCAAATTAATTTATGAAGTTTTCATCACCCTGACCCCCCAAAAAGACAAGGACCTATCAAAAAAAGAAAACTACAGATCAATATCCCTGATGAATATAGATATAAGAATTTTCAACATGATACTAGCAATTCGTATCCAAAAATACATTTAAAAGATTGTGCACCATGACCAGGTAGGTTTTATTCCAGGGATGCAAGGATAGTTCAACATATGCAAAACAATAAATGTAGTGCATCACATTAACAGAGGGAATGATAAAAACCATACTATCATATCAATCAATGCAGGAAAAGCATTTGATATAATACAATATCTCTTTATTATTAAGACTCTCACAAAATTGGCATAGAAGGGGATTTCTCAGCACAGTAAAAGACATATATAAAAAAATCTATAGCTAACATCATAATGAATGGGAGAAAGCTGAAAGCTAAAACACGACAAAACTGCCCACTTTCTCTGCTCCTTTTTAATATAGCACTGGAAGTTCTAGCCAATATAGTCAAACAAGAGAATAAAATAAAAAGCATTCGAATGGGAAGAGAAAAAGTGAAATTAGCTCTACTTGTAGATGACATGATTACACACACAGAAAACACAAGAGAATCCACAAAAATAACACCTGAAAGTGATAAATGAATATGATAAAGTGGCAGAATACAAAATGAACATACACAAATCAGTAGCATTTCTACACAATAACAATGAATAGACTGAGGAAGAATTGAAGAAAACAATCCCATTTGCAACAGCCATGAAAAATATAAGATATCTAAAAATAAACCTAACCAAAGAAGTGAAAGACTACTAAAAGGAAAACTATGAAAACAAAAAAAAATTGAAAATGATATAAAATAATGGAAAGATATCTCATGTTCCTGGATCAGAAAAATTAATATAGAAATTATGAAAATGTCAATTCTACCCAAATTAATTTATAAATTTAATGCAATCCCAAAGAAATTGCCAAATACATTCTTCACAGAGCTAGAAAAAGCAATCCCCAAATTTGTCTTGACTCATAAAAGTTACTGTTATTGTCAAAACAATACTGCTCAAAAAGAGTAATGTAGGAGGTGTCTTACTCCATGACCCCAAAAAGTATTACAAAGCTGTGATAATCAAAACATCATGGTACCGGCATAAAAACAGGCATGTATTCTAATGCAACAGAATAGAGAACCCAGACATAAACCCCAAAAGATAAAACCAACTGTTTTATGACAAAGGACAAAGACAACCCAAAGAGGAAAAGAAAATCTCTTTAGCAAATGATTCTGAAAAAAACTGGATATACATCTGCAGAAAAATGAAACTAGACCCCTATGTCTCACCATTAAAAAAAAAATCAACTAGAGGACCAGCAGGTGGCATGGTGGTTAAGGCACTGGATACTCCCACATGGCCAAAAAGGGTTTGAGTCCTGAATCTGTGGCTTGCTTCATCACTTCCTCTTTCTCACTCTCACCTTCTGTCTCTTTCTGGTCAAATTAAAAAATAAATGAATGAATAAATAAAAAATAAAATAAATAATTATTTTTAAAAATAGATAAAAAAATCTATACCTAAGACCTCAAACTCTAAAATTAGTGGTGGGAAACCCAAAGGAAACTCTTGGAGACATCAGAGACTTCTTAAATTAGGCTATGATCCTGAAAATAGACAACTGGGATTACATAAGGTTAAAAGCTTCTGCTCAGCAAAAGAAAAAATAATTAGAGTGAAGTGACAACCCTTGGAATAGGAGAATATAATTGCAAACTCTACCTCAGATTAGGGACTGATAATGAGTTTACACAGGGAACTCAAGTGGCTTACCTGCAAAAATAAAATCAGTGCAATTAAGATTGGTAAATGAGCTGAACAGACAGATCTCCATGGAAGACATGCAAAAGCCATAAAGGGGACCAGCAGTTAGCATAATGGCTATGTTGCTGGACTCTCATGTAGTTGACAGTGGTTCAAGTCCCAGACCCGGTGGCTTAAACTCACGCCAGGCGCATGTGCATGCGTGCCAAAGATCCCGAGAAGAGAATGGAGGAGAAGGGATTGCGGTGTGGCCATCCCCCCTGGGGGGTGATTTCTCACTTTCTGTCTCTCTGTCTTTCTCTGTCTTTCTGGAGAGCACATGTGCCCTATAGTGAAAACCTTTCAAAAAAAAAAAGCCATAAAGCATGGGAAAAAAAATGCTCAACATTCCTTATCATAAGGGAGATGCAAATTAAAACCAGAATGAGATAACACTTAACTCCAATCAGAATCACTAAGATTAAAAATATTAAGGCTGATAAGTGCTGGCAAGGCTGTGGAGAAAAGGGAACTCTCCTACAGCAGACTGACAGAGTGAGACAGAGAGACAGAAAGCAAGAAATCAATCCCCCCGTCCCCGGCGGGAGATGGTCATGCCTCAATCCCTTCTTCTTTTCCATTCTCCTCTTGGGATCTTGGGCATGCATGCCCATGCTCCTGGCATGAGTTTTAAACCACCTGGTCCGAAACTTGAATCATGGTCAATGACATGTGAGTCCAAATATATAAGCATTATGCCATCTCCTGGTTCCTGACTAATAAGTTTTAAGAAATTCTTCAATGAATGTTTGAATAACAAGTACTCCTCAAAATTGATCATTTTGAGAAAAGTAGCTGGGCTCATTTGTGCATGGTGTAGATAAGTGTTTGTGAATAAATTTTGAGACCATGACCACTCATGCTTTCTGTGTTTTTGCCAATATCGGTTCCCTAGAAATAGTGATCAGTAGACTCACATCCACTATTTCTTCCAGAAAGTCTGACATTACCTCGGGGGTACTGAGGGCTCTGATCGTGGGGACCATCACCTGCTTCATAGCGGCCTGAATCGCAGGCATTCTCTCTAGTAACCTATGGACATCACATTTTAGAGGAAGTCTTCAGTTTATGAGTTCTGATGAAGTCATCCTAGGAAGAAATCACTGCATGTATTCTTCGAAAGTCTGTGGCAAGTGATTGGAAACATCTGACTGTTTAACTGCAGTTGCATTCACTACATTTTGAATTCAGTCACTTTTTTAGTGGAACTCTGAGTATGGATGGTGGATTTCTTGCTTTGGAGAGAAAAGGAATATAAAAAAGAAAGAACTGATAGTCTATAGACTGACACTTTCACCATGGGCTCAACTTTAATTACAAAGAAAAAATAAAACTGTTAGTAAACCCTTAAGAGCTGCAACATCTCCTCACCTCTTCTCTCCCTGACCCATCCCTTCCCTACTGAGAACTCTTTCAAAGTAGAGTCAGCTCCAGTCTCAAAAATGTTTCTGACCTTAGATTTCTAGAGCATTTCAGCAAAATACAGGTATAAATAGAGGAGCCCAGCAACTGGGCTATGACTCAGTCACACATACATAGTGTGCTAAGTGAGCTTCTAAGTAGCTCAGAGTAATTCACTCTAAATGCACCTTAGGTAAGCTGCTCTGTATTCACTATAACTTATCAGAAATAGCCTAAACTTGAATTGAATATTATCAACCATCTTCTCATTGGCTATGCTCAGGAAATCCTACAGAACTCAAGATTCATTTAGGAGAGCAAGTAGACTATACTACAACCAGAATTTCAAATACCCGTGCTTAGAGAATTTTATTAGTCAGGTTAAGCTAACTTGAGCTTCAGAAACAAAAAGCTAAAAAAAAAACTTCAGTGGCTTATGATTTTATCTTTCACTGACATTACATGTTTGTAATGGTTAATTTTGGCTATAATCTCTCTTGTATTTATTTCCAGGAACCAGGTTAAAGGTTAATTAGCATATTTTTCACCTCAATTTTGTGTGTGTATCAGGGGAAACATTTGAAACTCTCTCTTTATATAGGGCACGTTGTTCTTAAGAGAAAATAGGGGAAAACAGGATGATTCCCTCTCCCACTTTTTAACTTTATTTATTCATTTTTACTTTTTTCCTACCACAAAGTGACATCTTTTACTTCCATTAGCCAAAAGAAGTCTTATGACAAGGATGTTATGTGTGACCATAGATGAATTATTCTGTCATAGGGAGAGACAGTGAACATTTTGTATAATACAAGGGTACAAGATCCTCATGTCTCCCTTTATCATAGGTCATACTTAACATAGGGCATACTTGTAGGCTTACTTGTGAGCAAATGTAGTCTTATTCCTGGTGATAGCTAAATTTCAGTCAAAAAGTCATGTAAAGGCAATTGAGAAAGAAAACTAACTCCAAGTTAAGATCTGAAAACTTTCTGTTGATATTTCCATTGCCTAGGACAACATCAGTTCAAATTTGTTTAATGCATGTCAGTGTCTCAGAATATTCCAGAGACAATGGCAGAATACTCTTTAATGGAATGTTCATCGCCATGGTCCTTAACAGCAGAGAGACCAACAGTGTGAAAGAAAACACACATCAATGACTCTGAGTCAAAAGTTAATTCACAAGAAGTCCTGAATATCAAAAAGATTTTGGAATATCTCAAGTCATTTATTTATTTTGTTTATATTTTCCGTTAAGTTCAAGCATGACAGTAATATTTTTAAGTCCATGGGTAAGTAGTTGACTTTTTGTTGGTGATGGTAGTGGTGAAGCAGGAGACTAAATACTCAAAGGACTCTTTATTACTGAAGAACAATATACTTAGATATTTGTAAAAAAGAAAAAAAAAACAAATAAATTAAGCAAAGTTATGGTCAAGAACATCCAATGATTAAAGAGTAGCATTATTAACAAATGTTGCTGGGACAACTGGCTATCCACATGTTAAAGAATATGACTGTGGGACAGAAGTTGTCATAATGGCTATGTTGCTGGACTACCATGTAGTTGACCATGGTTCGAGTCCCAGACTTGGTGGCTTATACTCATGCTGGGTACATGTGCATGCGTACCCAAGATCCCAAAAGCAGAATGGAGGAGAAGAAATTGTGGCGTGGCCATCTTCCCCGGGGGGTGATTTCTTTCTGGTGAGTGCATGTGTCCTACAGGGAAAACCTCTCTAAAAAAAAAAAATTTAAAAAAAAGACGACTGAACCCCAACCATTTTTATTATTAGATTTGTTTATTATTGTTGTTCATTTTTTAAAAAAATTTGCCAGAGAGTATGGGTGCTCACAGGAAAGAGACATAGAGAGAAAGAAAATGAGAAAGCACTGTCCATGGGGAATAGTCACACCACAGTCTCATCTACTTTGGGGAGTTGGGACAACCACACACAGGGTATTTCAAGTCACTGGGTCTAAGACTTGAACTACATAGTCAGCCATGAGGAACTCCACTGCCCTAGCCACCAAGCAACAGACATGTCCTTTTGTAGTAGTAGTATTTTAATTTACAAGTATAATTGTGCATACTTATGGATTACAGTGTGATTTCCAGTATATGAATACAAAGTATAATGATCAAATCATGGTAATTAGTGTATTTTTCACCTAGATTTTGTGTGTGTATCAGGGGAAACATTTGAAACTCTCTCTTTAAGCAATGTTGATATATAAGTGAATTAGTATTGCCCATAGTTGCTCCATTGTACTGTAGGACACTAGAACTTCTTTCTCTTTTCTAACTGTAATTTTGTGTCCTTTAACTAATATTTCTTTATCCCTTCTCCCTCCTACTCTTTTCAGCCTGCAGTTAAAATTATTGCATTCTTTACTTCTCTTTTGACAGCTTATTTTAGTATCTTTTTTTTTTAGTTACCACAAGTGTTGAAAAAAAATGTTCTTTAGATTTTGTGTCAGGTTTGTTTTATTTACTATAATGTATTCGAGGCTCATCCATGTTGTTCTGAATACAGAAAATCATTATTTTTAATGGTGAGTAGTATGCTATTATATTTATAGATATACACAATTTTTTTTTATCAGTTTGCCTGTTGATGGACAGTTAGTTTAACTCCACATATTGGCTTTTGTTAATAGTGCTTCTATAATCACTGGAGTGTAAATATTGTCATAACAAACTGAACAAGCTTTTATCTTTGTGGCTACCATCCTGTGACTCAGCCATCAACACAAAGGAAGACAATGACCAAGTCATTTCAGTAATTCAAAGAGGATCATAGACCAGAGCTACCAAACACTTTATAACTTTAGAGACTGGAGGTGAGTTCTCTAGTAGATCACACTTGATCAGGTTAATCAAAATGTTTTATAGAAAATATAAGCAGGGCGGCTCAATCAACCAACAACAACAAAACTTGCCCAAACTCATATATCTCTAATTTTTTATTGTGTTATATATCAATATATAACTTATACACAAATGAGGGTAGCCATGAAGGTTAATTTCAAATTTAGCAACAGTTATTTCTGAAATGTGTTGCTTTTTTATATCTTACATTTGATAATAAAATAAAAAGTATGCTATAAACATAATTTAACCAAACAATATTGTGAACTTTGTGAATCAGAGAAATGACTTATATGAATTTACAATGCACTAATACCTCCTATACGGTATTAAATATTTCAAATTAAGTGTCTGAGAATTGAACAACTCTTAGTTCACCATATTGATTTTGGTATATCCTTCTTAATGGTAAGCTATACATTTTCAGAACAACTTTATAAGCCCATTTACCAATAGCTGACAAAAGAATGAATGATTTACCTTAGCAACCAAGTGGCAATGTGTGTAAACTCAGAAGTCTTCACATGACAAACCCGAAGTTTATTGACTTAAGTGGTCAAACATTTAATTACTGTTATAGCTAATGAGCTTAATTTTAAGTTAAGCAGATTTTAATAACCAGTGAACAGAGGATTGCATTAAACACACACACTGTTATACTTTTAAAAAAGGAATTTGCATTGTTAAAATTTTATAACAAGAGGAGGTTTCTGTAAAATACTTCTGAAAGTAAAAGAAATAAATCTCATGGATTTTACTGTATGTGACATAATAGTTTGATATTGATTAACTTTCTGACAGTCTCTTTCACATCTTTGTTCCTGAGACTGTAGATCAGTGGGTTAAGCATGGGAATGACCACTGTATAAAAGACAGAGCCCAATTTGACCATAAGCCATGAATTTTTAGAGTTAGGAACACAGTAAAGAAAAATGATGGTAGTGTGGAAAATGGTAATGGCAGTCAGGTGGGAGGCACAAGTGGAAAAGGCTTTGTGGCGCCCTCCCATTGAAGGCATCTTCATGATTGTTATAAATATGAAAATATAGGAAGAAAGAATAATCACCAGGCTGCTTATTTCATTGAAAGTGGCAGTTACTAAAATAATCATATGGTTTATGTAGGAATCAGAGCAAGACACATCCACAATGGCAGCATGCTCACAGACAAAGTTATTTATGATATTATGTCCACGGTAAGATGATGCCAGGAGAAAGTGAGTGTCACAGAACAGGCTATCCCCCAAGAGTAGGATGCACCCACCAACAAAGAACAAAGCTTCTGAGACATGAATACCATGTAGAGCAGAGGGTTACAGATGGCCACAAATCGGTCATAGGCCATCACTGCCAACATGAATGTTTCTGTCACTGCAGATATGCACTGAAAAAAGAATTGTGTGATACATCCAACAAAAGAGATGGTTCTGTCTTTCACAATCGAATTTTCTAGTAGTTTGGGTGTCACTACTGTAGAGTAAAAGAAGTCAACAAAGGACAAGTGGCTAAGAAAAAAGTACATGGGGGTGTGCAGTTTGGGATTTATCCTAATGATGACAACCATGCCCAAGTTTCCCAGCACTGTGACTGTGTAGATGGTCAGGAAGATGAAGAACAAGGGCACCTTGAGGTCTGGATATTCTGAGAAGCCCAAGAGGATGAAGGTGGCTCCACCAGTCTGATTTTCTGAGATCCTACAAACATAATTGGAAAGTTGATTCAGGGATGAGAGGAGAAAAAATTGTTCTAGTCTGATTAAAAGGAGGCAGTGTTGAGAGGATTAGTGAGTATCTACAAAGATGGTTGTAAAAATATTTAGTTTCAACCATCACACTATTTTAAAATCTAGCATTTGACTATATCACAGGAAATATGAATTATATGCAAACCAAATAACAAAGGACTTGAGAGAGAAAACAAAAATGCAGTCAGTTGAACCTGGTTTACAGTATATGTATACAGCAGAGAACACCACATGTCCCTCTCAGACTGAGTGAATGTGGACCACTTTCAACTACATATTTGTTTCCTGAAGAGATTTACCAGAACTATTTTTTTTACACAAGTACAAAATAAAATAAGTAAATCAACTCACCTAAATACAGAAGAACTTGAGTGATTCATTTATGAAGACCTTCTGCCAAGATTAATGAACTCCTAGAACAATACTACTTAGTATTAATTAATAGAAAAAGATCTGGAAACAATGGTAAGACATAGCAATAGATTTAATTAAATGTTATATGCTACCTTTCTTGTCAACCTATTAAGAAAACGCCAAGATTACAGAGATAATATCCTAGCTAAGAACTAAATCCTGTCACCACATTGTGTCACAAATGTGTGCATAAGTCTTAGGGACCTGTAGACTAAGGAATATCACTGAAGTGTGATTGCATTGGTGGTTAAAATTTGAGCAATTAGATGTGAAACTGTCCCATGTGATACCTCATTGCATATTGTTTATCTAAAGCCCTGAAATAATTGTATTATAACTGTTACTCAATAAACCTTAATACTAAATATATCTTGACTTTACATGAATACAAAATAAAAAACGTGCTGATGAAAAATATTAGCTATAAAATTATAGTCTAGAGATAGCTATTGTTAGTCCATGTGAAATTTATTTTTGTTTTTCTTATGAAGATATGTTGATGCTAGCGTTTGTTAAATATAGCATTGTCTAAACAATGCTATTAATACATGAATTTAACTTCGTGAGTTGTCAATATAATGTAAAGATTATTGTTGATTTATGCCAATATACCATTGGTTTTCTTTTTTTTTTCTTATTTTTTTTCCAATAAACTTGCACTTGCCAAAAAGACAGAGACAGAGAGAAGAAAAGTGAGAAATCACTCCACTACTAGGGGTAATGTCAGGCTGCAACTCTTTTTCCTCCAATTTCCTTTCAGTATTTTGTGCACACATGCACAAGCACTTAGCATGATTTTCAATACACTGGGCATGGGACTCTAATCACGGTCGGTCATGTGGAAGTCCAGTGGGTTAACCACTACACCACCTCCTGGCCCCCTCATTGATTTTCTTAACAGACAACAATTGGTGTTAGAATTTCACAAATGGCTAAAACATATTTAGTAGTTTATATTTACTAATTAATCTACAAAATTTGCATTATACATTACTAAAAATAATTTAGTTTCTGAAAAATGTCACTTATAGAAATGATGAAAGAGTCATTAATTTTTAACTAAACCCCTTATGCCTTTAAAGATAAACAAACAAGTAAAAAGTAAGTGTCTTGAAGTAATAAAATATTTCTCACCATTGCAAGGTCTAATACATATTCCTGATCATTGCATGAAGCAATGCAGGGGTCCAGGTTCATTTCAATTTGTGGTGCACCATCAACATGGTGCATCTGAAGAAATAGTACTATTTCATTCATGACTTTTTCATTGCAATGAATGTGTGCACTCACCAGAGAGAGAGGGAGGAGAGAAAACACCCTCCAAAGTGGATTGTGGTCACGAAACAATCCCTTTTATTTAATTCTTTATCTTGGGAGGATTTGGGGCACACACCCAGATGTGACCAGCATATTTTTCTCATCACGAGGGCTGTGATTGAAACTGTGGTTGACCAGGTAGGATCTTGTTCCTTACACTTAGTACTTAACCACTACACTATGAATCTAGCTGCATGGTTCCACTTTGTAAATTAGAAAGAGGCAAGCATTCAAAGACCGTAAATATATCTCAAGAAAAGCTCATCTCATTGAGGATGACTTCACATGGCACACAGGAAAAATCAAGGGCAAGGAAGATACTCATGAATTAATCTCTTAATAAATACACTCGAAGAACAACAGATAAAAGGCAATATAGGTCCATGTTCATCAGGGGTTTGGGCCTGTAAGTTTTCTTTTCTTGTGGTGTTTTGACAGGATTTGTCATGGATGAAGTGCTGGTCTCATAAAATGAGTCTGCAAGTACTCCCTATTTAATTTCTGGTAGAATTCAGGAAGGATTGGTATTAATGCTTCCTTAAGCATTGGGTAGAATTCTCCAATGAAGTCATCTGGTCCCAGATCTTTTGTAGGTGAGAAGTTTTGATTAATAAATACAGTCTCACTATTAGTTTTTGGTCCATTAAGACTTATTTTTATATTTAAATCTGGCATGGTAGTTTTATATATTAACAGGGTAGAGAGTGATTTTCCATGAATGTATGTAGTGTGTAACAACCAAACTTGAGGAATTAGCAGAACCATGATCTCAAATATTTATCATTTCTTTGTGGTAAGAACATTCAAGGTCGTTTGTGTAAAGGTAAATAAGTGAGAAACAGAAAGACAGATACTAAGTTTTCTCACTAATTTGTGTATTCTGAAATAAGTTCATTTTTGTGCAAATAACATTTTTTTGGAGAGGTTTTTGCTATCTTTCGCCAGAAAGACAGAGGCAGATGGTATGGAGGTTTAGGTGCTGGTCTCCTTTCTCTCTCTTTCTCTCTCTCTCTCTCTCTCTCTCTCGTCAAATTGAAAATAATAATAATAATAAAGAAAATTAAAGAAAAACTCTCAGCATATCTTATCCATGGTTAAGATAAAAACATATATTAGTACTAAGGAAATTAGATTTGCTTATTAAATCAGGATCCACTGTAAACTCACAATTCACAGAGAAACATCTTTGGTCCTGCAAAAGAAATAACTCCAATGGAATCTAGCCATTCTAGGTTAGTATAAAATAGTCAGGGAGGGAAAACAAAAAAAGATAAATTGAATTGCTATTTTTTTTAAAATCCCATGCTGTTTTCCTTCAAAAATCTCTGAAATATTCTTTCTGCCATTTTAATTCTGTTATTCTCATAACTACATCATGACTGCTTACTGAAACCTGAAATGTCACTAAGCATAATAGGAAGACCACTTCATGAAGAATGTTTAAGAAATTTTATGGCTTCTTATAATAAATGCACTATAGATACTTTTACTGAGTTGTCGTAATTTTATCCTCCAATACAATGGCAGATAGATTGATAGACAGATTCACATTTCTACACAGTTTTTGTTCTATAGATCTTTAAATCCCTTTGAAACAATATTTGTGATTTTATCTTTTACTACATTTGTTGTTTTCCTTAATATATTTTAAAATTTAACACAATATCCATCAAGTGCAAATCCCATAGCTAAAAACACTTTTTTTGTCTTTGTACTACATCTCCATTCTTTTCCCTGAGCTGTTCTAATAAAATCTGAGAGTCCTAAAGGGAAATGATCACCATTTAGGACAGATGTATTTTGTAATAGATATTCAGATTCTTTATCCACACATCTGTTCCATATATGTAGTTTTCCAGGCCAGCTCTTACACTCTGTATTTATACCAACTGTCTTGGGACCAAAGTTCACAATTTGTCATTTAGCCCCAGAAAATGTCACTCATATTAAGCTGACTGAGGGTTCAAGGTGCTACTTCTTTCTGTCTCTTCTTTCTAGTGGCATCCTTTCTTTCTTATTGTGCATTCACTATGTACTAAGCAGTGTAATAGACATTTTAGAAAATACAAAATTATAAAATATAACTCTTATTTAAGATTTTTTTCTTCTGATAATTAATTTTAGGAATAATGGATGCAATAATAATGACACGATGCAGTGCATAATACTCATTACTTAATAAAACTAAAATTTGTTCACATAAAGAAAGAAAAAACATTGTGAGAAACATAAAATGCAGATATTCTTTGTACTGTAGGCTAGTTAATAAAATAGATATGATGAAAAATATTCAAATATTTCTGTTTAGCATCACAAAGTGGTTATCATGACGGTTTAATTTAAATGTGGGTTATCTCCTGCAAAGGTCACTGGAACACATTGTTTTAATTACAAAATGAGATAAATTAAGAATTGACTCTACTCACCTAAGGGCAGAAGGACTTGACCTATTCATTTACTGAAGCCTTTTAGCAAAGTTTAATCGATTCCGGGAAACTGTCTCTTTAAAATTTACCTTTTTATTTTTTTCTAAAACACTAGTAAACTTGAAGAAAAGTGGCAGAAATAAACAGTGTATTTCAATGAATGTTTTAGAAAAATGACTATTCTCCTATTTTTTAAAAAATAAACTGAACGATAACAGAGAAAAAGGGAGAATGAAAAGATGAATACTGGCACCAAACTGTGTCATATATATCTACTACCTAGACCTTAGGGATGTGAACCCTAGAGAACACAATTAAAGTGTTGCCTGAGAGGCCATAATTGAAGCAACTAGATGAAGCTATTGTAGGGTATTTCATTGCTTATAATGTTTTTCTGAAGATTGGGGAATAATTTCATCATCAATGTTAAGTCTATGATCTTCTTGTAAATATTTTGAACCAAAGTACATTTTTATTTTAAATACCTGTAAAATGAAGAACGTACCAGTGAAAATAGTAACTATTGAACATAATACAGAGCTAACTACTCTTTTTTGTTTGTTTTGTTTTGTTTTGTTTTTGACACAGGACACGTGTGCTCACTGGAGAGAAAGAGACGGTGAGAGAGAAAATGAGAAATCATCCACCTCCCCCCAAGGAGGATGGTCGTATCACAATCTCTTCTCCTCCATTATTCTCTTGAATTTTGTACATGCCTGCACACACAGTAGGCCTGATTTTCTTTTTATTTTTTAAGAGTTTTTTTTTTTTTTTTTTTTTTTTTTTTTTGCTATAGGGTGTGTGCGCTCGCCGGACAGACAGAGAGAGACAGAGAGACAGAAAGCGAGAAATCACCCTCCAGGGAGGATGGCCTTGCCGCAATCTCTTCTCCTCCATTTTCCTCTCGAGATCTTGGGCACACACGCACACGTGCCCAGCATGAGTTTTAAGCCACCAGGTCTGGGACGTGAACTGCTGTCAACTATGTGGGAGTTTAGCTACATAGCCATTACGATAACTGCTGGTCCCAACTAGGCCTGATTTTTCAAGCCACAAGGTCTGGAACTAGAACTGCGGTTGGTCTTCTGGGAGTTCATTATCTTAATTACTGTGCCATCTGCTGTCCCTCCAGAGTTAACTACTCTCATTCTTTGCTGCATATCTGGCTGTCCCACTACTGTGTGAATATATTTATGTTGTGTGTATCTCTATACAAAGTTTATAAAGTAAGTATTATAGTTATATTTTTATTATCATTTTTAAATTTAACAATGCATTTTAAGCTTTGTTTTTGCACTAAAAATTAGCTGTCCAACACTATTAATAGTTGTTCATGTTTTCTTTAAGTTAATGTGATGTACATTATTCTTTCATTCATTAGAGATGTATCTCAGTGGTTCTCAACATTATTGTCAACCTCAATTCATATATAGATGCAAAAATATTCTCAATAGAATACTAAACAGAATTGGGTGGCATGTTAAAGGCATGAAATTAAATACCATGCAAAACAATGGAATTTGTTTCTGGAATGCAAGTATAGTACAAACTACAAACATTGATCATTGTAATAAACCATACTAACATTTTTTTTTTTTTGGCTTCAAATAGGCATTACTCTTTTTTTAATTTTTATTTTTATTATCATCATAATCTTCTTTATATTACATTGGATTAGATATAATTTTACAGTTTACTACATTGCTTTTTCAAAAGGGAATGCCATGCATGTTAGTCAATACAGAGACATTAATCTCCCCGCTTCAACATTCAATATCTTTTCTATGTTTTCCCCAATCATTATTATTATTATTATTCTAATTATTTTTTAAAACAGTCAATCACTATTTCTCATTTTGCTTGTAAAAAGACTTTACCCATCATGAAATATTTCTCAGACCAATCCAGTTGAGAATACTATACATGTCATCATCAAGAGGTAATAAGCCATATCTGTTTCTCACTAACATCTTGCCTCTCTATTGTTCTCTTGCTATCTTTCTCTATCCTCTTCTCCTCACCCCCCCCATTCCCCACTGTCCTATTCTTGTTAAGTACTTTCACTGCTTTTATGTCCTCCAATTTTTTGCTCTCTACCATAGAGTGCAGGTAGTCGGTATATATTGAGTGGATACATGCAATATCTTTCTTTCATAGCCTGTCTTACTTCACTCAGCAATATATCCTCCATATCTGACCACTTTCTATCAAATTCCAGGGTCTTGTTATTTTTTATGGCTGAGTAGTATTCCATAGAGTATATATACCACACTATTCCAATCCATTCATCAGTTTGTGGACATTTAGGTTGATTCCATGTCTTGGCAATTGTGAATAATGCTGCAATAAACATTGATGTGCAAGCACTTTTCTGACTGAGTGTTCTCTTGTCTTTCGGGTAAATACCCAGAAGTGGGATTGCTGGGTCAAATGGCAGTTCTATTTGTAGATCTTTGAGGAACCTCCATATTGTTCTCCATAGTGGTTGAACTAGTTTACATTCCTACCAACAGTGTAGGAGGGTTCCCTTTTCACCACATCCCCACCAACACTTATCACTTTTTATATTCTTCATCTTTGCCATTCTGACAGGGGTTAGGTGGTATCTCATTGTGGTTTTTATCTGCATCTCCTTTATGATGAGGGATGTTGAGCATTTTCCTCATATGCTTTTTGGCTGTTCGTATGTCTTCCTTAGAGAGATTTTTGTTCAGCTCATTTCCCCATCTTTTAATTGGGTTAATCATTTTTTTTTTCGCATAAGGCACTTGAGTTTCCTGTGTATTCTGGTTATCAGTCCCTTGTCTGAGGCATATTCAACAAAAATATTTTCCCATTCTGAGGGTTGTCAGTTCACACTTGATACTGTGTCTTTTGCTGTGCAGAAATTTCTTAGCCTAATATAGTCCCACTTGTCTATTTTAGGGATTATTGCCAGTGCCTTGGGGGTCTTATTTAAGAAGTCTTTGCCTACTCCAATGTCTTCCAGTGTTTCCCCAGCATTTTCCACCAGTAGTTTTATTGTTTGAGATCTTAGGTTCAGATCTTTGATTCATTTTGAGTTGATTGTTGTTAATGGTGAAAGATGGGGATTCAGTTTCATCTTTCTGCAGGTGGATACCCAGTTTTTCCAGCACCATTTACTAAAGAGGTTTTCCTTTTCCCAATGGATTGACTGATATCCTTTGTCAAAGATCAGTTGGCTGTAAGCTTTGGGGGTTATTTCTGGGGTCTCTATTCTATTCCATTGGTCTACATGTCTGTTTTTATGCCAGTACCATGCTGTTTTGATGACCACAGCTTTATAGTATATCTTGGGATCAGGGAGTGATATGCCTCCTACTCCATTCTTCTTGCGCAGGATTGCTTTTGCAATACGAGGTCTTTTATGATTCCAGACAAATTCTATGATTGTCTTTTCTAGATCTGTGAAGAATTTTTCTGGTATTTTGATTGGAATTGCATTAAATGTGTAGATTAATTTGGGTAGAATTGCCATTTTGATTATGTTAATTCTTCCAATCCAGGAGCATGGGATGTCCTTCCACTTTTTAATGTCACTTTCAATATATTTTTTAAGATTTTCATAGTTTTCTTTATTAAGGTCTTTAACTTTAGGTTTATCCCTAGGTATCTTATACATCTTGTGACTGTGGTGAAAGGAAATCCTTTCTTCAGCTCGGCTTCATTCAACTTGTTGTTCATAAATAGAAATGCTATAGATTTTTGGATATTGATTTTGTATCCTGCCACCTTACTATATTCACTTATTATTTCAAGAAGCTTTTTCATGGATACCTTTGGGTCTTCTAAGTATACCATCATGTCATCTGCAAATAGAGATGTTTTCAACTCCCCTTTGCCTATTCCAATGCCTTTAATATTGTTCTCTTCTCTGATTGCAATAGCTAAGATTTCCAGTCCTCTATTAAAGAGCAGTGGAGAAAGTGGGCAGCCTTGCCTAGTACCTGTTTTCAGAGGAAAAGCTTTCAGCTTTTCTCCATTCAGTATAATATTAGCTGTAGGTTTTTCATAGATTGCTTTTATTGTGTTCAGAAATGACCCTTCTATACCAATCTTACTGAGAGTCTTAATCATAAAAGGATGTTGTATTTTATCAAATGCTTTCTCCACATGAATTGAGATGATCATATGGTTTTTATCTTTCTTTCTGTTAATGTGGTGTATTACATTTATGGTCTTGCGTATATTGAACCACCCTTGCATCCCTGGTATAAAGGCTACCTGGTCGTGATGAATGATCTTTGTTATATGTTGTTGGATACGATTTGCGAGTATCTTGTTGAGAATTTTTGCATCTATATTCATCAATGATATTGGTCTATAGTTTTCCTTTTTTGTCATGTCCTTATCTGTTTTGGGGATGAGGATGATGGAGGCTTCATAAAATGAATTTGGAAGGTTTCCTTCCTTTTGAATCTTTAGAAATAATTTTAGTAGGATAGGGGTTAACTCTTCCTTAAAAGTTTTGTAGAATTCAGAAGTGAAGCCATCTGGACCTGGGCTTTTCTTTATTGGGAGGTTATTTATTACTGATTCAATTTCCTGGCTTGTTATGGGTCTATTCAGGTTCTCTATGTCCTCCTGATCCAATCTTGGTATATTATATGCATCCAGGAATTTGTCCATCTCCTCCAAGTTATCTTCTTTGTTGGCATATAGTCGCTCATAGTATCCTCTAATGATATTCTGCATTTCTGCTATGTCTGTAGTAATATTGCCTGTTTCATCACATATTTGATTAATCTGGTTTCTTTCTTTCTTCTTCTTGATCAGTCTAGCCAATGGTATGTCGATCTTGTTAATCTTTTCAAAGAACCAGCTTTTGCTTTCATTTATTTTCTGTATGGTTCGTTTATTTTCTATTTCATTTATTTCTGCTCGAACCTTTATTATTTCTTTTCACCTGGCATTTTGGGGGTTTGTTTGTTGTTGTTTTTCCAATTCTCTGAGGCATGATGATAAGTTATCTATTTGCCATCTTTCCATCCTTTTCTTATGTGCGCTAATTGCTATGAATTCCCCTCTTATGACTGCTTTAGCTGTATCCCATAGATTCTGGACACTTGTGTACTCATTATCATTTGTTTCCATAAATTGCTTTATTTCAGCCTTAATTTCTTCAGTAGTGAAGAAGTCATTCAGAAGTAGGTTGTTCAGTTTCCATGTGTTCGTGTATTTTCGGGGTTGTTTCTTGAAATTAATCTTGAGTTTAATTCCATCATGGTCAGAGAAGATGCTGGATACAGTTTCTATGCCTTTGAATCTGTAAAGGCTTGATTTGTGTCCTAACATATGATCAATCTTTGAAAAGGTTCCATGCCGGGGTGAGAAAAATGTATATGTTGTGGATGTAGGGTGGAAAGTTCTATAGATATCTGTGAAGCCCATTCGATTTATAGTATCATTTAAGTCCTGTATCTCTCTATTTATTTTCTGTCTAGAAGATCTGTCTAAAGGAGATAATGGGGTGTTGAGATCTCCAACAATTATAGTATTTCTCCCTATCTCTCCTTTTAGCTCCAGCAGTCTTTCCTTCACATATTTAGGTGCACCTGAGTTGGGTGCATAAATATTTATAAGGGTTATATCTTCTTGTTGGATTACTCCATTTACTATTATATAATGCCCTTCTTTGTCTCTTCTTACAGTCTTTGTCTTGAAATCTATTTTGTCTGAGATCAATATTGCTACTCCAGCCTTTTTTTGATTTCCATTTGCATGGAATATCTTTTTCCAGCCCTTTACTTTTAGTCTATGTATGTCTTTATCCATTAGGTGAGTTTCTTGTAGGCAACAGATAGAGGGTTTCTGTTTTCTTATCCATTCAACCAGTCTATGTCTCTTAACTGGAGAGTTTAATCCATTGACATTCAATGTAATTATCGATATTTCCATACTTGATCCTATCATTAAGTGAGCCATTTTTTTGGTTGCTTTTTGTTCTCGTATAACTGTGTGTCTGATTTCTTAGTTTTCCTGGTATAGTACTCCCTTCAGAACCTCTTGAAGAGCTGGTCTGGAGTTGGTAAATTCCTTCAAATTTTGTTTATCTGAGAATGTTTTTATCTTTTTTTCCCATATGAAAGATAAATTTGCGGGGTATAGTATTCTTAGTTGAAATTGTTTTTCTTTCAACACTTTGACTATGCTTCCCCTTTCTTTCCTTGCCTGCATTGTTTCCGCCAAGAGATCCGATGTAAGCCTGATAGGGTGACCTTTGTAAGTAACTTGACGTTTCCCTCTTGCCAACTTTAGTATCTTGTCTTTGTCTGTTGTTTTCGCCAGTCTGGCTATGATGTGCCTTGGAGAGAATCTTCTTGGGTTGATTCTACCTGGGGTCCTATGTATTTCTTGGGTCTGGATATTTGAATGCCTTTCTAGGTTTGGAAAGTTTTCTTCCAGGATTTCGTGGAATAAATTATCTAGGCCCTTATTATTTTCTTCCTCTTCTGGAATACCAATTATCCGGATGTTGGGGCGCTTGATGGCATTGAGTATTCCTCGTATATTGTCCTCATTTTTCATGGTTGTTTTCTCAATCTTCTTGATATTTTCTTCTAGGTCAGATGTTTTGTCTTCTACGTTAGAGATTCGATCTTCTGCCTGGTCTAACCTACTTTTAATACTTTCAAGGGAGGTTTTGATTTCCTGTATCACATTCTTCAATCCTAGAAGTTCCATCTGGTTCTTGTTTAAGGTATCCATTTCTTCTTTCAAGTCATTGAAGGACTTCCTCATCTCCTGGAGCTCCTTGTCTCTTTTCTCTTCCATCTCAGTTAGTTTGTTCACTACAAATATTCTGAATTCTTTTTCAGACATGTCCACGATGTCCATTATATTGACTGTGGGTGATGTAGGTTTGATGATTTCCCTTGAGGGAGAGGCCTTTTGTTGGTTACTCATGTTTCTTGAGCCTCTGCGATTGTTTCTGGTCATCAGGTACTCTATATGTTGCTTCCTAACTTATTTAAGGTATCTCTGAGTGTTAAAAGTTGTACAGGAATAGAAATTTGATGATTTATCTTATGTTTGGCCTATGTGTTGCTCACAATTACCATTAACTGTTGCAACTAGTCCTCGATGGCCCAAGATCCTCCCTGTTTCTAAGGAGTGGTGAGTCTCCAACTGACCTAATAAGCAACACCTCAAAAGCAAAGAATAACGAAAAAAGGAAATCTTGCGGCGCGCAAATCGTGCCACGCACTATTCAAATAACCAATATTCAGGAAGTCCAAAGGCTAGTGGGAAAGGGCCAGAGGCTGAGTGACAGGATCATGTTAGTAGGGCCTGCAGCTTCAGTCCGCCTGGTGTCCGGAACTGTTGGCCGGCTCGGTCTGGTTCGTGGGTGGGATGGAGGGGGGGAGTTCATCTGAAAGTCCCAGACAACCAACCTGGGATCCAAGGAAGAGGAACGGTGGGGATGCATGCAGAGGTTCAGAAGGGTTGGACCTTCAGCCTCAGTCCACCTGGTGTCCGGAACTAAACCATACTAACTTAATGAGGGGAAAAATATATTACCTTCTCATATACAGAAAAGTGATTTACCAAATGTCCACACCTTTTCATGATAAAAACACTTAAAATCTAACTATAAATAGAAGAGAACTTCTTCAGCATAATAAAGGCTGTATGTGAAAAACTCACACTTGGTATGATACTCAAAAATGAAAGAATGGAAACTTTTCCTTAAAATAAGGAATAAAACAAAGATACTTGCCGCCGCCACCTCCACTCAAGATAGTGTTGAAAGTTCTAGCCAGAATAACTAAGAAAGAGAAAAATTTTAAAACTCATTCAACTTAGAAAGAAATAAGTGAAACTGGCTCTCTTCACAGATGACATAAATGTATGCATTAAAAAGTCTTAAAGATTTAACTACAAACACACATGAACACACACAAACAAACCTCTCAGAACTAATAAACACATAGAGCAAAAATGCGGGATACAAAATTCGATATGTAAAAATCAGTTACATTCTTAGACTTTCAATGAAAAACCTTAAAAGAACATATAAAAAAAATCACAATAGCATCGAAAGGGAAAAATCTATTTGGTAATATACTTAACCACACAGAAGATAAAATGGTACACTGAAAAATTCAAAATATTGCATACAGAATTAAAAGTCATTTCATGTCCATGGATTGGAAGCCAAAATGCTTTAATGTGCCAATACAACCCTAAGAAATTAATAATATAATAAAATTTATATCAAAATTAAGATCTTTTCTCAGTAAAATAAACTAAAATGCATCTTAAAATTCAAGAAGAAAACCACACATGACTCCAAAGAGCCAAAACAATCTTCAAAAGGAACACAGAGATCTCTTATTTTCTGACATCAAACTTTCTGCAAAGATATTTAATCAAAATTCTGCTGTTAGTTGTATAATGACAGATACAAAGACTAGTGAAGGAGAAGAGAGAGCCCAGTAATAAACCTATATATATATACACACACACACTATATATAATATATAGTACATTTTTACATAAGATTGCCAAAAAAATTTGATGACAACAATGCAATTTTTAACAAATGATGTTAGATGGTGTCCTCATACAAAAAACTAAATTTGAATTTTTATGTTAGGACATGAAAAAATGAAATTAATCAAAATTCTAAAGTTAACAGCTAAAACTACAAAACACATAAGAAAATGTAAGTAAAAAACTTCATGATATTGGATTTATTAGTGATTTCTTGGATGTGATACAAAAAAGATAGACCAAAAAAATAGATCTTGATTGATATGCATGGTAATTATACTGGAAAAAGAAATGTAATATACTGTAAAGATACATGTGAGTAAATGTAATATAAAAAATTATGATAAAAATAAGTAAAGTTAAATTTTAAAAATAGATAAAATTGATCTCACCAAAATTACACAGATTTTGTGCATCAAAGAACACTTAGCAGATTAAAATGGCAACCTAAAATATGGCAGAAAATAATTTTGAATTGTATTTCTAAGTGATTAATATACAGATACACACAGAAGTCCTAAAAATCAATAACAAAACAATAAAAAAAATACAATTTATAAAATAATAAAGAACTTGAATAGACCTGTGTTCTAAAAGATATAAACCTGGTCAATAAGCATATGTAAAACATGCTCAGTGACACTAATGAGATTATAAAACAAATGTAAATCAAATTCACAATGATAAGCAACTCATTCAAGATAGTTAAGAGTTCCTCTGGAGTTCTTCCATAAAACATTTGTGTTTAGGGGTCAGGAGCTTGACTCCTACATGGTTGATTGTGGTTCGAGTCCCAGACCCGGTGGCTTGAAATACATGTCAGATGTGTGTGTGCATTCTCAAAATCCTGAAAAGAGAATTGAGGAAGAGGGACTGCAGCATGGTCGTTCCCCCTTGGGAGTGACTTCTCACTTTCTGTCTCTCTGTCTCTCTTTGTCTGTCTAGCAAGCACACATGTCTGATAGCAAAAACTTCTAAAAAATAAGTGTTTTTAGTTGACATTAATGTACCATTCACTTAAAATTCTACTGAGGGTAGATAGCATGTATCTGTCTTATGATAATAGCAAAACAGAAGGGAACAAAACAAAAACAACAATGAAATACATCTATTATAATGAGTATTGTTTAAAACATAGGAAGGATAAAAATGAAGGAAGGCTGGAAAAAAATGTTTGGGAAAACATTAACATTTGGAACCCTAGAATATCACTGGTAAGAACTTAAAATGGTGAAACTGATATGGCAAAACAGACAGAAGTTCCTCAAATAAATAAACATGAAAATACCATATGAGCCAGTAATTCCACTACTAGTATGTAGCAAATGAATTGACAGCAGAAACTCAAAGAACTATTTGTACATCAGTGTTCTTAGCAGCATTATTTACAACAGCCTGAAGGTGGAAACAAACCAAATGTTCATTGCGAGGTACAAGTGTTTCAACATGGATGAACTGTGAGAACATGAGGCTAAGAGAAATAAGCCAGACAGAAAAGGCAAATGTGTATGACTCCCTGTATACAAGGTGCCCAGGAGAATTAAATTCATAGAGACAAAAAGTCGAAAACTACTTACCAAGGGCTGGAGAAGGGATAAATAAAAACTATTTACCAAGGGCTGGAGAAGGGATAAATAGAGAGGAGTTATCTAATGAGAAGAGACTTCCAGTTTTGGAAGTTTAAGCTCCAGAGCTAGTGGTGAGAACTACTACTAATTTGTACACTCAAAAGTATTAACAAAGATAAATTTTATGTTCTGAGCATTTCATCGCAATAATAAATTGAGGAAATAATGATAACTATACTGAGATAAAAATTTAAAATGGGCAAGTGATTTTTAACATAAAATTATAGGATGAAAAATTATCATTGAAAAAGAATGCACAGAATTATTCATAATCAGGAGAATTTAATTAGCATCATAATGAGATACCATTGCTCACCTGATACAAATGTTTAAAATTTTTCAATCTAACAATATGAATTTCTGACGAAAATGTGAAGCAATTGTAGCAACACATACATCATTGAGAAGAGAATAAACAAGTTAGCTTGTATAACTGCCAAAATGCATTGAAGTGAACTCTTAAGATCTGTGCAAACTTGGGACCAGCAGATGGCTTAATGGTTATGTCACTGGACTCCCACGTAATTGACTGCAGTTCAAGTCTCCCAAGAGGAGAATGGAGGAGAAGGGGTTGTGTTGTGGTCATCAGCCCCTCCTCCCAACCTGGGAGGGTGATTTCTTGCTTTCTGTCTCTCTCTGTCTCTCTGGTGAGCACCTGCACCCTATAGCAAAAGGTTCTCAAAAAAAAAAAGTGCAAACTTTGTATATGTATAAATTTTATCTATATTAAGAATACCAAATGAATTACACTTACAGTATTAACATGGTGGTAGGTTGGTTTACAGAGGCTTCCAATAAATTGTTGTCAATAGAAAGTAATGTCTGAAACAGTGGCACCTTTGTCTCAGTAAAAGGAAATTATTTTTATGCCTGATGTTTCAAATAGAAGGCTTGTGGTCAGCAGGTAATATAGTGGTCAAGGCACTGGACTCCCACAGGACTGACCCCAATTCAAGTCCAGGACCTAGCACCTTGTTTCCTCTCTCTCTGTCTCTGTCAAATTAAAATGATAATAATAAAATAAGTAAAATAAAATAAAATAATTATTTAAAAAAAAAGAAGGAGAAGGCTAAAGAGTAGAATTATTTTTGATTAAGACAGGTGATGATTAGTTGGGTTGCTATATAAATAACAGCTAGCTAGCTAACTAGCTAGATATAGATATAGAGTCATAAAGGGGAAGATTGAGAAATGCAGAAATCTATAACTGTATGTGTACAAATACATTTACATATTTTACATAGATATATAAAAAATTCATTGATTATATTTTTCTTCACATTTTGCAAAACTGTCCACTAGAAATCTTTATAGTAGTTAATTCTATAAGAAATTCTGAATATACTAAATAAAGTTTTCAAAAAAATCTACACTTAGTAAACCAAAATTGAAATATTTAATTTTTCTCAGAGGAGCATGCCAAATTGTATCAGAAGTCAACAAACAAAATCTAGTTCTCTCACTCTCTCTTTTGTATTTTTTTAACTTTGCCAGAGGGAACGTGCATTTCGTAGAGAGAAAGAGAAAGATAGAGATAGAAGAAAAGTGAAAAGGCAATCCTCCTATGTATGATTATGCCATAATCCCTTCTCTTTCATTTCTCCCTTCTATCAGGATTTTGGGCACATGTGCACAAACATCTGGTATGTTTCTCAAGTCTCCAATCTGGGACTCTAACTGCAGTCAGTCATGTTGGCTCAGCCATCATAACCACCAAGCTATGGCTTAGTCCTAGATCTCTTACAACTCAGTAATGTATTAATGTTATGAGGCAATGTTTTTTTAATTTTTTTTTTCAATTTTAGTTGTGGGCTATTTGGGCCTGGTCTCAGCAGGCCTGTTATCATGAGTGCACCCTCCGCCCCAGGAGTAACTCTGAAACTTGTGGTACACCAGCCTGTGCACTGCTCACAGTGCAATGAGTGTAACTTGATCCTCTTCACTAAGTTATATCTCCTTAGCTTCCTCCCACATCATAAAGAGCTGAAAGTTTGATAAAGGAGCCAAGCACCTGAAGTTACCCTTAACAGCTATGATTTTGAAGACACAGCCTTTCAATAGGAACACAGCTTAGAATGAAGGGTGAAATTCCCTCTTCCAGTACTTTAGAAGCTATTCTAATTTAAAAAAAAAAAAAAGTAAACACTGCATCAGATGACCCCAAACCGGCTCAGATCTCGAAGAAACATGAGAAAATAAGGGGTTAATTTTTCCCCCAGGTGAGTGCAATAGCCCCTCACCAACAATGGACAGCACAGAGGAATACAGAGAAATGTCAGAAAAAGAATTCCAAATATTCATAGGGACAAAATTCAATGAGGTGCTAGAGGAAACAGACAATCAACTCCAGGAAATGACAAAATCACTCCAGGACATGAAAGAAGAATTGTGTAAAGAGATAGACACCCTAAAAGGGAATTAAACAGAATTTCAGGAACAAGAAACAGTACAAGAAATTAAATCTCCCTAGAAAGTATTGAGAATAGATTGGAAGACACAGAAGAAAGAATTTCTGACCTTGAAGACGAAGTCTCCACCATAGATCAAACCACCAAAAAGAATGAAAAAAAAAAAAAAGTAAAATGAGGACAACATATGGGAAATTCTAGACACCATGAAATGCCCATCCATATAGCAGGCATTCCAGAGGTGAAGAAGCTGCTAAAAGGCATGGAAAACATCTTTCATGAAATACTATCTGAAAATTTTTCAAAGATAGAGAGACATTGAGAAATTCAGACCCAAGAAATACAAAGGACATCAAATAGAATCAACACAAAAATATCCTCCACATCATAGCCAGATTGGTAAAAATCAAAGACAAAGACAATATTCTAAAAATGGCAAGAGAGAAAGGCCGTTACTTACAAAGGTTATCCCATTAGAAATAATATTAAAAAAGGTTATCCCATTAGGCTAACATCAGATCTCTCAACTGAACCAATGTGGGAAAAAAAAGAATTGGAAGTGTATTCAAAACATTAAGAGAAAAACAATTCCACTAAGAATATGATATTCAGGACTATTGTCCTTAAAATGGGAAGAACAAATAAAACTCAGATAAATAAAAACTGAAGGATTCACCAATACTAGACCAGCTCTAAACTAAACAGAGAGAAACAAATAAAACAAAACAAACAAAAACCCGAGAAAGGGACCAGCAGTTAGCGTAATGGCTATGTCACTGGACTACCACGTAGTCAACCACGGTTTGTGTCCCGGACCTGGTGGCTTAAAACTCATGCTGGGCGCATGTGCGTGAGTGCCCAAGATCACGAGAGGAGAATGGAGGAGAGGGGATTGCGGTGTGGCCATCCTCCCTGAGGGGTGATTTCTCGCTTTCTGTCTCTTTTTCTCTCTCTGTCTGTCTGGCGAGCGCACACGCCCTATAGCAAAAATCTTTCAAAAAAAAAAAAAAAAAAAAACCTGAGAAAATAACTAACAAAATGACAAGGTGACAAGGATAAGTCCACAAATACCAATAATGTTGAATGTCAATGGATTAAATTCTCTTTTTAAATGACACAGGCTGAATGGATACAAAAACAGAAGACATCTATATGTTCCTTACAAGAAACACACCTCATTGATAATGACTACACAGACTTAAAGTGAAAGGCCGAAAAAAAGATAGTGTATAAAAAGATAGGGCACAAAACAAGCCTTTACAAATTAAAATGTATAGAAACTATATCCAGCATCTTTTCCAACTACCATGAATCAAACTTGAAATCAACTACAGAAAGAGTCCTCAAAAATACACAAACCCATGGTAACTAAGCAATCTACTCCTGAATTACTTTACAACTATAGAAGAAATTCAAATGAAACCAAAAGTTTCATAGAAACCAGTGATAATGATCAAACCAGTGTTTATAACCTACGAGACACAGCAAACACAGTCACAAGAGGGAAGTTCATAGCAATTAGTGCCCACAAGGAAAAAGCAGAAAGGTGACCAAAAAAAATAATAATAACGTCACAACCCAGGTAACTGAACCCCCCCCCCCATAAAAAATCCAGGACAAATAAATAATAAAGATTCAAGCAGAAATAAATAAAAAAAATAAAAGAACTAGAACTATACAGAAAATAAATAAATCAAAAAACTAGTTCTTTGGGAAGATAAACAAAATTGACACACCATTAGCTAGATTAATCAAAAACAGAGAAAGGAACCAGAGAAATCAAATTAGCAAGGACACAGGCATTATTACAATGGAAATATCAGATAAGAAATAGTGTCAGAGAATACTATGAGTGATCATAAGGACAAATTTCTGGAAGCATAGAACTTAACAAGATTTAACAAGGAAGAAATAGAAAGTAAGAATAGACCCATAACAAGCAATGAAATTGAATGGGTAATAAATAGTCTCTCAACAAAGATGTATCCAGGTCCCAAAGGCTTCTTCTGAATTCTCCAAAATTTTTTTTATTAATTAATTTATTTTACAAACTTTTACTGAACATCACAACATACAAAATGTGACTTTCCAGCCAGAATGTGGCTTAATAATACATGTTACCATCAGCAAATAATTTTCCATTTCTTGTCTCATCTATCTATCTCTATCTCTATCTTTATCTCTATCTCTATCTCTCTATATCTATATCTACATCATCTATATCTATATCTATATATCTATATCTATATAGAATTATATATATAGTGTATATATATATATAGTGTGTATGCTTATATAGTGTATATAGTGTGTGTATACATAGTGTATATAATATATAGTGTGTGTGTGTGTATATATTCCCTTATTTCACACCCTCTGCCATATCCCTTCCTCCTCCAACCCTGTCTCTTGTATCTGCAATTGCTTTCCATTCCTTTATTGTTTCACACATTGTATTGATTTACAAAATATATTAATTAGTCTAAATACTTTCAATAGTAAGTTCAGCTGATATATACATATCTGTGAACAAAATTTGACTTTAGGCATGCAACTTTGTGGGTAGAATGAATATACTATAAAATAGCTCATAGCTGAGACTATGTAGTTTACTGTGGTCACTAAATAGATATTTTTAAATACATTTTTTAATTTCAAGAGAGGCAGTTCTAGTTTTAATAAATCAAAATCAAAAAATGTTAAGAGAACTTTGCTTAATACTTAAAGCCAGGAAAAAGGTTAGGATTCTTTTTGAGTAGTAGGTACATGGACCTGTTCACAACTCAAGAGAAGATGAAACTCCTTAACACTGGAAAACAAAGCATAGAAGATCAGTAATGTTTTACTCAAAAGTCGTATGATTCTTTTTTTTATTTACATTTTTTATTTCATTTTCTTTTATACATTCAATCACATTACTTAGCTTACAAAGTGAATAATTCAACATGCGAACATTTCTTCCTAGTCCAGTTGATAAAACTATAAAATACCTTCAACAGATAATACAACAATTTTTGTCCCATTAATGCTTTGCTTTTCTATTTTTCTTCTAAATGTCCTTCCTTAGACCCTACTCTTTCACACACAAAGTCATACAATTCTATTTCACCAGTTCAAACTTGTGTACTTTATCTTCTGTTGTGGTTCAGTCTTTCTGTTTAAATTCTAGAAGATAAAGTTCAACTCTGGACTTGTCCCTACCATTAAGCTGGCCATTTTCTTAGTTGTTTTTTGAACTCTTATTTCTGTGTGTCTTACTTTAGTTTTCCTGGGATAGCACTTCCTCCAGAACTTCTTAGAGAGCTGGTCTGGCATTGGTAAATTCTTTCAGGTTTTGTTTATCTGAGAATGTTCTTGTCTTTCTTTCCCATATGAAGGATAATTATGCCAGATATAGTATTCTTGGTTGAAATTTTTTTTTCCCTCAACACTTTGAATATATTTTCCCATTCTTTCCTTGTTTGCATTGTTTTCAATGAGAGGTCCACTGTTAGCCTGATGGGATATTCTTTGTAGGTAATTTGATGTTTCTCTTTTGCCAGTCTGATTATTTTGTCTTTGTCTGTGGCTTTGGTCATTCTGCCTATAATGTGTCTTGGAGAAGATCTTCTTGGATTGATACTATTTGGCGTCCATTGTATTTCTTGGGTCTGGACTTTTGAATGCCTCTTTAGGTTTGAAAAGTTTTCTTCCAGAATTTCATGGAATAGATTGTCAATGCCTTTATTAGTCTCTTCACCTTCTGGAATACTGATTATCTGGATGTTTGGACGTTTAATGGTATCTAGTATTTCTCGTATATTATTCTAAATTTTGGGGGCTATTTTCTCAGTCTTTATGGTGGATTTTATTAGTCCAACAATTCTGTCTTCTACATATGAAATTCAATTTTCTATATGATCTAATCTGTTTTTAATACTTTCAAAGGAGGTTTTGACTTCCTGTATAATAGCCTTCATCTTCAACAGCCCATTTGATTCTTTTTTATGGTTTGTATTTCCTCTTTCAGCTCTCACAAGAACTTCCTCACCTCCAGGAACTCATTGGCTTTTTTTCTTCTGGTATTCATTGTCTCTCTTCTCTTCATTTCTGTTAGCTTTGTCACTATGAATACTCTAAATTCTTTATCAGACATTTCCATGAGGTCCATTGTATTGTCTGTGGAAGAAGAAGAGTTAGTCTTTTTTCTTGGGGGAGAGGTATTTTCTTGGTTTTGCATATTTCTTGTGCCCCTGCAGTGATTTCTAGTCATCGGATGGGTTATTCATTTCTTCCTAATTTCTAGAAGATCAATCTTAGTGATCAGATGCACACAGGAAAATGTGGTCTGCAAAGTCTTTGGTGTTACATTTTTCTCACTTTCTGTCACAGATTCAGTTGGAGTTGATGAATATGAAGTCCCAAATAGTATTCGGATTTTGGCAACTTTTTACTTAGACCTGTCCAGACACTCAGTGCATGAAGGCTGAGCTACAACATGATAAGGTAAAAGAAAAAGGATAAGAAAACAGAGAAAGAGAGAAAGAAAAAAATAGAAAAAAGAGAAAGTAAACAAACTAAAAATTATTTGTTAATTTTAAAAAAAACAAAAAAAATGAAAATCGTGTTTGCACACTACATGAAATCACTAGATCACAGCTCTCATGGCATGCTCAATATTCTTCTGGCTTGCCCTTTCTGTTTGCCTAGATGGGAGGGGGAAAGGGGAGAGAACTATTACCAAGATAAAGGAGAATTTCAGAACCAAGAAAAAATTTTACCTTAAAATTATTTTTTAAAAAAAATTAAAAATGGATGTTCATATATTGAAATGATCACCTTGTAAGCTAAATAATGTAATTGAATGTATTAAAAAAAGTAAATAAAAATTTAAAAAAAATTTTAAAAATGGAAAGACAGAGACAGAAAGACAGAGAGAGACAACAAGAAAAGAGCAGAGTGGGCTCTACCAGGGTGACTTCTCAGCAGAACATCTTCATTGCTCTTATCCCTGAAATCACAGGACTCAGCTCTCTCTACAAAACTTTTAAAAGAACTAATACAAATTCTCTTCAGACTATTTCTAAAGATCTGAAAATGAACCCTCTCAAATTCATTTTACAAAGCCTCCATCATTCTAATTCTAAAAACTTATAAGAACATAATGAAAAAAAAAGAACATTTCAGACCAAAATCCCTGGTGAATAGATATAAAAATTCTTAACAATATGCTAGCAAATCATGCTTAGCAACACATTAAAAAGATTATACACAATGACCAGGTAGGCTTTTTTCCATATATGCAAGGATGATTCAACATACAAAAACAATAAATGTAATATATCACATTAACCAAAGGAAAGATAAAAACCATGTGATCATATCAATAGATGCAGAAAAAGCATTCTGTAAAATACAACGTCCATTCATGATTAAGACTCAGCAAAATTGATGCAGATGGGACATTCCTCAACACAATAAAATCTATCTATGAAAAATCCACAGTTAACTTTAAACTAAATGAGAATAAACTTGAAGCTTTTCCACCAAAAACTGTAACAAGACAAGGCTACCCATTTTCTCCACTCCTTTTAAACATAATCTGAAAGTTCTAGCCAATGAAATCAGGCAAGAGATTCAAATAAAAGGCATCCAAATAGGAAAAAGAATAAGTGAGAGTATCTCCATTGCAGATGATATGATTCTATACACAGAAAATCTAAAAGAATCCACAATAAAGTTCTTGACCAGAGTAAAATGGTAGGTTATAAAATCAACAGACAAAAATCTACAGCATGTTTATATACCAACAATGCAGAAAATGAGATAGAATTGAAGAAAGCAATCCCATTTACAATAGTCACAAAATCAATAAGACATCTAGGAATAAATCTTACTATAGAAGTAAAAGACCTCTAGAAGGAAAACTATGAAACACTGGACAAAGAAGTTAAAAGTGACACAAAAAAGTGGAAATGATGTTCCATGTTCCTAAAATGGACAAAATAACATAATCAAGATGTCTATCTTACCCAAATTAATGTACAATTTCCAAACTACCAGAGATCTTCCTCACAGAAATATTTTAAAAAATCATAAAATTTGTCTGGTCTCATAAAAAGGCCTGTATTGCAAAGCAATATTTTGTAAGGTAATAAAATAGGCGGCATCTCAGTCCCTGAATTCAAAACATATTACAAAGCTGTGACAATTAAAACAGCATGGCATTGGCACAAAAACAGGCAGGTAGGCCAATAGAACAGTATTGAGACCAAATCATGCTGGGAGACCTGAATATCCACCTGCAGAAGAATGAAACTGGACTCTTATCTCTCACCACTAACAAAGATCAATTCAAAATGAATCAAGGGTCTAAACATAAAACCTCAAACTATGAAAATACTGGTAGAAAACACGGAAAGCTCTTAGAGACCTTGGAGTAATCAAAGATTTATTAAAGAAGACTTTCTAACCACATGAAGTAGTCCCAAAAATGGACAAATGAGACTACATTAGAGTGAGAAGACAACCCTCAGAGTGGGAGAATATATTTGCAAACTATACCTCAGATAAGGGACTATAATTAAGATAGACAAGAAACTCAAAGTGTTTACTTGCAAAAAAATAATCCATCCAAAAGTTGGGAAAATGTGCTGAACAGACAACTCTACAAAGAAGACATATGAATGGTGAAAAATTATATGAAAACATGCTCATTATCTCTTATCTGGAGGAAAATGCAAATCAAACCCACAATGGGATACCACTTAACGCCAGTCACAACAGCCAAAATTAAAAAAAAATAATAATAATCATAAGTGCTGCTGAGGTTGTGCAAAGGGAACTGTACAGTGTTGGCGGGAATGTAAATTAGTACAATCACTGTGGAGAACCATATGGAAATTCCTCAGAAACCTACAAACAGAGAATTACCATTCAACCCAGTAACTCCACTCTTAGGTATTTACCCAAAGGATAGGAAAACCTTTAGTCAGAAAAACACTTGTACATCCATGTTTATTGCAGCATTATTTACAATCGCTAGGACATGAAATCAACTCAAATCTCTAGAAATAGATGAGTGGGTTGAAAACATGTGGTATATGTACTATTATTTAGCCATAAAAAACAGTGAGACCCTGACATTTGATATAAAGTGAACAAAAAAATGAAAGACTTAATGCTAAGCAGACAAGTCAGATTATGTAAGATCAATTTGGTATGTCCCCACTCAATATATACCAATAGTCTGTGCTCTATAGCATACACTGAAAGTTTGGAAGGCACAATAGCAGGGAGGGCAACTGTGGATAGCAGAGATAGTTTAGGAGGAGGGCAATAGGAGATCAGTAATAGGGAGGGGGAGGAGAATGGGAAGAAATATGTTTAATTGACACAGAAAATATTTACTGATGATAATGTATAGGATAAGGTCTGTGTCTTGACTGATATGCACTCTTCATGCTGGGAAAAAAAAAAAAAAAAAAAAAAAAAAAAAACATGTTTTGGGACCAGCAGTTAGCATAATGGTTATGTTGCTGGACTCCCACGTAGTCGACTGAGGTTCAAGTACCGGACCTTGTGGCTTAAACTCACGTCGGGCGTGTGTGTGTGCATGCCCAAGATCCTGAGAGGAGAATGGAGGAGAAGGGATTGTGGCGTGGCCAACCCCATTAGGGGGTGATTTCTCGCTTTCTGTCTCTGTCTCTCTCTGTCTGTCTGGTGAGCACATGCACCCTATAGCAAAAACCTCTCCAAAACAGCAAAACAAACAACAACAAAAAAAAAACATGTTTTGTACACTAAAGATGTATTGTGATCAATGTAAGTTGTACATTTAAGAAAATAACAATAATAATAAGTAAAATCATAAGCAAGACAGAAAACAAAGAAAAGAATGTTAGAGAAGCAAAAAAGGGGAAAAAAATGTTTTTCCTACTTTGGAATGATGAGAATGAAACATTGGTTTTATTTTGAACCCATATGACCACGTTGACTTACAGCCAAATTACATGATAATTTTTAAAATGTGTTTAGTTGAGCAGTACAAAATTCATTTGCAAAATAAAAAGTATTTTTTCCTTCAAGTGGTTAAAATAGAATATCCACTAGATGGCAGAGTGATATTATAACTTAAACTGTGAAACAAAATTTAGTATCTTTAACCGGATTAATACAGTGTATTCATTCTGGGAAAATTCATTTTACAAGTTGTAATAATATACAGTGAATTTATAATATAAAATAAAGTAAGAATAAAAAAGGACCTAAAAAGAAAAGAGAAAAAAAGGAAAATAATGTTTATTGTTTGAGTATACTTTAAAGATCATTTATTCTTTCCTATTTTTTTTTAGTGAAAAGACATGAGATGTTCAAAGATGCCAACTTACTTGACCACATTCTAACACATACATATTAATTTTTACTTTGGTTTCCCCCATTAGTTAATTTTGACTAGAAATAATGCATTGGCTCCTGTCACACTGTTATGAATTCTAAAGCAAAAGTGAAATCAATTATCAAATAACATCTATAAATACAACCTGAAGACCTAATTTGATTCTATAATACATACTTTTATCTAATATATTTAGATGTCTCCAAAGCTGGCTGAAGGGATCCTTTGAGTTTTGTTTACCTCAGTAGTTCTTCTCTGCCTTCAAAGAGGTATTTTTTAAAAATAAGATTTGGGCTAGCAAATCGCATAGTGATTAAGGCACTGGATTCTCATATGGTCAATAATAGTTTGAGTCCTGGACACAGCAGCTTGACACTTATGCCAGTGTGTGTGCAGAGTCTGAGAAGAGAATGGAGGAGAAAAGACTGCAGTGTGGCCTTCCTCTCATGGGGTGAATTTTTGCTTTCTGTTTCTCTGTCTTTCTGTGTCTCTTGGGGGAGTGTAAGCACCCTCTAGCAAAAATCTCTAAAAACAAACAAACAAAAAAGTAAGATGTAAGCAGAAATTTTGTTGCTTAGGCATAAATATTTTCTCTGTTGTAAGTAACTCTGTTGCTGAAATTGAGATTCCTTTAAAACACTAGTTTGATCATGGAAATGAGAATTTTTGAAAGAGTTGCATATCTACTGGTTATGCCTACATGTTGTCATCCTGATTATTAGACTCATTTTCTTTCCCAATCTATATTTTATGTTTCTCTAAGAGAATACACATGGCCATCAAAAAGTTCAAGTAGTTGCCAGGACATGAGCTTAATTTTCAAGTTTTGTTTTCTATAATTATAAGACTTTAGTAGTTAATAATAATATACTTTTTCAGTGTAGATTTTCTTATAACTGTAACATTTACAAATATTTATTAAAATGTTAAAGTAATATTTTTAAAGAACTATTTTATTCACTATTATTATTTTTAAAATTTGACCAGAAGAGAGAGATCAGCCATGATCAGCCATGTGGGAATACAGAGCCTTAACCACCACGATACCTGTCAACACCCCAAAATAATGCTCTTTATTGGAGATACTATGCAAAGTTATCAGTCAAATGATATGATATTTGTATTATAAGCAGTTTTGGTTTTTTTTTGCAAGAGATAGAACAGACATCACAAGCTGATAAAGGATGCAAGTCTTTAAGAAGTTATGAAGGTTGCAAATATATATTTACCAAATGACAGAGATCAAAATTGCACAAAAGGTAATTGACATAATTGAGGGAAGATATAGATAATATTATAATAATATCTGGGAAAATCAGTTTTCATCTTTCAATAATGGATAGAACATACAGGCAGAAGATAAATAAGGAAATACAGCACTTAAGAATTTAAAAATTTAAGGGAGATAGATATGTATAAAATCCCATCCAATAGCAGCAGAAAACACATTGTTTTACCAATATACACAAATTATTCTCCAGAATAGTCTAGACATTTAGTCACAAAACAAATATCTGTACATTTTAAAAGCTTTGTTATTATACAAAGTATCTGTTGTGGTTTGAGTGGTCTCCAAAATTCATGTATTAAAACTTGATTCCAGTGTGAATAAGAGGGTGAAAATTTGACTAATCATTGTGTCAAAGTGGGTGGACGTTATCAATTGGTTGATTAGAGGAGGGCAGATGAGTCCTAGTAGGTTTATAACGAAAGGCAGTGAGGCAGACAGAACCCCACATGAATACAGAACACACTATTCTCTGCTTAATCTCTTGCCTTCTGCCAAGGTGTGATGTAGATGTGAACCTTGGACTTCCAAATTGTGAGGTGGATAATCCTCTATTCTCTTAAATTACTCAGACAGGTTTGTTTGTTTGCTTTGTTTTGTTTTTGTTGCTTTTTGGTAATTAACTGCATAACAGACTACAGCAGTATCACATCCAACCACAGGGAATAAAGATAGAAATAAGCCCCACCCTCATTCCCATGTCCTCCCTTGCAGGTCTTTCATGGAGGTGACCGACCATGACAAAGCGAGATCCTCAGAGACTGGAGACACCGCTACAGCCAGCACAGCCAGAGACCAGAGCTGACACTGGAGGCTATATGTGGGCTTTGCATTTCCTGGATAAGTCTGAGAAATCCTGTTGTATCAGAGTAAGATGGAGGGTAGCTTTGATTGTGATTGTGGTGAGCTAGAGCCTCCTGATCACTAACAAAAGACATGTTAGCCAACAGCTGCCAGGGCTTCCTGTTGAAGAAAAGAAGCAAAATGGAAATAGTGCTTACCAGCACAGTAAAATGATGCTGCTCAGGACCAGTCCAACACTGAATGTTTCTGCACTGTGAGGAGAATGTCCGTAGATGGCCTGTTGTGTGTATATTTATTCACATTTTTGTTAAATGTTAAATTGTTTAGCACTGTAAATCTGAGTGCATAGTATGTCATTTCATTCCATTTGAGTTTCCTGAGTGTTTTCTTTAAATGTCTGCAGAGTTGCTTTCTCTTTTCTTGAACTATGAGTGCTGCAATCATTTTAATTTTCAGCATGAGTAGAGCTTTTTGAGCTTTAAACCTAAGGGAAACTCAGCAGGCAGGTTGATATACACAATAATCACCAAGAAACTATCTTGTTATGAAAGCATAATTATTTTTTCTTCCTTTTTTAAAGACCTTTCCTTTTGATGCCAGTTTTCTTCCTTGATAACACAAGGTCAACAATTTCAAAGAAAAATGCAATAGCAAGAGTTTCATAATGGCAGAGAAATTTGTAAGTCTCATTGAACATTCATGGTTTTGATCTGGGCTCTCAGTATATGAACGTAAAACCATTGGGTTGTGGAGTCAATGGTTTGTTTTTTTTTCCACTGTTAGGCAATTTCTGTGACAAAAGAGTAGCCATCAAGAAAATTGTCTTTACTGATTCCGAGAGTGTCAAACATGCTCTATGTGAAATCAAAATCATTAGAAGACTTGACCATGATAACATTGTGAGTGTTTGAAATTCTTGGTCTCAATGGAAGCCAGTTAACAGACGATGTGGGCTCTCTTACTGAACTGAACACTGTTTATAATGTTCAGGCGTACATAGAGACATATTTGGCTAATGTGTTGGAGCAGGGCCCTTTACTGGAAGAGCATGCCCAGCTTTTCAAGTATCAGCTGCTACGCGGGCTCAAGTATATTCACATGGCAAACGTACTGCACAGAGATCTCAAACCAGCTAACCTTCTCATGAATACTGAAGACTTGGTGCTGCAGATCAGTAACTTTGTTCTTGCACAGATCATGAATCCTCATTATTCCCCTAAGGGCCATCTTTCGAAAGGATTGGTTACTAATTGGTACAGATCTCCATGTCCTTCACTTTCTCCTAATAATTACACTAAAGCCATTGACATGTGGCCTACAGGCTGCATCTTTGCTGAAATGCTGACTGGTAAAACCCTCTTTGCAGGTGCACATGAACTTGAAAAGAGGCAGCTGATTTTAGAATCTGTTCCTGTTGTACACAAGAAAGATAGTCAAGAGCTTCTCAGCATATTTCCAGTTTACATTAGAAATTACATGACTGAGCCATATAAGCCTTTAACTCAGCTGCTTCCAGAAATTAGTCAAAAAGCACTGGGTTTCCTGGAACTAATATTGACATTTAGCCCCATGGATCAGTTAACAGCAGAGGAAGTGCTCTCCCACACTCACATGAGCAAATATTCTTTTCCAATGGATGCATCAATTTCAAGTCATTTTTTTCATATTGAAGAAGAAGTTGGTAATATTTTGCTTATGGATGAAACTCATAGTCACATTTATAACTTGGAAAGGTACCATGACTGTCAGTTTTCAGAGCTTGATTGGCCTATACATAACAACTTTGATATTGACGAAGTTCAGCTTACCCCAAGAGCTCTGTCTGATGTTACTGACAAAGGATAAGTACAAGTTTATCCTCAAAAATATTTAGATGGAGATCAGGAAAAGTATATGGAGGATCCTATTTTTCATACCAATTATCCTACTGAACCTTGATGGCAGTACCCAGATCACCATGAAAACAAATAATGTGATCTGGAGTGTGGCCATGCTTGTAATGACAAAATGAGGTCATCATCATATTTAGATAACTTACTCTGGAAAGAGAATGAAGTTAACCATTACTATAAATTCAAGCTTATTGTAGTTGGAAAGAACAAAGCAAAGCAAAATAAGAAAGGCAAGTCACAATGTGAAAGGAATGGATTCATAAAGGCCCAGCTAGCACTTGAGGAAGCATCACGACTGGTTGAAAAAAAAAAGGAAAAGAATTAAGGGGTTGATTTTGATTCTTTTATCAAAGGAAGTATTCAGCTTAGTTCACAGCACAAGCCTATTGATATTGTCGATAAATTAAATGGTTTGAATAGCTCAGTGTCCCAACTATAATTGAAAAGTTTGATATCAAGGTTAGTAAACTGATAAAAGCAGGAAAAAGGAATGGCAAACTTGGCTCAGTTAGAAGCCTTATATCAGTCTTCTTGCGATAACCAGTTTGTGAGTTGGGGGAAGGACAGTTTTCTCATCAGTTTTGTTACCAGGTGAGGAAGGATGAACAGGCTGAGAAGGAAAACACTTATTCTAGTTACTTGAACAAGTTCTTCAGCAGGAAGGAAGATTCGGAAATGCTAGAAACTGAACCAGTAGAACATGGGAAGCTTGGGGAGAGAGGAAATGAGGAAGCCTTCCTGAACAACAGTGAGGAGTTCCTCTTTAACAAGCAGCTCCAGTCCATATGCATCCCGCAGTTTCAGTCCAGTTGGGTCACTACTTAAGTCCATTCAGGCCACATTAACACCTTCTGCTCTGAAGTCTTCCCCTCAGATTCCTCATAAAACATACAGCAGCATTCTAAAACATCTGAACTAAAACACTCAGTAGGCATTTCTTTGTATTCATGAAATGTGTTTTGTGTCTTTTGTTTTTTAATTACCAGCGTTTAAGTCATTTTTTACTTGAATCAGATTGTGTCATTTAGTAAGGACTTTTAGTTCTTGTTTTTCAAAATGTGGACTTTTTACCAACATGTGAGATAAGTTTTCATTTTAACTGGATGTCTTTTGCACACAGAAATACCGAATAGAGCAAAATAATCAACATGTGAGGAGACAAAAGAAATGCACTGACAAGTACAAAGCATTCTCTCAGAACAATGATCTGTTTTACAGGAAACAAAAATCTTGTTTTGAAATTTACAGTGAGACTGTACAGAGTTGCATGAGAATATCTATTTCTTTTCCTAACACATTCTCTTCATTCGTGAGTATTTTCAATTTTTTCATACTGTACACATTTTTTAAAACACATGACACCAGCAGCAACTGAAAATGAATGCTGAATTTGGTACGCATGTGTTACCTACTTCAAGGTAACAAAAGTATGTGGCAAAACTCATACCACCGTAGTGCTTCACAATATGCACTTCTATTTAGCCAGCATTTACCGTAGTAAACTCTCCTTAAATATGACTCATTTACCAATCATAAATGTCCAGTATGCATTCTTTACAGTGAAATGTTAATGCATCACATCTTATTTATTTTAACAAAGCAGTATGTTTTCTTTATTTAATTATAAAATTACTTAGTATTTAATATTTATTTGCAAAGACATTCTTCTATTTGGCTCTTTGGTTTGTTGCCTGCCTAGCTGAATATATGATGTCAGCTCATCCTAAGGCTGTCCACATACTTTATTTCCTTACATGTCGATTTTAAGTAAAGTACTCACTGTGTATTGGAATTTGTATTTTGGTGGTGCTTGATCTATCTACAAAGAAAAATTAGGAATTACTTTATTATAAAATGTTCCTAGAAGTCTTAATTATGTTTTTCTTTATAAAAAAAAAACCCTGTAATGTTATACTTGTGTGCATGGGAGTAATTAAGATACATCATTATTGTAGTTTAAAAGTTGTATGTGCTAAGACATGTTTTGTTTTTGCTGTATGTTTTTACTGAAAGATCTCTTCTGCATCCCAAAGCTAGCATGAATAAAATTAGGTTAAATGTAGCACGTGGCATTGCAGTTTTAGAATTTGTTTCATCTTTTATTTTACTGAATACTGTCTGTATCTTTGGTTATCCTGTTTGAAGAAAAAGAACAAATAGGGACTATCAGTTGGTTTAATGGCTATCTCACTAGACTGCCACATAGTCGACCACGGCTCAAGTCCTGGACCTGGTGGCTTAAATTCACGCTGGGCACGTGTGCGTGCATGCCCAAGATCCCGAGAGAATTGAGGAGAAGGGATTGCGGAGTGGCCATTCCCCTGGGGAGTGATTTCTTGCTTTCAGTCTTTCCGTCTCTCTCCTGTCTTTCTGGCAAGTGCACATGCCCTATGGCAAAAATCTCTCAAAAAATAAATAAATAAAAGAAATAAAAAGAAAAGAAAGAAGGAAAAAAGGACAAATAAAACATGATCACCAAAAAAAGAATAAAAATTGAAAAATGCACTAATAAGTGAAAATCAAACAAGACACATTCAAGATTCAAAAATAAATTACAAATGGGGACAGCAGGTTGAATGGAGGTTAAGGCAGTTGGATCCCATATGACCAATGGAGAGGTTGAAGTCCCAGACTTGGTAGCTTGAAAAGCATACTGGGCACATGTGCATGCATACCCAAAATCCCAAGAGGAAAATAGAAGAGATGAGTTTTCATGTTTCCTCTCTCTCTTTCTCCTGCAAGCACATATACCCTACAGCAAACTTTAAAAAAAGAAAAAGAAAGAAAGAAAAAAGAAAAGAATGAAATTACAAATAAAATTTGAAAAAAAATTTGAGAAAAACTAAAACAAAAATACTAAAACTTACAGAAAGCAGTAAAGATCATGTTCAGAGGGAAGTTTATAGCTGTAGAAGTCTACTTTAAAAAAATAATAACGGGGACCAGCAGATGGCATAATGGTTATGTCACTGGACTCCCACGTAATTGACTACAGTTTGAGTACCAGTCCAGTGACTTGAAACTGATGTCAAATACATGTGCGAGAATGCCCCAGACCCGAGAGGAGAATGGAGGATAAGCGATTGTGGCATGGCCGTTCCCCCAGAGAAGTAAATTCTTGCTTTCTGTCCTCTCTCTCTGTCTCTTTGGTGAGCACACATACCCTACAGCAAAACTCTCTAAAACTAAATAAAAAATAATAACAATCTCAAATAGCGTATCTTTAGATCTTCAGGAATTGAAAACATAGAACAAGCTAAACCAGTTTTAACAGTTGAAAGAAATATAATGATTAAAGAAGACATAAACGAAGTAGAGAATCAAAATAACAGACTCCACAAAACGTAAAGTTTTGGAACATAGCAATAAAATAGACTAAGGTAGACTGAAAAAGAAGAGATTACACACAAATAAATAAAATCATAAATTTAAATGAGGACATTACTAATGACCTTACAGACATGAAAATGTACAAAAGACAGTAAGCCTGTGGCCTGGTGGTTAAGGTGGCTGGATCTCATTCGCCCAACTGAGTGGTTCTAGTCCCAGACATAACAGCCTGAAGAACACACTGAGCCTGTGTGCAGGTGTACTTCAAATCCTAAAAGAAGGGAGAGATGGAGAAGAAGGAATTCAGGTATGAGCATGCCCCATAGTTGGTCCTTTCTCACTCTCTCTCTCTGTTTCTCTAGTGAGTACACATGCACTCTGGCAAATTAAAAAGAAAATTATGAGAATTCACAGTATTCATGTATAATCACAAATTATATAACTAGGGTGATTCTTATGATTGTGATTATCTAAACTGACTTGAGACAAAATAGTAAATTTAATACAGATGCTCTTTGACTTATGATTAGCTTACATTCTACTAAACCCATTGTAAGTTAAGCATATCATAAATTAAAACTACATTTGCTACACCTAACCTACCGAACATCGTAGCTTTCCTTAAATATGCACAGAACACTAACGTTAGGTTATAGCTAGGCAAAAATGATTTAACACAAGGCCTATTTTATAGTAAAGCATTGAATATTGTATGTAATGTATTTACTAAGTACACTGCTGAGCAGAATACTGGTAGTTTACCCCCGGGATCAAGTAGCTAACATCACAAGAGAGTTTCTTACAAGAAATCCTAGCCGAGGAAAGGATCTAATTCAAAATTCGAAGTATAATTTATAGCTAACATGCGAAATTTTTACACCATCATATAAAGTCCTAACCTGAACCACTGTAAGTTCAGGAACGTCTACAGATTTGTAACAAATAGAGAATGGGTCAGTATTCAGAACCTCTCAACAAAATGCAGAATCAGATTGTTTCACTGATATTATCAATTTCTATCAAATTCTTCTAATAAGTGGGAGAGGAAGGATCTCTTTCTATATCAATCTAGAAAGATGCCTTAATACCAAAGCCAGATTACTAAATCACTAGGAAAAAAATGAATAATATTCCTTAAAAAATTAATGGAAAAAAATCAGTAAAATATAGAAAATTCAATAGCATATTGAAAGGATTATACAGTGAAAAAAAAGTGGACTTTATCTCAGAAATTCAAGATTTGTTGAACAAAACTAATCAGACCAAATTAATGGAACTAAGATGGAAAAAATAACATGACCATATCAATTGATACTGAAAATACATCAGCAATACTTAATCTTTTTTTAAAGTTTATTTATTTCATTCATGAGTGAGTGAGACAGACAGAGAGAAAGAGAAATACTCTATCCCCAACAGGATCTCAATGCCAAAATACACCCCCAGTCTCAGACAACCCAGGTCATGGACATATGAGGGTATTAGGGGGAGGATTCCGTACTTGACCTGGCAACCTTCCCATGTGGGTCTGCTTTGCAGAGAGTTACATTTTATTGGTGTACCATTGTCCAGTCCCCCAACACTATTTTTTAATAAAAACACCCACAAGAGGTGACAGGGGGCGTAGAGGGTGGCTCACTTCAGTTCAAGTCCTGGACCTGCTGGCTTGCTTTCTTGCTTTTCCTCTCTTTGTCTCTGTCCAGTCAAATAAAAATAATAATAACAGGGACCAGCAGTTAGCATAATAGTTATGTTGCTGGACTCCCATGTAGTTGACTGCAGTGCGAGTCCCGGACCCAGCAGCTAAAACTCATGCCAGGTGCATGTGCGTGCATGCCCAAGTTCCCGAGAGGAGAATGGAGGAGAAGGGATTGCAGCATGGCCATTGCCCCTGGGGGGTGACTTCTCGCTTCCTGTCTCTCTGTCTCTTTCTTTCTGGCGAGCACATGCGCCCTGTAGCAAAAAACCTCTCCAAAAAAAATACAATAATAACAATTAGTGGAAATAAATAAATAAATAAAGGGAATTCAAGAAAAACGCAGGCTAACATAATGCTGAGTAATGAAAGATGAAAAGCTTTCTGTTCTCCATGGGATCAGGAAAAAGTTATGATTGCCTGCATTCATCATTACTTTTCAGAATGGTGCCAGTTCTTACAGAACATTTTTTTTAAGAAAAGGAAATAAAAGGCTTTTTATTTTGAAAGGTAGAAATAAAACTATCTCAATTATCTTACTTTATATATGTGTATGTGTATATATTATATATGCATATATGCGTGTGTATATATATATATATATATATATATATATATATATATATACACACACAGATAAACATATATGTTTATATGTACACACAGAGATACGAGGGGACTTCAAAAAATTCATGAGAAAATGGAATTGAAATATGAGTTTTCTTTAATCCTAGACACCCACTCGGGCCAGAACTTAAATCACAGTTGACCATGTGGGATTCAGCTTCCTCTGCAATGTTAAACCACTGTGCTACAGGGCAAATCCCATAATATGCAATTTTCATGAGCCCTTGTGTTTGTGTCTATGTGTAAAATATCAAACAATTTTAAAATAAAGATGCAAAAAAAATTCAGCAAAGTTACAGGATATAAGATAAAAATACAAATATTAATTGTATTTCTCAAACCCAACAATTAGTAATCTAAAAAAGATATTAAGAAAATGTTTATATTTACAAAAGTATTTAAAGTATTAAGTTTCTTTTTTTTTAGAGGTTTTTGCTATAGGGCGCGTGCGCTTGCCAGGCAGACAGAGAGAGACAGAGAGACAGAAAGCAAGAAATCACCCCTCAGGGGGGATGGCCACGCCGCAATCCCTTCTCCTCCATTCTCCTCTCCGGATCTTGGGCACCCACTCACAGGTGCCCAGCATGAGTTTAAGCCACCGGGTCCAGGACACGAACCATGGTCGGCTACATGGGAGCCCAGCGACAAAGCCATTACGCTAACTGCTGGTCCTTAAAGTAGTAAGTTTCTGGAACTAAGTTTAATCAGAGAAGTGAAATATTTTTACACTGTAAACCACAAAATTTTGCTGAAAAAAATTAAAGACAATACAAAATTATTCAGTGTTCAAGAATTTGAAAACATAATATTGTTAATATGACAACATTACCCAAAACAATCTACAGATTCAATTGAACTCCTCTCCTAATTTCAACATCTTTTTTTCCCCAAAAATTGATAAATTTATCCTAAGTTTTATTTGCAATCATAAGAGGATTCACATAGTCCAAACAAATAGGAAAGGAAGCAAGGTGAAAGGACTCATAATTTTCAAATTCTAAACTATCAGGCAACATTAATTAGAACATTAAGTGTGATACTGTCATAAAATTAGATATATAAATCAACACAATAGAATTTAGAGTTCAGTCATAAATCCCTATATCTATGGCCAATTGATTTTTGACAAGCGTAAGAGGACTACTCAATGAAAAGTAACTATTCTAATGAATGATGCTGATGCTAAAGACATGTTTTTTTTTTTTTTTTTTTTTTTTTTTCTTTTTGCTATATGGCACATGTACTCACTGGAGAGAGACAGAGAGAAACAGAGAGAGAGAGAGAGAGAGAGAGAAAACTTATTTCCCAGGGGGATGGCCATGCAACAACCTTCTCTCCTCTCCTCTTCTGAGGATGCTCAGTGTATTTTCCAAGCTGCCTGGTCTCAGTAGAACCACACAGTGGGCCATGTGAGATCCATCTGTTTTAAATCCCTTTGCTACCTGCTGACCTAATAAGTGGATTTCTACATGCCGAAGAATGAGATTTTAAACCTAGTTGAAGCAATATGAAATAATAAACTAAAAATTAACTAATGACCAAAAAAAGCTAACAGTATGAAAAAGTACTAGAAGAAACCATAGAGGTAAATCTTTATGCTCTTGAATTTGACAATGAATTCTTATATAATATATTAAAAGCAGAAATATCAAAAGAAAAAAATACAGGTAAACTTTAACATTTTTTTTTTCTTTTTTTGGAGAGGTTTCCGCTATAGGGCGCATGCGCTCGCCAGACAGACAGAGAGAGACAGAGAGATAGAAAGCAGGAAATCACCCCCCAGGGGGGATGGCCACGCCGCAATCCCTTCTCCTCCATTCTCCTCTCGGGATCTTGGGCACGCACGCACACGCGCCCGGCGTGAGTTTAAGCTGCCGGGTCCGGGACTCGAACCGCGGTCGACTACGTGGGAGTCCAGCGACATAGCCATTACGCTAACTGCTGGTCCCAACTTTAACATTTTTTAAAACCTTTTTATGTAGCAAATGATCTTATCAATGGAATGAAAAGATGGCTATACAATGGGGAATAATATTTGCAAATTATAAATCTGATAAAGGAATAACATGAAGAAATTTTAAATAATTTCTGTAGATAAGCAACAAAAAGACCAAAAACTGAGCTTAAATATGTACAAGACTTGAATAGACAATACTTTAAAGATTATATACAAATGATTAGATGCATTTAAAGATACTTAATATCATTACTCATTAAGGAAATACAAATCATAGCTCAATGACATCACTTCATACTAACTTGGAAGACAGATAAAGACACACACACTCAGACACCCACACACAGAAAGTAACAGTATTGATGACACTGTCTAGAATTTGGAACGTAGCTGGTGAGAAAACTAACTGATGCAGTAACCATAGGTAATAGTTTGGTGCTTTCTTAAAAAGTTACACATGAAATTACTTTACCACTGCTAGGTATATACCAGAAAGGACTGAAAACAGAGACTATTAATTATATACTAATATTCATTGCAATACAGACAAAATGTAAAATCAATCAAAGTATAGATCAACAGAGAAAGAATTAACAAAATGTGCTATACATATATAATAAAATATTATTCAACCTTATAAAGATAAGAAGTTACAATACATGCTACAAATGAGATAAAACTTTAAAATATTAAAAAATGTGTAATTCACCCCTACACAGAAGAACAGATCTTAATTTCACTTTTATGAAAATTTTAAAATATACAAATTTGTAGAGGCATAGAATTCTTTAGAAGTTATCAACAGCAGGGTGATAGAAGGAATAGGAAGTTAATGTTTAATTGTTAAAGAGTTTCCATTTGGAAAAGTTTTAGAAATATACAATGATAAAAATTATGTAATATTGTAAAATGCAATTAATGCCATTAAACTGTATATTTAAATAATTGAGAATGAATAAAAAACAAATTTGGGATATGTAATTTGGGGAGGATGCTGTAGTTTTACAGATACAGTTACTGAGAAATAAATTATAAAATAAAAACAATCACAAAGAGACTTGGCACCATCTTGGGCATATACTGGATTCTTTGTGTGAAATGTTGGAAGTTGGCATTACATTACAGACACATTAGCAGCCATGAACATCCAGAAGGAAAGGACAATAGATGGTGTTAACATTTTAAGTATTTAGAGACACCAGGAAATGCACGCTGAGTGTTCAGCATGCTTCACAAACTGTACATTGAAGCAGCCTGAACAAGTCTCATTTTTCTGTAACCCAGCGTTCTCTGTTCTTCCTATTTTTTTCCTTTGTCATGAGCATTATGTTCTTTATTTTCCAAATCATCAGTTTCACCATAACTATTGTTATTGCAAAGTGAAAGCTGAGTGTATTTTAGTTTCCAGATACTAACAGGAAAGATGATTCAATTGATATATGTATTTTTTTGCCTTTAGACAAAGTTAAAAAAAAAAAAAGTTTGCTTCACCTTGGTCACATTACTCCAGTGAGAATTTCCAATTCACAGAGATACTGTAATACATTTCTGCAAGTTACAGATAAAGTTGTTTAGAAATAATTTTCTCCAGAGACTTTTATAAATGTACATTTAAAAAGGGCTAAGAAATCATTGCCAGCATAAAGCCACAGATTCTGTTTCATTCCTCTCTTGAATATTAAAGTAAAACTGGGAAAAGACTCTTCAATTTGCTTTAGAAACAATCTGAATATCTTTACTAAATAGCAGGCAAATTCTGTCTTGACAATTCTTCAGCATTGCTTTTTTTTTTTTTTTTTTTTTTTTTTTGGAGAGGTTTTTTTGCTATAGGGCACGTGTGCTCGCCAGACAGACAGAGAGAGACAGAGAGACAGAAAGCAAGAAATCACCCCCCAGGGGGGATGGTCACGCCACAATCCCTTCTCCTCCATTCTCCTCTCGGGATCTTGGGCACGCACGCACACGCGCCTGGCGTGAGTTTTAAGCCACCGGGTCCGGGACGCGATCCACGGTCAACTACGTGGGAGTCCAGCGACACAGCCATTACGCTAACTGCTGGTTCCCAGCATTGCTTTTGAGGTAATATTTATTAATTCATATTTATTGAATTTATTGGTTGATTCTAGCATTGTTTTTAAGGTGATATTTTATTCATATTTATTAAATTTATTGGTTGATTCTATACTTGATACTTGGAGCACCTTTTGTGATTATAATATTTTGATACAATCTAAGTATGATAATGTAAAACTTATGTGTCAATTACACAAGTCAATTCAAATCAGGGAAATTATAATTCTTTTCATAAATCAGAGAAACTTGGGACAAAATAAAACTGCAAAAAAGTTGTGATTTGTATTTTAATTAAAGATATGAAGAAGATCTGAAAAGGAAAACTGAAGTGTGTCAAATAACTCTGTTCCTATTACTTGCAAGGTTTCGGAATATGTCACATTTGTGGTTTGTTTCTTTTTTCTGTATTTAAACACCACTTTTTGTATCATAATTCAGCCAAATCTGGGCTATTAGTTTAAATATGAAATTAGTGAAGCTGATCTGAATCTTCTCCTAGGAAGGGTGAAAGGAGCATGGTTAGGTTTAGTACTGTTGTACTTGGGTCCACCCAGAGAAGAGACCAGTAGTGTTTTAGGGAGAGTCACCTGAGTTTTAAGATGCAAGACTGCTCTCTACAGTAAGCCAAAAAACGAAGAATCGAGAAACGCTGCAGAGTTGGAGTTCATGTAGTCACCTTTTGTTGCTAGCAAATAAAGTACTGGTAGAAATCAGAGGGAATATTCTAAATAAAAATATTTATCATTCTGAATTAATTTTGTTTAAAACATTTTACAGCTCTTCAATACCTCAGCAGATGATTAAAATGATAATTCATTCGTCTGAGTATTAAAATTAATTTGCTCATTAATTTGTAATTAAATATTGACTAGTAAATTTATTAAAATGTAGCATAGGGTTATAAAGGAGACAATTAATATTTTAATGTGATGAGATCAGGTATTATTTAGTTGATTACATTATTAAATATTATCTACTTTATAAAATTATCTAAAATTTTTATTTAAGTATCTATTTAAAATCTTACTGTAGAAGAGCTGCTAAATAGAAATTTCATTGAAGCCTGGGGTGTTTCAGACTTTTGCTCATGAAACATAATACCTGCTTCATAGCACTGATTTTTTTTTTTTTTTTGAGAGGTTTTTGCTATAGGGCATGTGCACTTGCCAGAAAGACAGAGAGAGACTGTGAAGGGCAATGCATATGGAAGCCATCTTGGGAGCTTCTTGAGAGCTTATTGAGAGCTGTGTGCCATCTTAGAAACCTTAGGCTTCACTTCCTCATTAAGCAAACCTTTTCTCAGAAATCATGTGACCAACTATTGCTAGGCAATGGGAAATCCACCCACATCAATGATTGGCTCATTCTGTTGTATCTCATTTCAGGCAACCAATTGGTGTGCCCACCAGCCTGTATATAAAGCACAATTTGCTCTGCAATAAAAGAAGACTTGATCAGCACCTCATCTTGTCTCCACTCTGTGTGTGTCAGTAAGCTTTGCCAGCCTGAACACAAAGGGTCCCCGTTTTCACCATCCTCACCCAGGTACCCGTTCGACTGTCCTGCGGGTCAGGGCAAGTGGCGCCCGGACGTGGAGCCCTGGAGTAGAGGATCAGAGTGAAGTGCACTGTAAAGAAAGCCAGGCCTGGTAAGTGTGGAAGGGTAAGTAGTAACACAGAGATTACTACATAACTTCCTGGAGTGCAATTATGGGACAGCAAATGAGTAAGCATGAATTATTTGTTCAAGGGCTTAGTGATGCTCTTAATACACGTGGAGTTAAAATTAGAATCAAACAATTACTTTCCTTTTTTGACTTTCTAAAAGAGGTGTGCCCCTGGTTTCCTCAAGAAGGCACTATTGATGAAGCAAGGTGGAAGAGGGGAGGTGATGCTCTGAAAGACTACTATGTGGCATTTGGCCCGGACAAAGTCCCAGTAATAGCCTTTTCTCATTGCAGTTTAATAAAATGAAATTATTGGGTTCCGGCCAACAGACCCCAGAATTGCAGCAGTAGTTGAGGAAGGGGAACAGATTATGCAAAAAGAAAAATTTTGGGAATTAATTAGTGATGATATCATGGAAACTACAAAAAATCCAGAAGCAAAAAAAGATGATCTAATTTCTCTAGATGGTGAAGAAGGAACAACAAACTTTACTAAGCAATCAGATGTTAGGCAAAAACAATTTTAAAAATCTAGAGTACATGAGGAGATTACAAATCCTACAAAACCTCAGAAAAAATTATATCCATCCCTTACAAACCTTAAAGTTAATTTGGATGGTCAATTGGCTGATTCTGAGGAAGAAATTTTAGAAACAAAGACAAAATGGCCGCCTGAAAAAGAAGCTCTAGAAATAGAGGCTGCCAAATACAACAGTTCAAAATGGCCACCTGAGAAAGAAACTTCAGAAATGGAGGCTGTTGAGTACAATAATTCAAAATGGCCACCTTTCAAAAAATGACCACCATCTTATGACTCAGTTGCATCTGCGCCATCTTTGACATGTAATCATTCTTGCCATGAAAAGACTATTCAGCCATCTTTGGCAATTCCCGTTATTGATCCCAGGGCAGAGGTTTGGGCTAAGATTGAACAACTCAAAGAACATATTCAGTTAGAAGAAGAACATCAAGAATTGATATCACGATTAGAAAAGCTGAAAGTGGATAAATCTAAGGGTACAGCTTTCTCATCCTCACAAAATCGCTGTCAGTCCGCCTTTACTCCTAGTGCAAAACTTAAACCAGCTCAAAAATCACAACCACTGATAGATTTTGATGAACAGGAAGCCTTTCCAGTGATAGAAGACACAGATGCACAAGGACAAGCATGGTGTCATGTACGTGGCTTTGATTTTAACATTATAAAAAAATAATTAAAACAGCAGTTGCTCAATATGGAGCTACAGCTCCATATACCTTAGCCATAGTTGATTCAGTGGCAGAAAATTGGCTTACACCAATAGACTGGCACACATTGGCCCGTGCTGCACTCTCTGGAGGAGATTACTTGCTCTGGAAATCAGAGTATGTAGAACAGTGCAAGGAAACTGCACGCCGTAATGCCCAGGCCAATAACGGCTGGACAATAGATATGTTGTTGGGAGAAGGTAATTTTGCAACTACTGATGCTCAGATGCAATATGATCCAGGACTTTTTAGCCAAATTAATATGGCAGCTATGAGAGCTTGGAGAAAACTTCCTACTAAAGGAGATTTAAGTACCTCCCTTACAACAATAAAACAAGGGACCTGATGAACCTTTTTCTGAGTTTGTTCATCAACTGATTACAACTGCAGGTAGAATATTTGGCAGTGCTGACGCAGGTACAGACTTTGTTAAACAACTGGCATATGAAAATGCTAATGCCGCCTGTCAAGCAGCAATTAGACCATATAGAAAGAAGACAGACTTATCAGGATATATTCGCCTGTGTTCTGATATTGGTTCAGCATATCAACAAGGAATGGCTATAGCTGCTGCCCTTCAAGGTTATAACAATGTTCGCCAATTCCTTACTTGTAAGGACAATACTAACAAAATAAGTAACAAAATTACTTGTTACAATTGTGGTCAGACTGGACATTTTGAAAAAAACTGTAAGGTGAAGAAATGTGGTAATCAACAATGACCAAATCAACTTCCTGACTTGTGCAATAAATGCTTGAAGGGACGTCACCCTCCTAATGAATGTAGATCCAAATTTGATGTCCATGGTAGACCAATTAATTCGGATCAGGGAAACAGGAACAGGGGGCTGCCCCAAGCCCCCAAACCCAAACAAGCTTTTGGAGCACTAGAGTTTGTTCCACCAAGCAACAAAAATCCATTTCAGACCTCTCGAGAGCAACCCCAGGAAGCGCAGGATTGGACCTCTGTTCCACCACCCACACAGTATTAACTCCGGAAATGGGGGTTCAGGCTTTACCTACCGGAGTCTTTGGTCCTCTGCCACCAAAAACCTTTGCAATACTCTTGGGACGCAGTAGTGCCACTCTGGAAGGACTTCAAGTCTTTCCGGGAGTAATAGATAATGATTATAAAGGAGAAATTAAGATTATGGCTTCTTCTCCAAGGTTAATTACACCATTCCTGCCAACGAACGTATAGCTCAGCTCCTGCTCCTTCCATTGCTCTCAACTCAAAACAAAATTCAAGCCTCTTCACGGGGCGAAAAAGGCTTTGGTTCCTCAAATGCCTATTGGGTACAACAAATTTCTCCAACTAAACCAATGCTTACTTTATGGTTGGATGGAAAACAGTTTTCTGGATTGATAGACACTGGAGCTGATGTTACAATTATTAAAAAAGACAATTGGCCTCAGTCTTGGCCTCTGGTTCCAACCTTGACTAACTTAAAGGGTATCGGACAAAGTCAAAATCCTGAGAGAAGTTCAAAACTGTTACAATGGAAAGACAGAGAAGGCAATCAAGGACACATTCAACCTTTTGTAATACAAGGCCTTCCTATTAACTTGTGGGGACGAGACTTATTATCACAAATGAGTCTCTTGATGTTCAGTCCAAATGGTACAATAACTGCACAAATGCTTGCTCAAGGTTATGCACCAGGGAAAGGCTTGGTAAAAACTGAATCAGGCATTGTTCAACCTCTACTGCCTGAACCTAAACTTGACAGAGCCGAATTGGGAAATTTATCCTAGTGGCCATTGACATTCCTGTGCCTCACGCAGATTGGATCACCTGGAAAGATAATACACCAGTGTGGATTGATCAATGGCCTCTACCTTCTGAAAAATTAAGAGTTGCTCAATTGTTAGTACAGGAACAATTTGAAGCAGGACATGTTGTAGAAAGTACCTCGCCATGGAATACTCCCATTTTTGTTATCAAGAAAAAATCAGGAAAATGGCATTTGCTTCAAGATCTAAGAGCAATTAATAAAATCATGATTCCAATGGGGGCACTTCAGCCTGGGCTACCGTCTCCAGTAGCCATTTCTCTTAATTTTTTCAAGATAGTTATTGACCTTCAAGACTGTTTTTTTACTATTCTCTTACATCCTTTGGATCGGGAAAGATTTGCCTTTAGTATTCCATCAATCAACTTTAAAGAACCAGTGAAACGTTATGCATGGCGGGTCTTACCTCAAGGAATGGCAAATAGCCCTACTCTGTGTCAAAAATATGTTGCTGCTGCCATACAATCAGTTAGAGACAAATGGGTACAAATGTATATTATCCATTATATGGATGATTTCTTAATTGCTGGCAAAGATGGTCAATTTGTTCTTCAATGTTTTTATGACCTCAAGGAACACTTGTCTACCCGAGGGTTAAAGATTGCCCCTGAAAAAGTACAACTTAAAGACCCCTATACTTATTTAGGATATCATCTTTTGGGTCCAAAAATTACAACTCCTAAAATACAGTTCAGACTTGACAATTTGAAAACTTTAAATGACTTCCAAAAATTATTAGGTGATATCAATTGGATCCACCCTTATTTAAAACTAACTACAGGTCAACTTAAACCTTTATTCAATATTTTACAGGGAGACTCCAATCCTAGGTCTCCTTGAGTGCTTACAGAGGAAGGCCGTCAGGCACTGTCTATAGTAGAAAAAGCCATTGCCTCTCAATTTGTTACAACCATAGATTACAGTCAACCGTTATTCCTTGTCATTTGTCGTACTGCATTCACACCTACGGCTGTGTTCTAGCAATCGGCACCAATTATATGGGTTCACCTTCCTTCTTCTCCTTCGAAGGTTATCTACCCTTATTATCAATCTGTGGCTGATATTATCATTATGGCACAAAATTTAAGTGTTACTTATTTTGGTAAAGACCCTGATACAATAATTCAGCCATATACTAAAAATCAGATTAATTGGCTATTCCAACAAACAGATTTTTGGCCTATTGCATGTGCTTCCTTTACTGGAACCATTGATAACCATCTTCCTCCAGACAAATTCTTACAATTTTTATATACCCATGATTTTGTTTTCCCTATACGAACTTCACTTCATCCTGTTAAAAATGGTTTATTGATTTTTACTGATGGTTCCTCCAATGGAACTGCTTCTTATTCATTTTCTGATCAGTTACATTTACTACGTCCTCTATGTCAGCTCAATTGGTTGAACTGCAAGCGGTTATTGCAGTCTTCTCTGCTTTTCCTGATACACCTTTAAACTTATACACAGATAGTGCTTATATTGCTATGTCTGTACCACTTCTGGAAACTGCAGCACAAATTAAACATATTTCTCAGGCAGCACAGTTTTTCCTCCAATTACAGTCTCTCATTAGAAATCGGAAGTTACCTTTTTATATTGGCCATTTGCGCGCACATACAGACTTGCCTGGTCCTTTAACTGAGGGTAATTGTCGTGCTGATCTGGCCACAAAACACTCTTTTGGTTCATACTTAAACTGAAACAAATCTTTCAGATGCTGTTACTGCCCATAAATTACATCATTTAAATTCTCACACCCTTCGTCTCATGTTTAAAATTCTCGGGAACAGGCCCAACAAATTGTAAAACAATGTCCGGCCTGTCTTACTCTTTTGCCTACACCACACTTGGGTGTTAACCCTAGAGGCCTTATGCCTAATGCTTTATGGCAAATGGATGTCACTCATGTTACAGAATTTGGTACTCTTAAATACGTGCATGTCACTGTTGACACCTTTAGTGGTTTCATTTTTGCTACGGCACAAACCGGAGAGGCTGATAAGCATGTTATTTCTCATATTCTTGCTGCGCTCTCTGTTCTGGGTAAGCCTCAACAAATTAAAACAGATAATGGTCCAGGGTATACTGGAAACAATTTTAGCTCTTTTTGTAAACAACTCCATATTAAACATGTCACGGGGATTCCATACAATCCCCAGGGACAAGGTATTGTTGAACGTGCTCATCTTTCCTTAAATACTCTCCAAAAATTAAAAAAGGGAGAGATTTTACAAATTAAAGGTTCACCAAAAAACCTTCTAGCACATACACTTTTTGTCCTAAATTTTCTAACACTTGATAAAGATGGACACTCAGCTGCTGAGCGCTTCTGGCATTCAACAACTAAAACAAAATTTGCCACAGTTTTGTGGAAAGATTCACAGGACAATACGTGGAATGGTCCAGACCCTGTCTTCATATGGGGCAGAGGATCTGTCTGTATTTATTCCCCAAAAATGGATGCTGCTTGTTGGCTACCAGAAAGACTGGTCAAACAAATTGATTCAAATAATAATAATTCATCCAGGGATGATGAAAACCCTGAGATACCTCTTTTTTCTTCCACAGATCAACAAAATGAAGATTCTTCTTGAATATCTGATATTGTTTTACCTCTTCAACACTATTGCTGTTGGTTTTAACCCAAGCAGTTACCTCTTCAACACTATTGCTACTCAAAAGTTCCTTGAACAAAACGCTTCTTGTGCATGTGCAGGTGGTAAGATCACCCAACTTTCCTTCACATCACTCTCAACAGTCACATGTTCTGGACACACTGCGTAACTTCAACAACAACCCCCTACTTGGTATTGCATCAATACACCCGCAGTCTCCTCCTCTTCTACACCTGCTCAATGCACCTGTACAATTTTCAGATCTACCCTTTATGCTACATGTTACGATCATGCCACTACTTGCATTTACAAAAACACAACTTTTTTCACAACCACACATATTAAAACCTTTATAGATACAACCCACCTTGAAAATCCCTGTACATCTGAGACCTTAGGAAAAGCCATTTGTTGGGACTTAATTACTCTTCCCCACATTTCTGATGGAGGTGGACCCCAAGATAAGACTAGACGACTCAAGGTACACAAGCACTTACAGGATCTCACACAAAATTTACATCCTCAAATTTCGTACAAGCCACTATCCCTACCCAAACCTAAAATTGCTCCTTTCATTGACACTACTTTCTCACTTCTTAACTTTACTCTTGCTCTACTTCAGGCTTACAGTCCCAAAATTGCTGCGGACTGTTGGCTTTGTCTCCACCATGGTCTGCAAATTCTGTCAGCTCTTCCGATTATCAACATGACTTTTCCTGTAGATCCCTCACGTTGTTTACCAACTTCACCTTTCTTAGTTCAGCCTGTTTTCCCTTCTACCATAAGTTGTCTTTATTCTCCCTCCCGTGCTCAATTCAATGAGATTGTTCTTGGCTTCATTACATTCTCCAATTGTATTGATAAGAGAGATGTTTCCCATTCTACCGATATATGTGCTCCTCATAATACAGTTTATGTGTGTGGCACTAACCTGGCTTATACCCTTTTGCCCAAACACTGGGTTGGTTCTTCTGTTCTTGCTGTACTGATTCCTGACGTAGATGTTATCAAAGGAGATGAACCAGTTCCCATTCCTACTTTTGATTTTATTCCAGGAAATTCACACACAAGATCTAAGCGTGCCGTAATGCTTCTCCCTATTCTTGCTACCTTAGGCTTTGCCGCACCTACAGCTACTGGCTCTGCTGGATTAGGATATTCCCTTCAGGTCAAACAATTAACTGATACCCTTGTTTCTGATGTCCATGAATTGGCTTCTACTATTGCTTTTGTCCAAGATCAACTAGATTCCCTTGCAGAAGTTGTACTCCAAAATAGACGTGGGTTAGATCTCCTTTTGGCAGAACAGGGGGGTCTCTATCTTGCTTTGCAGGAACGCTGCTGTTTTTACGCCAACAAGTCCGGCATCGTTCGTGACAAGCTCAACCAACTGCAGGAAAATCTTTTTGAACTAAGAAAACAATTCACCGATAACCCCTTCTTCACTGCATGGAATGGACTCCTCCCCATACTACTCCCCATACTTGGTCCAATTCTGAGTTTATTGATCGTTTGCTCCTTGGGACCTGTTCTCTTTAATAAGCTCATGGCCTTCCTTAAATGCCAAATCGATAACTCCATAAAAATGCAGCCTATCCAAGTCCACTACCACAACCTAGAGATGGAGTATCGCGGAGCCTAGACATTGCTCCTGCCTGAGGCACTGAATTGGTTAGCCAAAGACGGGTAAGAGAGGCTGAGCCTATAACAGCTGTACAGTCCTCCCACCTAAGACAGGAAACCCATCATAGCTATGGGATTCTCCAATGATGGGTAAGGATGGACGTGGCTCTAACAACGACTCCAACCTAAGACAGGCACGATTCCCCCAGGCTTTTCTCCTCTCTTTGAAAAAATAAAAAAGGGGGATATGTGGAGGGCATTGCATATGGAAGCCATCTTGGGAGCTTCTTGAGAGCTTCTTGAGAGCTGTGTGCCATCTTAGAAACCTTAGGCTTCACTTTTTCATTGAGCAAACCTTTTCTCAGAAATCATGTGACCAACTATTGCTAGGCAATGGGAAATCCACCCACATCAATGATTGGCTCATTCTGTTGTATCTCATTTCGGGCAAGCAATCGGTGTGCCCACCAGCCTGTATATAAAGCACAATTTGCTCTGCAATAAAAGAAGACTTGATCAGCACCTCATTTTGTCTCCACTCTGTGTGTGTCAGTAAGAGCTTTGCCAGCCTAAACACAAAGGGTCCCCATTTTCACCATCCTCACCCAAGTACCCATTCGACTGTCCTGTGGGTCAGGGCAAGAGACAGAGAGACAGAAAGCAAGACATCACCCCCCAGGGGGATGGCCATGCCACAATACCTTCTCCTCCTTTCTCCTCTCGGGATCTTGGGCACATACACATACGTGCCCGGCATGAATTTAAGCCACTGGGTCCGAGACTTGAACTGCACTTGACTACATGGGAGTCCAGCGACATAGCCCTTATGTAATTGCTGGTCCCAGCACTAATTATTTAATCAGACTTTCTTCAGATCAGGAAGAAGTGAATTTGTTTCCCTTACTTGATAGACCAGGAAGTAAGGCCCAGAAAGTTTGCATAATTTGTTAAAAATTCAGACATCCAAGATTTAACACAGGTCTGAAAACCACAAAAACTTGTTTCATTTTGTTTGTTTTTTTTCCATTATGTCCAGGACAGTGAGAAGATAATAATCCCAATACTCATTGAGTAAAGATTCTTTAAAAAGTTAGGTTACTTTAACAACTCAATAAAAATAAATAAGAAATATGAAGCAAAGAAACTAGTTATAAGTGCCAAAGGACTGAGAAAACTTGAGTGAATATTCTGTTTGGGGCCACAGTACTTAGTGAAACCTAACCAGAAATGATAAGAATTCAAAAAACTCTGAAAATATTGCAAAAGTTCTGCCTAGGAATTGCAAAATGTCCAGTTACACTATAGCATAGAGTCATAAGGAAAAAGGCCAGGGAAAGACACCAAAGTTTAAACTATAGATACTACAGAGATTTCTGAGAACTGGGATTGCATTAGGGAACAGTGTTTAAGGAGTTTAAAATAACATCCATGAAGGAACCAAACAGGAAAAATGTGTAAAGGATTTACTGCTTTCTGAGAGAAAGACCTTCTCATGATCTGATGATTAGAAGACCTTAGGATTAGGGATAGGAGAACAACCTAAGGCAGTTGTGAATCTGTTCTGCTGTGTTTGAAAGAAAGGTAACCAGCCATTAGCATTCAACTTCTGAGTAACGTGAAATCATAGAATCATAGACAAGGTCAGGCCCAGAGGAAGTTCTTTGAGACCTCTAAATTAACTTTCTAGATTTACTGATAGCTAAACCAAAATGCTTATAAGGGATGTGGGATGTTTAAATCAAGTTAGGAAATGATACAACTGGATGAAAGAGATGAAAGTTTGGTTTTGCTCTCCAATGATTTAAAGAATATTTTAAAGAATATCTAGTGTTCAGATGTCATTATAATTTATGCTTAAACATGTGAAGTATAAAATAATATTTGTAGACATAAAGGAGTCTTACTTTCTCAACATTCTATAGAATCTTGAAAATAAAGGAAATAAAACTTTCAAGTGATTTAGTAACAGATTAGTTTTGAGTCATGACTATAGGGAATTTGTATAAGAATAAAAAGCAAATTATACAACAGGATCTTTTTCACATCTCTGCCTTTTCTAATGAACTGGACTGTGCGCATACATGTAACTAAGATTTTCAAAAGATTTTTTGTTTTTTTTTCTAAAATATCCAAGTATTCATTTTTAAAAATCTGCCTTAAAAATGTTCTTGCTTTCCTGATAATTTCTGGTTATTTTATTTATTTTTCATTCTAATTTTGAAAAACTGCCTTAACATAAAATTTTTATTTTAAGGCATAATTCGGTCTGTTACTGGAAAAGACTCTCAGAGAGGCCCACTAGGTGAGATCAGGTAGGATTTTAGACTATAACTGAGGAAGAAAGATCTGAGAAAACTGAAACTGAATTCATTCAATTCTGTCAACAAATTCAACATAAAATAAAGACTACATTCATATTAAAATTTGAACTTACATAACTTTCACTAAATCAAAGAATAAATTTTGGGAGAATTTAAGAAGAATATTAAATTATATTAAATCAAGGAGAATTACTTTAGAAACCTAAAATGCAATTATTAAGCAAATGCCTTCTTTGACTAATACAAATATACATTTTTTGTTTTCAGTATAATGAATTCTAAAAGGAAATTTAAGAATAATTAATTTCAAGAGCTATACTCAGAGAGACTGATTTTATTTTTCTTTAAAAATTCTATTTTAAGACTTTTATGTTCTGAAATTTAATGGTAAAGTTATTGAAAAGAAAATAAGATTATGGTTTTGAAAATAAATTACAAAAATATTTGGGGGCTGACATTATAAGCAACTAACATAAAATATTTTAAATAACATGGTTCAAAATTTTACATAATCAAAGAGGACAATTTACAGTATAAATTAGTTAGATAATTAATAGCTTTTTTCTCATTAGTCTTCCTTAGTCTAGCAATCACATTTGAAAATCTACTAATAGAAAGGTACTTATTTGTCCTAAAGTTTAATAGTTATTACCACAGAGACATTAGTAGAGTTGCATTATATTACTTATAACAATGACAAACAGCAAGGGAACTAAAAATAAAGCGAGTGAAAGAGAAAAAAGTCAGCCAGAAATGTTAACACTGGTAATGTGGGAACTGAAAGAAGCATGGCTATACCAGCGGACTGCAAAAACAAATGTCTGCACTCTGGCAGAAATTGAAATGTTAGAAGACAGAGTAGAGGGACCAGCAGATGGTGTAGTGGTTATGTTGCAGGACACCCACGAAGTTGACTATAATTCAAATCTCGCCCAGTGGCTTAAAAAACACACCAGGCACGTGTGCATTCATGGCCAAAATCTGGAGAAGAGAATGGAGGAGAAGGGATTGCAGTATGGCCATCCCCCGGTTGGGGTGGGGGTGGTAGTGGGGTGGAGGGTTGCGGGGGTGATTTCTTGCTTTCTGCCTCTCTCTGTCTCTCCAGTGACCACTCTCAAGAAAAAAAAAAAAAAAAAAAAGAAAAAAAAAACTGAAACAAAAACAAACAAAAATCCCCACAACAAAAACAAAACAAAACACTAGTAGAGTGAAAATCAAAAGTATACAATGTAATGTAATGGTCTTTGTTGAAGATGGTGAGTATTGGGACCAGCAGATGGCATAATAGTTATGTCACTGGACTCCCACATGACCAATCACATGACCAATCATGTTTCCAGTCCTGGACACAGAGGCTAGAAACTCATGCCAGGCATGTGTGTGTGCGTGCCCAAAATCCCAGGAGGAAAATGGAGGAGAAGGGATTGCAGTGAGGTGATCTCTGTAGGGGATGATTTCACACTTTCTGTCTCTCTGGTGAATGCATATGCCCTACAGCAAAAATTTCTCAAAGAAAAATTAAAAAGAAAATGGTGAATATGGGGGCTGGCAGATAGTGTGATGGTTAAGGCACTGGACTCTCACATAGCCAACTGTGGTTCAAGTCCCAGATCTGGAGGCTTCCTTTCTCACTTTCTCTTTAGCTCTCTGGTCAAACTAAAGAATAATAACAAATAAAATGAAATAAATAAATAAATCTTAAGGGCAAAAAGATGGCAAATATGGTAATACCCTTAATTTGATTATCATATATCACATGCATGCTCTGATAAACCAAATTACACCCCACAAAGATACACAATAATAGCATGTAAGTAGGAAATTATAAAATAAAAATGAAAAATATTTACAAATTTATTTTACTACAAACATTATGAAATTTAGGAATTATATTTATTTTATTTATTTTATTTATTTTTTTTGTCAAAGATGTGTGCTTGCTGTGGAGAGACAGAGAAAGGGAGATAGGGAGAGAGAAAGAGAAAGAGGGAAAGAACAAGAAATCACCTTCATGGCCATGCTACAATCTCTTCTCCATTTCTGCCTTTTACTGGGATTTTGGGCTTGCATACACATGTGCCCAGCATGTTTTTCAAGCCACTGGTCCAGGATTTGAATCTCACATGTAGGAGCCAACTGCCTAAACTACCAGGGACTAGCTGATCTTAGGTATAGTCTTTACATTATCTTCCATGAATACAACTTGTACACTTTTAGGATAGCTGATTAAGAATATTTGAACGATTTGTTTACATTAATTAAACAAAAGATAATTTACAGAATTGGAGAAGGCATTGGGTGAGACTAAATTACTACAAACTAACTTATTATTATTATTCTCAAATGTCTTGCTGAATTTCAAATACCTATATAATTTTTAAGTCTGAAATGCTTTGAAAAATACAGATAATATACTTCTTTTGTTGGAACCAGCAGATGGTGTAATGGTTACATGGCTAGACTCCCACTTGGCTGACCCCAGTTTGAGTATCTGACACAGCAGCTTAAAACTCATGCTGCTGTATGTGTGTGCGTGCCCAAAATCTCAAGAGGAGAATGGAGGAGAGGAGATTGCAGCATGGTCATCCCCCATAAGGTGGTGATTTCTCACTTTGTGTCTCTCTCTGTCTCTCCAGCAGCACACACACCCTATGGCAAAAATCTCTTAAAAATTAAAATAAAATAGAATATTTAAAAAAAACTTCTTTTGCAATCCCTTTGGTTTTCTAATAATCCTTTGCTAATAAATCAAATAAATTTGTAAAGTAAGCACATTCATTAAATATCCTCAAGAGAAATCATATATGCATTCCTCACATTCTGATACAACATTCTGAATGCTGATTTAGAACCTTTTTTCATAAGACATATGGCAGGAAATTTCTTACATACCACCTTAACTGCATATTATATGAGGTCATTGGAAAAAGTCATGACCTATTTTTTCCATGTTTTTCTATGCAAAAATGCATCATGACTTTTTATTTGCATTGTTATGTTACTTTTACACTTAATGTTTAATTTTTAATAATAGATAATAATAGTTAATGGTCATATTTTTAATATTAAACAGTGGAAACAGCAGAGTTTTTCTGTTTGTTTGTTTTTCTAAAGGAGTCAGTTCTATTGGGGCATAATATCCAGTTATATTTAGCATTATGTGCAGAGAATGTTTACATAAATATGCTGTATTTTACAAGACTATCTCTGGGGCTAATAATGTTTACCAATAATAAACATTTTCAAGAAAATGACAGAAGCTCAAGAAGTAAGCTTTTTTAAATAAAAAATTTCTATTTTCTTCAAAATTTGAACCACTTTTCTTATAATCCACTGCAATAAGGGAATTATATGCACCAGGTATTTATATAGAGCTCGTAAGAACTGATGATATATTTCATTTCAGGTTTCTACAAACTGTTCTGGAATCATGAGGTACAGGAATAACATCACAGAATTTATTCTTCTAGGACTTTCTCAGAAAAAAGAAATAGAGGTCCTCTGTTTTTTACTATTTTTCCTTTGTTACATTGCAATTTTAACTGAAAACCTTCTTATTATGATTTCTATCACCTGCAGTCAACTTATTAACCAGCCCATGTATTTTTTCCTGAGTTACCTCTCTCTCTCTGACCTTTGCTATACATCTACTGTGACTCCCAAACTAATAATTGACTTACTAGCAACAAAAAAGTCCATTTCCTTCAATGGGTGCATGACACAGCTCTTTACCATGCACTTATTTAGAGGGATTGAGGTCTTCATCCTTACTGGAATGGCCTATGACTGCTACGTGGCCATCTGCAAGCCCCTGCACTATACTGTCATCATGAGCAGAAGAAGATGTGATGCTCTGATTGTTGCTTCCTGTGCAGGAGGATTCCTTCATTCCTTTGGTCAGTTCCTCCTTGCCATCTTCTTACCCTACTGTGGCCCCAATGAAATAGATCACTACTTCTGCGGTGTGTATCCTTTGCTAAATCTGGCCTGCACTGACACAAGAAGAATTGGTTTGTTGGTCATTGCCAATTATGGCCTGATGGGTCTCGTGACTTTTGTGGTCTTGTTGATGTCTTACGCTGTGATCTTATATACCGTCAGGTCCTACTGAGTGGAGAATCACCACAAAGCTCTTTCAACATGCAGTTTACATATCACTGTGGTGGTTCTTTTTTTTGCTCCTTTACTGTTCATTTACATTTGACCAGCAACAACTTTACCAGAAGACAAAGTGTTTGCACTTTTCTACACCATAATTGCCCCCATGCTCAACCCTCTGATCTACACACTGAGAAACATGGAGATGAAGAATGCCATAAGAAAACTGTGGAGTCAAATCATAGGACATAAAGGAAGCAGACTGAAAGACATCCCTGACTTTCAACACAGAGCTTCTTGAATCCATGTCTTTTCTATTCTAAAAACATTGAAATGCTGAAATTTTGCCTATGTCTCATACCTAGCAATATGTGTAGGACCAAATATGAGCAAAAGTTTGCTCTTCTCTGAATGTATTCTGATCTTCTCTTAACTGTTGTTTGTTTTCTGGTTCTCTTGATCAGACCTCTTCTACCCATTGATCTTTTTGGCTTGTCAGCTAATCTTGATATTTAGCAGTGGGCTATGCATAGTAATGTGCAACTCAAATGAACAGTGAGAGCCCATGTAGCCATACGTTTGTGGCACTCAATATGTAAAAGGTCTCAGGACAAAACCAGGACTTTCTTATATTGACCCAGTTGCATTACTGTTTGTCACCATTGGATCCCATGGAAATTCTTGAAAAATATGCTAACATATTTTTCTTTTAATTAATTTATTTATTTATTTGCATTATTATTATATTTTGTTGACAAATAATAATTGTACAAAGTTATATGATATTGTGTGATATTTTGATAACTGGAATGTATACTTGTGCAATGTTAAAATTTTGGTGTACACAAGACAGGATCTTGGGTAAGAAGACTGACAAAGCCTTGAATTTTGTCTCTATATTTGTATTGATATTATTGAAAATAAAACTTAAAAATAGAATGTTTTTATTGCTTTTCATTTTCATTCTTGTAATAAAAGTTTTGATGAGGGATTATTAAAACATGTAAAAACCTAAAGAACAAAACAAGACAAAAAAATTCTGGTCTCAGAAACTAGGCTGAGTTTAGATTCTACATGTGCGAATTTCCCAGATATGATGTAGATGTTAGCAAACTTTGTCAGTGTTATCTGTAATTGAAGATAATGTCCCTTGACACACTCTCATTCTGAAAATATTTTAATTTATTTCATAAAGAATACATAAATGAAAGGTTGTGAAAGAAGATTGTAGAAAAATGCAAAAAGGAGGGACCAACAGATGGCATATGGTTATGTCATCAGACTTCACATGGCTGACCATGGTTCAAGTCCTGGACCCATTGGCTTGAAACTCATACTGGGCAAAATGGGTGTGTAAGCTAAGATCCTGGTAGGAGAATGGAAGAAAAAGGGATTGTGATGTGGCCATCCCCCAAGGGAGTGATTTATCCTTTTTCCTCTCTCTGTCTCTGTCTTTCTCTCTTTCCAGCGAGTGCTTGCACCCTAAGGCAAAAGCGTATTAAAAATAAAAAAAGAAATATTATCAGAGACCACCATAGGAAAAAAAGAAAGAAAAAGAAAGAGTTCTGAAAATGTTCTTATGAAAACTAAAGGAGAAAAAATTTGCTATCTAAATAAGTTGTAAGAAAATGTCTATTAAATTGATGAAGAAAGTGTTAAGAACATGTATACATCAAAAAGGGGATGTGTGTGAAAGTGAATAGTTAGAAAGAACCAGAATGAAAATAAGCTAAAAAAAATTAAAATTATATTGGATGTCCTTAAAAGTCAAAATTTAAGACTGATAATCAAATGCTGAAAACTAGAAAAGTTTTCTTGATAAACCAAAAAGGAGGGAAAAAAAGGGGATATTGTTGGTACATTAAATAATAGTTAATGTATCAGATAAAGAAATTGAGGTATACTATAAGAATTATAGGTTTCTTCCCATTATATACTGAAAACCAATAGATTAAAAGATAGTCATATTTCTTGAAATAGATTATAAAACATAAAGTGAAAAATCAGATTATGCAAATTTAAGCTTTAAAATATTCCTGAAATTTTTAGAAATAAGTTTTTAGAATAAGAATGTTTATAGACATCTACTAACGGTTAAAAAATAGTTTAAAAAAATGAAGTAATAAGTTTTCATGTAGGCAAAAAAGACAATGTAAATTGTGGTTATGACTCTGGACTCTCACATGACTGACGGTGGTTCAAGTTCCAGACCTGGCAACTTGCTTTATCACTTTACTTATCTCTCTCTTGTCAAATTAGAAATTAATAATAATAATAAAAATGAAAATAATTATTAATAAAATTAAATAAAATAATTATTTTTAAAAAGAGTGGATAAAAATTGCAATTAACTTGTACTGTTACTAAAGTCAAATTTAAAAGACAACTAAGGAACAAATATCTGTATAATATAAAATAATCAAAGATTTACTATTTTTAAAAGTTTGTTTTATTTATTTCTTCCATGAGAAAGTAAGCTAGAGAGAGAGAGAGAAAGACAAATAGAAGAGAGCCAGGCACATAGAGCAGGTTCTTCACACAGCCTTCTACTCTAGCCTCCGTCCATGGGGATCACAGGAATGGAAGCTCCTGACATACACAGAAGGACCTAAGGACCCCAACCTAGGACCTTCCCATGTGACCTCAGCATGTGAGGAATCCCAGCTTCATATAAGAAAGAAGAGATTGTAGCAAGATAGCTAATGCTATTTTTTTATCTACCTACTTTTACTTATCCATATTGAAGCATTATTAATAAATTTTTAAATTTTATAAAAAGAATAACATATTAACATTTGTATTTGATATGATAAAATGTATAATATTAATGATAATAAATATTCATTAATTGTTAATTGTAATATACCAGGTTTTGTGACATTGTAAAACCTTTTATTCTATTGATAATATATAATATATAATTAATAATATATAATATTATATATATGTGTGTGTGTGTGTATGTGTGTGTGTGTGTGTGTGTGTGTGTGTGTGTCTTTTTTTAGAAAGACTTTTGCTATAGGGCACATGCGCTCACTGGAGAGACAGAAAGAGAGAAAGTGAGAAATCACCCTCCAGGGGGATGGGCATGCCATGATCCCATCTCCTGCATTCTCCTCTCAAAATTTTGGGTATGCACACTCATGTGCCCTGTGTGAGTTTTAAGCCACCTGGTCGGGGATTTGAACTGCAGTCTGGTGAAGTAACCATGATGCCATCTGCTGATCCCTAAACCTTTCTAAAGTATAAAATATTATTTTAACCTAGTCTCTTAATAGCATTTAGCCTTGCTTAGAGTAATTCACATCTAGTTTAACATATAAGATAGAAATCATCAACCATGCTAAAAAAAGATGTTTTAATCCATTTTAAAATTATTATTCGTTTACTTATTTTATTCATGAGAGAGAGTGCCACATGAGAAAGAGAAAAGTACTCTACATGATATCTTATGATTATGCAACCTCCTCCCAGCCGTCCAGGTCCTGGGCATGCTACTACATACCCTGTACATTTCTGGGGGGTCTAATCATGCAGTGAGCCATGTGTAATAAAGCACAATACTAAATGCACCACTGAAGCTAGGCCCATTTAAAAATTATTGATCTGGGATAAGCAGGTGTTGTAATGGTTACATCACTGAATTCCCAAATAGTCGACTGTGGTTCAAGTCCCAGACCTGGAGGCTTAAAACTCATGCCAGATGCATGTGCATTGTGCCCAAAATCCCAAGAGGAGAATGGAAGAGAAGGGATTGCTGCATGGCCATCCCCTTAAGGAGTGGTTTCTAACTTTCTTTTGCTCTATTTCTCTGTCTCTTCTGGTGAGCACGCCCACCCTATAGCAAAAACATCTCTTAAAAAAATTAATTATCTAAGAGTGAAGTTTAAAATCTGAGGTTGTTTTTATTAAAATCTTGAAAGATAATAGAAAAAACAAAAGCTTTCAGTATCATTAGCCAAAGAAACTCAGTATAACTCAAGAAAACAGAAACCTCATGGATAAATAAACATGGCTATTCCCCTTGAAAGCCAAATTTTTTTTTTTTTTTTGGAGAGGTTTTCGCTATAGGGCACATGTGCTCGCCAGACAGACAGAGAGAGACATAGAGACATAAAGCGAGAAATCACCCCCCAGGAGGGATGGTCACGCCGCAATCCCTTCTCCTCCATTCTCCTCTCGGGATCTTGGGCACGCACGCACACGCGTCCGGCGTGAGTTCTAAGCCACCGGGTCCGGAACGTGAACCACGGTCGACTACTGGGAGTCCAGTGACATAGCCATTATGCTAACTGCTGGTTCCCAACCAAAAATGTTTACAGTCAATGCAGAAGCATGTTTTGTTCTTTAGTTCCATACTGAATTACCTGTACTTTGGATGATTATTTCTAATATTATGTTATAATTAAAAGCATAGCATATTTTTGATTAATTGGGTTTTTCTTAGTTAATATGTATTTACTATTGTTTATGTACTAAACACTATATAACACCTCCTCTCATTTTTAGTATTTAATCTGGACCAAATCAGCCAAATAAGTTCTGTTGTTCCATTTTACAACTGAGGAGGTCTCATGAGCATCCAGAGATGAAAGTATCCTGTACTTACTTATTCAGGTCTTCCTCTAAATCTTATTAGTAATTCAAATATGTCTCACCCATGGATCTCCAGAGTAATAAGAAGAAAGTGTAGAGAAAAGTCACCATAATGATCCCCTTGAAAATATCTCCACATGGAAAGATGAATAGAAAATAATAAGATCTCTTCCTGACAATACTTGCTTGGGACCAGCAGTTAGTGTAATGGTTGTATTGCTGAACTCCCATGTAGTTGACCGTGATTTGTGGCCCAGACCCAGTGAGTTAAACTCATGCTGGGCATGTGTGAGTGCGTGTCCAAGATTCTAAGAGGAGAATGGAGGAGAAGGGATTGCAGCATGACCATCCCCTCTGGGGGATGATTTCTCGCTTTCTGTCTCTCTATCTCTCTGGTGAGTGCACACACCCTGTAGCAAAAACCTGTCAAACAACCAAAAAAAAACAAACAGTCAAAAACAATACTTTCTTGATTGTTATTGAACAAACCTCAAATATTTTTTATTAGTTCTTCTTCCTTCCAGTCTATTGTCACTCATCGTTCTTATTCTTTGGCAAACCTTTGGAGTTATGCAAATTCTGTTAATTGCCAGTTTTTCAAACATTAGAAAATAAATACCGATCAAGTCAGTCTATGGCTTAGGCATAAGAATACTCACATCTGTGACCATGACTCTGAATGCAGGGGCTAACTCTGATTTTCGAAATAAGTGTATAGGATATCACTCTGAGTACATCTGAGAAGGAACAAGCTGGTCAATTTGTGACCTTCTGTTTGGCCAATGGGAAAAAAGGTACTAATTTCAGTTAAATATATATACTACGCTTTTTCATTCATTCACTTTTTAATTTAATTTTGAAATGACACTTAATGATCGTACACATTTATGGTGTAGAGTGTGATATTTCAATACATGTATATACTTTTTCTTTATACTTTTTCTCTGAAATTAAAAACAATTTGTTTTTCTTTCTTTCTATTTTGCATATGTTAGTATTTGGTAGTAAAATTCTACGTCTTTACCTAAAACTATTTCTTCTGGCTTTTTACTGTGTATAAATGCCACAAAAATTTATTTGCACCAGCTGGTGGCAAGGTGGTTAATGCACCTCAATCCCACATGGCCTACTTCATGGTTCAAATCTCTGATCAGCAGCATGAATAACATGCTAGGCACATGTGTGTGAATGCCTGACATACCAAGAGGGGAATGGAAGAGAAGGGATTGCAGCATGGCCATCCTCCCTGGGGATGATTTCTCACTTTCCCTCTCTCCTCCTTTCTCTCTCCAGTGAGTGCACATGTCCTATATCAAATTAAAAAGAAAAGAGACCAACAGATGGAGTAATGGTTACATCACTGGACTCCCACATGGTCAATTGTGTTTTGAGTCCTGGACCCGGCAGCTTAAACTCAGTGAGGGTGTGTGTGTGTGTGTGTGTGCGTGTGTGTGTGGTGAAAATCACAAAAAGAGGTGGTGGGGGAGAAGGTGGGGGAGATTGTGGGGGAGAAGGGATTGTAGTATGGCTTTCCTCACTAGGGGATGATTTCTCACCTTCTGTCTCTGTCTCTCCAGCAAGTCCATTTTTCATATAGAAAAAATCTCTCTAAAAAAAGAAAAAAATATATATTTGATTTACAGTCTTCTAGGAATTCCACAGATAATCCTTTAAGTAAAATACTTTGAAGATTTTCATGTTCTTAAGAAAATTTTAAAAGGACAGTTTCAAAATTCAGTCTACATGGATTCAAAATCAGTATAAATTACTTTTAGATATCTGAGCATAAACTCATTTCTTACTGTTCAGGGCTTTACTTTCCTCATCAGAAATATGTACAGGGACCAGCAGTTAGCGTAATGGCTATGTCGCTGGACTCCCACGTAGTCGACCACGGTTCGCGTCTCGGACCTGGTGGCTTAAACTCACGCTGGGCACATGTGCGTGCGTGCCCAAGATCCTGAGAGGAGAATGGAGGAGAAGGGATCGCAGTGTGGCCATCCCCTATGGGGGGTGATTTCTCGCTTTCTATCTCTCTGTTTCTGTCTGTCTGTCTGGTGAGTGCACGTGCCCTATAGCAAAAACCTCTCCAAAAAAAAAAGAAAGAAATATGTACAAATAGCACATTTCTGATGAGACTTGATAAGCATATAGGAAGATATCAAAATATATGTAAAAATGTAGCAGTGACTTCTTAATAAAACTTCAGTAATTTTTTGTTATCATTATTAATAGATTACCATGTATTTTTAAAACCAATTTTGAGTTTTCTTTTTTTCATAACTCTAAACTTTAAGTTTCTTTTTTAAAAATAATTATTCATTTTATTTAACTAATTTATTGTTTTTTTTTTTTTTTTTTTTTAATTTGACCAGAGAGAGAAAAAGTGAGAAAGCAAGCCACCAGGTCTAGAAATAGAACCATGGTCAACCATGTGGGAATCCAGTGCCTTAACTTGTCATGCCACCTGCTGACCCCTTAAATTTCTTTTTTTTTAAATGTTAACATTACAAGATGCTTCTCTAAATTGGTAGTATAGTAAAGAGTTGCATTACAAATACCCATATGGTATTCATATACCCATTTATAAATACCCATACACCAACAATCTATTTTCAAATAATTCTCCATTGTTTTCTAGGTTACTTCAAATCTCTTTTCCTAATTAGTTATATTATGTGACTTTGCAAAGTACACAATTTTCCATAAGCTATGCAGAGATGAGGAAGGCTCATCACTGATGTGAAACCAACATCTTGGCTGCTCCTGGAGAATTCTTGGTTATGCCTATTATCACAGGGTCATCATCAGCATCATTATTAGTAAGTTTGTTTATTTCCATGAAGCAAGAAAGAGGGACCACCTTACAGGGTCTTCAGTTCTCCTCCCAGTTCTAGCCAGCCAGAATCACTGGTGTTGCAGGTATGCCAAAATGTTCAGATAGGCCCTATGACACAAACTTGGAACTTTATCATCTGTCCTCAAGCATCACATAGCAGCTCCCCCACTGCTTGCAGCATTAGGGCTGGCCCATAGTGTGTTATTGATGGTGTCCTAGTTCACTCAAAATTCTCCAGGTTAAATATTATATCATATATTCACACTAGTTAAAACTATTTGGAATTACTTTACTAATTTATTCTTCAACAGCATAATTTTCTACCTTCTTTGTAAAATAATTTAAATTACACAAAAACTAGAAGAGTATCTAATTCATCACTATATCCTTAGTTACTTTTTCATCCATTAAATTAGTATACATCATTTAGATTGTGAAGACACTTTACCCAGAATGATATACACCTCAGTCCAGCCCAGTTGCGACCACCATACACATCCTCATCGACAGATAATAAACTTTATGTGTGTCCCACAAGTTTCTTACCTTTTCATTACCCCCCACCCAAATTTTCTACACTCTTCTCCTCTCACACTCTCTTTCTACTTTGTCTCTAGTGTACATTACAATTTTTAATACTTTTATGTTCTCCAGTCTTTCAGTCTCTACCATAGAGTGCAGAAGGTATACGCTAAGTGGAGACATACAATGTTTCTCTTTCATAGCCTGTCTTGCTTCACTCAGTAACGTATCTTCCATATTTCTCCAATTTCTATCAAATCCCAGGGCCTTGTTGTTTTTTATGGCTGACTAGTATTCCATGGAGTATATGTGCCACAAATTTTCAATCCATTCATCTATCTGTGGATATTTGGATTGGTTCCATGTCTTAGCAATCGTGAATAAGGCTGCATTGAGTATAGATGTGCAACTGCTTTTCCAACTGAATGCTCTCTTGTCCTTTGGTTAGATACCCAGGAGTGGAATTTCTGGATCATATGGTAGCTCTATTTGAAGGTTTTTGAGAAACCTCTATATCATTCTCCACAGTGGCTGGACCAATTTACATTCTTATAAACAGTGTAGGAGTGTTCTTCTTTAACCACATTCATTACAACACTTATCATTATTTGTTTTTTTAATCTTCACCAAACTGACTGGGGTTAGGTGGTATCTCATTGTGGTATTGATCTGCATCTCCCTTAAAATGAGGAATGTTGAGCATTTTTAAATATGCTTTTTGGCTGTTCATATGTCTTCCTTAGAGAGTTGTGTATTTAGCTAATTTTGTCATCTGTTAATTCAGTTAATCATTTTCTTTCAGGTAAACTGCTTGAGTTCCCTGTATATTCTAGTTATCAGTCCCTTATCTGAGGCACAGTAAACAAAAATCCTCTCCTGTTCTGTTCCACGGGTTGTCAATTCACACTAATTACATTGTCCTTTGCTATGCAAAAACTCCTTTATCTGATGTAATCCCATCTGTCTATTTGGGGGATTATTGCTTGTGCTTTGGGGTGGGGGTCTAGCTTAAAAAGTCATTGTCTACCCCAATGTCTCCGAGCTTCCACAGTGTTTACCACCAGTAGTTTAATAGTTTGTGATCTTAAGTTTAGATCTTCAATCCACTTTGAGTTGATTTTTGTTAATGGTGATAGACAGAGGTTCAGATTCATCTTTCTGCGGATGGATACCCAATTTTTCCACGACCATTTGCTAAAGAGGTTTCCTTTTTCCCAGTGGATGGACTGGTACCCTTTGTCAAAGATGAGTTGGCTGTATGTTTTAGGGTTTATTTCTGGAGTCTCTACTCTGTTCCATTGGTCCTCATGTCTATTTTTGTGCCAATACCATGCTGTTTTATCACAACTTTGTAATGTATTTGGGGGTTAGGAAGTGAGATGTCACCTACTCCAGTCTTCTCGCACAGGATGACTTTAGAAAATGGGGTCTTTTTTGGTTTCAGACAAATTCTATGATTGTCTTTTCTAGATCTGTGAAGAATGTCTCTTGTAATTTTAAAGGGTAGGATTGCTATTTTGATTATATTGATTCTGCCTATCCAGGAGCATGAGCTGTCCTTTCACTTTTTTTTTTTTTTTTTTGAGAGGTTTTTGCTATAGGGCGCGTGCACTCGCCAGACAGACAGAGAGAGACATAGAGACAGGAAGCGAGAAATCACCCCCCAGGAGGGATGGTCACGCTGCAATCCCTTCTCCTCCATTTTCCTCTCGGGATCTTGGGCACACACGCACACATGCCCGGTGTGAGTTTTAAGCCACCGGGTCTGGGACGTGAACCACGGTCAACTACGTGGGAGTCCAGCAACATAGCCATTACGCTAACTGCTGGTTCCCTCCTTTCACTTTTCAGTGTCCTTTTAAATGTTCTTTTTAAGGTTTTCATAGTTTTCCTTATAGAGGTCTTTGATTCCTTGGTTAGTTTTATTCCTAAGTGTCTTTTACTTCCTGTGGCTATTGTAAATGGAATTGCATTCTTCATTCTGTCTCTGTCTGCTTGTTGTTTGTATATAGAAATGCTATACATTTTTGTAAGCTAATTTTGTATCCTGCCACTTTACTGTATGCATTTATTACTTCAAGAAGTTTTTTCATGGATACTAGTGGGTCTTCTATGTATATAATCATGTCATCTGCAAAAAGAGATAATTTCAGCTTTTCTTTCTCTATTGAAATGCCTATTATTCCCTTCTCTTGTCTTATTGTGTTGGCTAGAACTTCCCGTACTATATTGAATAGGAGCAGAGAAAGTGGGCAGCCTTGTCTTGTACCCATTTTTAGTAGAAAAACTGAGTCCCCATTCAGTATAATGTTAGCTGTAGGTTTTTCATAAATGACTTTTATTATGCTGAAAAATGGTCCTCTTATACCAATTTTACTAAGAGTCTTGATCATAAAGGCATGTTGTGTTTTGTTGAATGCTTTTCCTTCATTGAATGAAATGTTCATATGGTTTTTATCTTTCTTTCTGTTAATATGGTGTATTACATTTATGGTTTTGCTTATGTTGAACCACCCTTGCATCCCTGGAATAAAGCCTACCTGGTCGTGATGAATAACGTTTTTTATATGCTGTTGAATATGGTTAGCAAGTATCTTGTTGCGAATTTTTGCATCTATATTCATCAGGTATATAGGTCAGTAGTTTTCTTTTTTGTCGTACCTTATCTGTTTAGGGAATGAAGGTAATGGAGGCTTCATAGAAGGAATTTGGAAGGGTTTCTTCCTTTTGGATCTCTAGAAACGGTGTGAGTAAGATGGGGGGTTTCCTCTTCTTTAAAAGTTTTGTAAAAATTGGCAGTGAAGCCATCAGGGCCTGGACATTCCTTAGTTGGGAGGTTATTTATTACTGATTCAATCTCATTGCTTGTTATAGGTCTATTCAGGCTTTGTATGTCCTCCTCAGTCAATCTTGGAGGATTATTGTGTCCAGGAATTTGTCCATCTCATCCAGGTTTTCTTCTTTGTTGGCATAGAATCACTCATAGTATCCTCTAATGATGTTTTGCATTTCTGCTATGTATGCTGTAATGTTGTCTGATTCATTGCAGATTTGACTTATCTGGTTCCTTTCTCTTCTCTTCTTAATTAATCTGCTAATGGTATGTCAATCTTGTTTATCTTTTCAAAGAACCAGCATTACTTTCATTTATTTTCTGTAAAGTTCACTTACTTTCTATTTCATTTACTCTGCTCAAATCTTTATTATATTTTTTCTCCTGGCATTTTTTGAATTTTTTGTTATTCTTTTTCGAATTCCCTGAGGTATGGTGTTAGGTTGTCCTTTTGCCACCTTTCCATCTTTTTCTTGTGTACACTAATTGCTATAAACTTCCCTCTTATGACTGCTTTTGCAATATCCCATAGATTATGGAAACTTGTATACTCATTATAATTAGTTTCCATGAATCTTTTGATTTCTGTCTTAATCTCTGAAATAGTCATGGAGTTATTCAGAAGTAGGTTATTTAGTTTCCATGTATTTGTATATTTTTGAGGGCTTTTCCTGAGATTAATATCAAGTTTAATTCCATCATAGTTGGAGAAGATGCTGGATATAGTGTCTATGCCTTTGAATCTGTAAAGGCTGGTTTTATGTCCTATCATGTGATCAATCTTTGAGAAAGTACCATGCAGGCTGAGAAAAATGTATATTTTGTATTTCTTGGGTGGAAATTTCTATAGATATTTATATACTTAGTTTTTGAAAGAATGTTAGCACAGATACTCAACGTGACTTTGTTAAACATGGCTCGGGTCCTTAAAAAATGTGTTAACATCACTTAAATTAGATATTTGATTTCCATTGCTTATCGATGACTAATGTTATTAATTTTGTTATTTCAGGTAGCTTCTCAGAGCTATCTCTAATTGCGGCAGACTATGAAATAAAGTAATAATGTTACTGAATTTATTTTCTTGACTCTTTCCCAGAACAAGAAAGTTCAGATCCTCTGCTTTTTATTTTTTTTTACTCTGTTACCTAACTATTTGGTTGAGAAACCTGATTATCATGATTTCTATCACATGCAGTCAGATAATCAGTCAGCCCATGTACTTCTTCTCCAATCTTTTCTACACTTTCACTGTGACATCCAAACTGATGACTGACTTAATTACAGATATAAAGATAACTTCTTACAAAAACTGCATGACACAACTTTTTTTTTTTTTGAAATGTTTTTGCTATAGGGCGCGTGGGCTCACCAGAGAGACACAGAGAGACAGAGAGACAGAAAACGAAAAATCACCCCCTGGGGGGGATGGCCACACTGCAATCCCTTCTCTTCCATTCTCCTCTTGAGATCTTGGGCATGCATGCACACACGCCCGGCATGAGTTTAAGCTACCAGGTCTGGGACTCGAATGGTGGTCAACTACATGGGAGTTCAAAGATATAGCCATTACACTAACTGCTGGTCCCCATGATACAACTTTTTATCACACATATTTGGGGGTGTTGAAACCTTCATCCTCACAGGAATGGCCTATGACCACTATGTCGACATTTGCAAACCACTCCACTATGCCATCATCATGAACAGGCAGAGGTGTAACTGGATTCTTATGGCATCTTGTGCAGGGGGTTTTTTGAGTTCCCTTGGCCTGTTTCTTCTTAGAATTTTTTTACCGTTCTGTGGTCCCAATGAAATAGATCATTTTTTCTGTGCTGTATATTCTTTATTGAAACTGGCCTGTACTGATACACACAAGATCAGTTTCTTAGTCATTGCCAATTCTGGCCTGAGGGGATTAGTGATCTTTCTGCTTTTAATACTTCCTACTTTATGATATTATATAATGTGAGAGCATATCCTGTAGAAAGAATTTTTTACATGCAGTTTCCACATCACGGTAGAGATCCTGTTTTTTCCATCTGTCATCTTTATTTACATTAGACCTGCCACAACCTTACCAGAAGATAAAGTATTTACCCTCTTTTATACAGTCATTGTCCCCATGCTCAACCCCCTTATTTACACACTTAGAAACAAAGAAATGAAAAACACCATAAGAAAAATATGGTGTAATCAAATGTATTTTGAGGGGATATCAATGGTTTCAAGGTCATTTTTATTTTAATAGCAATGAATATATTCATCTCATAACCCCTTTTAGTCTCTCCTTATGAAAAAGAAATCAATCCAAATGTGTAACAGCCAAGACTTGGATAATAGCTGCTCATCCGTGATGTTTATCTTTTAATTTCCTATCTTGAAATGCTCCTTTTATTCTTATTCTTCACTATATTTTGAGTTCTATGAAAGCAAGGGTCATGTTATGCTTACTTCACTGCTATTTTTGTAGTAACATCATTTATAGCATACATTGGGAGTTTAATATATATTGACTAAAAGAATAGATGAAATTTTTAATGCATTGATAGAAGAAAAGGAAAATTCATAAGCAGAACTTTTTTTTTCTTTTTACATTCTTACCTTATGGTGTATGCACTCTTCAGAGAAAGAGAGGGAGAGAGAGGGAAAGTGAGAAACCATGTCAGCATGTTTCTTAAGCCTCCAGGCCTGGGACTTGAATTGTCGAGGTGACTACGTGGTATACAGCTGCCTCAACCATCACATCACTTGCTGGTCCCTATAAACAGAATAATTTGATTACAGTGAATATCTTCCATCAAGAAACGGGCATAATTCATCCTCACAGAAATAGGTACTAAATTCTGTATACAGATTATACTGCTGGTATAAGTAATTTCTTTCAACATTACTTATACTCACATTATAATTCATGAAAGTATGGAATGCCTTCTTCACCAATGTGATATTTCACATAGCATTGATTATAAATAAGTAACTTACATCATATTAACAAATGATGGCAATAGTCATGTGTGAAAAGTTTACTGATCCTACCATGTACTCTAAGTTGTGTTCCCCAAAATTCATATGTTGAAGACCCAGCTAATCAAAACTTTGAATGTGACTATTATTGTAGTTAGGGCTTTTAAAGAAAAAAAAATAATCTAAAATAAGGCGGTTATTATTAACTCTTATCCAATCTGACTGGTGTCCTTATAAGACGAGAACATTTGGACACACAAAAGAGACACCAGGGAATCATACATAGAGAAAATGTCTTGTGGTGATACTATGAGAAAGTGGCCATCATCAATGCACATTGAGAGGCTTCTGTAGAAACTAAATCTCTGACATGTTGTTGGATGTCCAGACTCCAGGACTAACAAGAAAATTTCTATTGTTTAAGTCACCCAGTCTATGGCATTTTGTTGTAGCAGCTTTAGCAAATAAACCCATAACCTATTACTCTGATGCAAAATAAATTAAATGCCACTTAGCTTAACCTATTATTCTGATGTGAAATAAATGAAATATCAATTAGCTTAAAGAGCATTCCAAGTGCCAATGCAGAGTTAATATGCAGAAAAGCTGGAGTTATTATTTAAGAATCAATTTATTAATAAATAATATTATTTTTCCCTTAATCAAACTAAAGTTATAGAGATGAAAGGATATGAAAGTATATGCATGTAGATACTTCCCTTTACTGTTAACACTGTAACCTATTGATAGAATTTTTGATTGCTGACTCAGTAATTTTCATTTCAAGGTAATTTGTGTAAACAGACTTCAAAAAATTCCATGGAAATAATAGAATTAAAGCATGAGTTTATTCGGAGATAGCAAGTAACATGGTAGTTAAGGTTCTGGATCCCACATGGTCAACCCTGCAGTTTGAGACCTGGACTCAGTGGCTTGAAAAAGACATTGGGTATTTGTGCGGACATGCCCAAAATCCCAAGAAGAGAATGGAAGAGAAGCGGTTGTGGCCTACCCATCCCCCTGGGAGGTGATTTCTTACTCTCCATCTCTCTCTGTTTTTCTCTAGCAAGTGCACATGACCTATGTCAAAAAAAGAAAGAAAAAAAAATAAAAACAATTTAGGTGTGTGGAGTTTTTTAATGAAAATTGTTCCTGTGACTTAGTCACAAAGAGGTTATGCTTTCAACAAGAAACTCAACAATTAGGGACCAGCAATTGGCTATGTCACTGAACTCCCATGTAGTCAACCGCGGTTTGAGTTCCAGACCCAGTGGCTTAAACTCACACCAGGCGCGAGTGTGTACGTGCCCAAGATCCCAAGAGGACAATGGAGGAGAAGGGATTGTGGCATGGCTATACCCCTGGGGGGTCATTTCTCGCTTTCTATCTCTCTGTCTCTGTCTTTCTGGTGAGTGCACGAGGCCTATGACAAAAACCTCACCAAAAAAAAAAAAAAAAAAGAGAGAAGAAACTCAACAATTATTTTATTAAATTGTAAATTGAAATGATCACCTGGATGTGTTGGGTTCCTTGTATCTTTACTAATCCAAAAGTCAAAAAAGGAGCTAGAGTGATTGGTATTGGAAGTAGGGAGAATTTGGCAGTGACATGAGGGAAGCACTGATAAATATCTAGAACCCAGAAGATTCTCCAAGATAGGTCTTAAAATCTTCAAAAATAAGAGTAAAAGCTAATTTAAAAATAGGGAAAAAATGATAGGATCAATTTTTTGTATGGAGAATCCCTCCCAGATGGTCTTTGGTATCTACACTGGTCTTCTTTACTATTAAGTACCATGACACTTCAATTTCTACCATATAGTGCCATTTGGTATATATTGAGGAGGGATATACAGAGTTTGCATTTCACAGTCTGGCTTATTTTCATTTAGCATTAAATCTTCTATATTCACTCATTATGCATCAAAGGACAGAAACTCACTGTTCTTTATAGTGAGTAGTATCCCACACTGTGTATGTGCCACATTTTTAAAATCTAGTCATCAGTTTGGGAGTACTTAGTTGATTCCATGTCTTAGTAATTGTGAATAACATGCAATACACATGGATGCAGGAGTGTCTTTCTGACTGAGTACTTCTCTATCTTTTCGGTAAATACCAAAGAGTGGAATTAATGGGTTATAAGGTAGTTCTCTTTAATCAAAACAGCATGGTACTTACACAAAACAGACACATAGACCTATGAAACAGAATAGAGCCCAGAAATAAATCCCAAAACTTACATATAGTCAAGCGATTTTTGACAGGCAATATACTATCTAGTGGAGAAAAGAAACTCTTTCAGAAAATGGTGCTGGAAGAGCTAGATATCCACTTGCACAAAAATGAGACTAAACTTCTGTCTCCCAGTATTTACAAAATTCTACTGACAATGGATAAAATGCCTCCATGTAAAGCCTCTAACTATAAAATTGTTGTGGAAAAAAACAAACAAACAAACAAACAAACAAACAAAAAAACAGGAGAAACACTTGAAGACGTTGGAGTAGGCACAGAGTTCTTAAATAAAACCCCTAAAGTGCGAGCAACAATTCCATAAATAGGCAAGTGGGATTGCATGAAGATAAAAAGATTGTACACAGCAAAGGAAACAATACATAAAGATAAAACTCAAAGAATGGGAGAAAATATTTGAAAAATGCTTCAGACAAGCAATTCATAACAAGCATAAATAGGAAACTCAACCATTGCAGCCACTCTAAAACGAATAATCTAATAATTTAAAAATAGACAAGCTGAACAGATAACACTCAAAGGAAAATATGATCTGCCCATGTGGGTATCATCTTGGACATCTCTCTTTTTTTTTTTAGAGAGAGAGATTTTTGCTATATGGTGTATATGCTTCCTGGAGAGACAGAGACTATGAGAGGGAACATGAGATCATGCCCCAAGGGGGCTGGCCATGCTGCAATCCTTTCCTTGTGGACCTATGTATGCATAAACACATGGCCAGCATAAATTTCTGGCTGCTGGGTCTGGGACTCAAACCACAATCAACTTTGTTGGAGTCAAATGACATAACTGTTATGCCATCTGCTGGTCCCAGCTCTCACTTTTAAAAACCAATTATCAGGGCCAGCAGATGGCATAGCAATTAGGTTGGTGGACTCCCACATGACTGACGGCATTTCTAATCCCAGACCTAGTGGCTTAATATTCACTCCAGGCACATGTGTGTGCATGTCCCAGTTCCTGGGAAGAGCATAGAAGAGAAGGGATTGCAGTATGGTCATCCCCCCTGAAGGAAGTGATTACACAGTTCTCTCTCACTGTTTGTCTCTCCAGGGAGCACATGTGTCCTATAGCAAAAATCTCTCTGAAAAATAAAAGAAGTGAGAGATAATGTCAAATATGACACTCACATGGGCAAACTATTCACATCAATTTTCAGGGAGAAAATTCCCTTTATTAGTGCCTTAATTGAAGAAGAACAATGATTAATAGCAGAAACAATAGCCAATACCATAGACATCTTAATTAGTTCATCTTGTACACAACTGAGAATGAATAAAAGTTGAGAATACTTTCTGCTTGACGGGTGCCGAAATTGTTGTGCCCAGTGTAGACATGAGCAGGAATTTCAATGAAAATTTTCAACAAGCAAGCTAAGATCCTGAAACATTAATTTCTGGAGAATTGTAAGAGGAGATGACACATGGCTTTATCAGTAAGATCCTGAAGTCAAAGCACAATCAAAGCAATGACTACCAAGCAATAGAAGCGGCAGAGTCAAAGCAAAAGCAGACTGGATAGGTCTGGCAACAGTGTTTTGAATATTCAAGGCAGTTTGTTTGCTGACTTTCTGGAGGGCCAAAGAACAATAATATCTGCTTTTTTTCAAGGGTGTTTTGAGAAAGTTAGCTGAAGCTTTAGCAGAGAAATACTTGGGATATAGCTTTGTGAAAGAATCCTTCTCCACTACAAGATTATTTTTACTTATTCCTCTTATGTAAAAATGGCTATTTTGTGAGAGCTTTGATGAGAAACATCAAACATCCACCTTACAATCCTGATTTGGATCCTACTAACTTTCCTTGCCCATAATCTTTTTCTAAAATTTTTTCTATTATTATTCTTACATTAAATCACTATACATCATTTATATTGTGAAGAGACTTTACCCAGCTTGATTTACACCTCAGTTTTATATTCTCCAGTCTTTCAGTCTCTACCATAGTATTTAGACAGTCAGTATATGTTAAGTGGAGACATACAATGTTTCTCTTTCATAGCCTGACTTGCTGCACTTGGCAACATATCTTCCATATTTCTCTAATTTCTATCAAATTCCAGGGCCTTGTTTTTTTTTATGGCTGAATAGTATTCCATGGAGTATATGTGCCACAATTTTTCAATCCATCCATCAGTTTGTGGACATTTGAGATGGTTCCAAGTCTTAGCCATCATAAATAACCACTGCAATGAACATAGTTGTGCAAGCGCTTTTCTGACTGAGTGCTCTCCTGTCCTCTGAATAGATACCCAGAAGTGGAATTGCTGGATCATATGGTAGTTATATTTGAAGGTCTTTGGATCAGTTGTTCTCCACAGTGGCTAGACCAATTTATATTCCCACCAACAGTGTAGGAGTGTTCCCCTTTCACCACATCCCCTCCAGCACTTATCATTATTTTTTTTTTTATCTTTGCCAGTCTAACTGGTGTTAGGTGGTATCTCATTTTTGATCTGCATCTCCCTTACAATGAGGGATGTTGAGCATTTTTCTCATGCTTTTTGGCTGTTCATATGTCTTCCTTAGAGAATTGTTTATTCTGCTCATCTTTCCATCTTTTAGTTGGGTTAATCATTTTCTTCTGTGTAAGCTGCTTGAGTTCCCTGTGTATTCTAGTAATCAGTCCCTTATCTAAGGCACAGTTAACAAAAATTCTCTCCCGTTCCTAGAGTTGTTGATTCACACTAATTACAGTGCCCTTTGCTCTGCAGAAATGCCTTAATCTGATGTAATCCCACCTGTCTATTTGGAGAATTATTGCCTGTGCTTTGGAGGTCTTAAGAAGTCTATGCCTACCCCAATGTCTCCAAGTTTCCCCAGTGTTAGCCACCAATAGTTTTATGGTTTGCTATCTTAAGTTTAGAACTTGGACCCACTTTGAGTTGATTTTTGCTAATGGTGACAGATAGGGGTTCAGATTCATCTTTCTGCAGGTGGATACCCAGTTTTTCCAACACCATTTGCTAAAGAGGTTTCCCTTTTCTCACTGGATTGGCTGGTACCTTTTCTCAAAGAAGAGTTGGCTGTATGTTTTGGGGTTTATTTCTTGAGTGTCTACTCTGTTCCATTGGTTCTCATGTTTATTTTTGTGTCAATACCATACTGTTTTGATTATCGCAGCTTTGTAATACATTTTTGGGTCAGGAAGTGAGACACCAGCTACTCTAGTCTTCTTGTGCAGGATGGTTTGCCTATAATCTTAAAAACAAAATATCTTGGGTCCCAGGTAGAGTGGTGGTTATTGTGTCTGCACATAATACCACATGGTTGACAGATCATATTTTTAATCTTTGATTTTTTTCTTTTATTTGTCATAGGGTACATGCACTCACAAGATAGAGAACAGAGAGATGGAATGGGAGAAATAATCTCTCAGGAAGGATAATCATACTGCAATCTCTTCTCTTCCATTCTCTCAGGATCTTGGGCTTGCTCACACATGTGTGATTCTAAAGCTACCAGGTCCAGGACTTGAACTTCAGTAGGCCATGTGGAAATCCTGCATCTTAACTATCATGCCACCTGATGGCTTTATTTTTATCTTGTAATTCTGTTGTTTACATGAACTTTGGGAACTCTCATCAAATTATTTAATACTCATACTAATGTATCCTTTGACATAAATTCTATCATGCAGATAGAAACTTCTAGTTTAAGTAACTAGCTCAAATTAGAAATGAGCAGCAGAAATAAGAGAAGAGATATTTTTCAATTTATTGTTTGCCTCCAAACCTTGAATGTTAAGTAACCCTGAGAAAATGAATGATTTTAATGTACAGGGAATCGATTTCCATCATTTTACTAGTTGTTCATTTCAATGTATTTCTCAGTGTTGTTCAAACTTTAATAATAGAATCTTTTTATCAATCTACTAAAATAGATAGCTCTAATCTCCTTTTTCTAAGATAAAAAATAAAAGACTACTCCTCAGAAGTATACAAAAGTACTTTATATATATATATATCCACAAATTTTGAATTCATCCCATTTTTATAACTTGTTCTGCTGAAAATGTTTTAATTTTGATTCAGTACAATCTACTTATTTATTTATTTATTTATTTATTATTTATTTATTACCATAGGGCCCATGCACTCATTGGAGAAAGACAAGCCATAATCCCTTGTCCTTCATTCACCCCTTGAAACTTAGGGTATGCTTGCCCAAGTGCCTAGAGTGATTTTCAATCCACTACGTCTAGTACTCAACCGTTGGTCAGCCATGTGGCTTTCCAGCATCTCAACCACCACTGCTGGTCCTAATTTATTTTTTTTAAACTATGTTTTTGTATGGTATATTTTTTTTAAGAGGGAGTTTTGCTATAGGGAATGTATGCTTGCCAGAAGAAAGAGACACAGAGATAGAAAGCGAGAAATCACCCCTGGGGAAATGGTCATGCCACAATCCCTTCTCTTCCATTCTCCTCTTGGGTTTTTGGGCACACATGCTCATGTGTCTGGCACGAGTTTCATCCACCAGGTCTGGGACTCAAACCACACTATGCCATGTGGTATGCCCTGTGGGAGTCCAGCAGTGTAACCATAAAAGCTTTTGCTGGTCCCCCATGTATGGTATTTTAAAATCCTTTACATAATCTTATCTAAAAGTGCAGAAAAATGTTCTGTTCTGTTCTAAACATTTTATAACATTAAATTATAATTTATGGGACCTGCAGGTGGCATAATGGCTATGTTAGTAGATTCCCATGTAGTTGACCACGGTTTGAGTCCTAGACCTGGTGGCTGAAACTCACACTGGCCATGCATGCATGCCCAAGATCCTGAGAGGAGAATGGAGGAGAAGGGATTGTGGTGTGGCCATCCCCTCGGGGGGTGATTTCTCTCTTTCTGTCTCTCTGTCTCTCTCTGTCTTTCTGGCGAGCTCACGTGCCTTCAGTGAAGCCCATGGTTACCTTCAGAAGGAAAAATCACAAATATCACCTTCACCCTTTACTCATGAATAGTTAAAATTATGTGTTTAGTAATCTCTTGATTTGATTGTCACATACTGCATGCATACTTTGCAAAAGCATATTGTGTGCTACAGAGATGTACAATTAAATATGAATAAGAAATCATAAAATAAAAAATAAAATGGAGCCTATTAAAAATATTGGATTATGGGACCAGCAGTTAACGTAATGGCTATGTTGCTGGACTCCCATGCAGTTGACCGCCATTCAAGTCCTGGACCTGTTGGCTTAAATTCACGCTGGGTGCCTGTGCGTGCATGCCCAAGATCCCGAGAGGAGAATGGAGGAGAAGGGATTGCAGCATGGCCATCCCCTCTGGGGGTTGATTTCTCGTTTTCTATCTGTCTGTCTCTCTCTGTCTGTCTGGCGAGCGAACGTGCCTTATAGCAAAAACCTCTCCAAAAAGAGAAGAAAAAAATATATTGGATCAAATTAAATCTAACCACATTGTAAAAACATAAATGTGGCTCCAGCCAAGGAAGGATGCAAACACCTATATTTACTTTACTACGTCTCCATTAACAATAAAACTGTTTCTGCTGCTGCTAATGGAAAAGTAATGCAGCAGTTATTTTAAGATTTTGAACCTCAAAGTCAGAGAGCTTAAGTATAACACCTTGCTAGCCAATATGACTAGCTTCTCTGGAAAACAGACTCCAATTCTCTGAAACACTGATGACAAGAGCAACTACTACAACCAACACATAGGACACATGCCATATACCCAGAATTAAACTAGGAACTTCATGTGGATTATGTGCAAAGTCATAACAGCTTGACTATCACAAACAAGTCACTTTTATTTTAACTTTAATTGATGTTTAATATTGTATATACTTACGGGATACACAGTTGTTTTTTCAATATATGAGTCAGGGCAACCAACATATCCACCACCTCAAACACTTATCATTACTTTATGTAGATGTTGAAAGTTCTTTCTGTTAGATATTTTGAAATATATACTAAATCATTACAACTGTAGTTATTCAACAGTGTTATAGTACTCTAGAAGTCATTCCACTTACCTGCATGCAATTTTCTATGTGTTAGTCAGCTTCTCACTATACCTCCATCTCCCATTTTGCTTCACAAACTTTTTGAAGTCTTCTGTGTATCGTTGTTCAGGATAGCATTAATTGCTCTGGACTATGTGATCTGCATGCGTGTAACTTTTCTCGTACCATCATAAAACTGAGCAAAAGTAAGTTTCCAACACATGTGTTGTACAATAGCAACAGTATTTTATTACCAATTCTTTAACCTCGAAGTGAAATTTTCTCTCATAATGTACCAGTGTAATAATTAATATGTGACATAATCTCTAACTTGCTAATTCCCCATCTACCTCTCTGATTCCAACTATAGCCTTTTTCCTTTCTCTTTTTAAAATTATATCATAATGATCAATATAACATTATCTTATTTGCTTTTGCAAAGATGATTGTTACGCAATCAATCTCCCATACCACTTTATAATCTATTAAATTTTCAAATATTTTTCAAATGCAAGAATTAGTATTTGCTTATTTATTACTTCAAAATTTGAAATCCTCTTTTTCTCATATTCCATAAAATACGGTAAAAACTACTAGTTACCATATAGTTCTTTTATTCATGTCTAGTTCTTATCTTTGTACTGTTGTTTGGATAATTAGTATCTTCAAAGTCATTTTACATTTCCTTTAAAAACAAAGTTTGACACCAAATTTTTCTCATACTATTTTTCATCTCTGTGTTTCTCAGTGTATAAATTAAGGGATTGAACATAGGAGCAATAATGGTATAAAACAGTGCAACTACTTTATCCCCAGGGAAAGTGGTAGGAGGTCTAAGGTACCCAAATATTGCAGGTCCAAAAAATAAGATGACCACTGTGATATGAGAACCACAGGTGGAGAAAGCTTTCCGTCTTCCCTCTGCCGATTGATTTCTTAAAGTGAATAATATAATGACATAAGAAACAAATAAGACTACGAAGGTAACTGAGACAAGTACACCTGAATTGGCAACCACGAGGACACCCATAACATAGGTATCAGTACAAGCAACTTTCAGCAAAGGGAAGATATCACAAAAATAGTGATCAATTTCATTAGTACCACAGAAGGGCAACTGGATTGCCATAGAGAACTGAGGAAAGGAATGAACAGCCCCACCAGCCCAAGCAGTCAGGACTAAGAGATTGCACCTTGTCCTGTTCATTATAGTCATGTAGTGAAGAGGTTTACAGATGGCAACATAGCGATCAAAAGCCATGGCGGTAAGAATAAAGACCTCAATACTGCCAAAGAAGTGTATGGTAAAGACCTGTAACATACAATTACCATAGGAGATAGTTTTTGACCCTCCTAACAGGCCGCCAATCAGTTTGGGTACAACACTAGAGGTATAACAAATATCTATAGAGGATAAATGACTGAGAAAAAAGTACATTGGTTGGTGAAAAAGAGGACTGGACAGAATGGAGATAAAAATCAGAAGATTTCCTACTATCAGGACACCATAACAGAACAAGAAGAGCACGAAGCAAAATATTTGTATGTTCTGATCATCAGAAAGTCCCAGAAGAATAAATTCTGAGATATTTCTCTGGTTTTCCATGTATGTGAGTTGATGTTTTCTTATGTACAAATGAGTTATCTGAAAAGAAGAAAATATAAATTTGGGTGAAAAAAATCAAAGATTCTCATGGTAATGTGAAATTTACTAAAATAAAATATACGTATATAGAATATGAATTAATGACTTATGGAATTAAGCTATATTCTCTATGGTCATTTTACAAATCTATTTTGGTATAATTTTGTAATGGAAAAATAGGAATAATTGTTTTTCTTCAAATTTACCTGTAATTGCTATAAATATTAAATATTTAAATATTACTTTTAAAATAAAACATTTATTATTATTAATTATATTATTTAGATAACTAACAAATGCTTAATTAAACAAAGACAAAAATATGCTTTTAATATTTTGGAAAATGTGTATACATTATCCATAAGACCAACTTTATTTCTTCTTTTCTTCCTTTTTCTCTTCTTACTTTCTACTTTGTTATTTCTTTTTTTTTTTTTTTCCCAGAAGTGGTATGTCATCACAGAGAGAGAGATTGAGAGACCAAACAGGAGAAAGCACTCCCTAATGGGGCATGGTCACTTGGCAATCTCCTCTCTTCCATTTCTCCATCCTTTCTGGACTTGGGTATATAAACACAAATGACCAGTGTTTTTTTTTTTCTTTCTCAGATTAAATTCACATTCCACACAAAGTCCCCACCATGATGCACACAACATACATACACATACACAGTTTTCAACAGAGAACTCCACATTTCTCTGGTGCTAAATGTTTCCTCCCCCCACCCCCCACGCCCACTCTCCACCACCCACTCCCCTCCCTTACAGGCTCTGGCATCCACATTCAACCTTTCCACTATCATATCTTCAGATCTTTCTCCCTTTGCCAGAGTGCTGATTTTTTTTTTTTATCATTGCATATCTTTACAGTGTACAGCATGGTTTTTCCCAGCATGAATAGAGTGTACATTAGTCAAGACAATGACATTACCACATACATTATCATCAACAGACAACTTTTCATTTTTGTGTCTATTAAGTGTGTTGTTTGTTCCCTGAATCCCTTCCTTCCGCCCTCTATCACTCATTCCCATTACCTCTCCCATACTGTCTCCAGCATCTGCAGTTGCCATCCCTGCTATCATACCCTCCAGTTCTTTCAGGTTTTTTTTTGTTGTTGTTGTTGTTGTTGTTGTTGTTGTCAATTATCAGCTCATAGAGTTTTCAACAATAGGGAACACAGATTCTATTCAGGGTTGGATTAATGGTGGGTCTCGTGCAGTTCCGGAATTGTAGGTGAGTCTCCATAGAACACAGTTTCAGGAAAGCGGTTCTGGTGAGCAGAGATGGTTATCAGTTGATGCGGCACAGCATCCATCTTGTGATTACCGGGAATGGTGTTGTGGGGATCTGCAACGTGAGTCATCCTTGGGTATCTGGCTTCCTTAAATATGGTAGAGTAGTTCTTGTTTTTCCCTGAGGTAATGCAGGGTTGGTACCCATCATCTTCTCACTGTCCATAGGCAGAGAAAATCCTCCTATATAATATATTTCTCAATTGGCCCAAGACAGCTAAAGTTTCTTTCTGTTGCTTATAGTTGCAAGTTCTTAATCCTTGTTTTCGGCTTCAGTTTGCCACCCGCGGCCGGCGGCCACGCACAGGCGCAGGCCCGGCTGCCATGCGTAGGTCCGGGGGTCACGCGGAGGTGCAGGCCTGACAGCCACACTCAGGCCTGGCGGCCACTCGCAAGCACAGGGGCCACGTGCAGGCCCGGCGGCCATGTGCAGGCGCAGGCGCAGGCCTGGCGGCCACGCGCAGGCCCAGCAGCCACACACAGGCGCAGGCCCGGTGGCCACGCGGAGTCCCGGAGGCCATGCACAGGCTCGGCGGCCACGCACAGGCGCAGGTCCGGCGGCCACGCGCAGGCACAGGCCCGGTGGCCACGCACAGGCCCGGCGGCCACACGCCAGCCCCGAGCGCGCGAATGCGCGTGGATCCCAGTGGCACCTCCCGCCCACCGCCCGGCCAAAGAAAGGAAGTACGGCGACCTCAGCTGATCCTTGCTGCCGGACCGCGTTGGCGCCGAGCGCGGGACACACCCAGCGCCGGAGAGGCAGCTAGGGCTGGATGATCCGGGCCGCGGCACGCAGAGCAGAGCCCTGGCCAGGCCGGCCCTCCAGCCAGGGCACACCGAGCAGAGCCGGCGCAGGTGCCCTGGGCCCGCCGGCGCAGGCACCCTGGGCCAAATGACCAGTGTTTTTGTTTACGCCACCAAAACTCGGATTCAAACTGTGTTTGGCCATGTGGGATCCAACTACCTTAATCACTAGGATAATATTGCCTGAATTATCAGCTAGTAAATCCTCAGGAAATTCAAAACACTCTTAAACACCAACTTCTATTTGTGAAGAGTTTATTTTTCTTTTCCATGTGTACAAATATTGCCTATTGGTCATGCTAAACAAATGTAATCACTTGTTATCTATTTTTTTTTTTAGAGAGATTTTTGCTATAGGGTATGTGTACTTGTAAGAGAGACAGAAAGCAAGAAATCATCCCCTGGGGTGATTGCCATGCTACAATCCCTTCTCCATTCTCTCAAAAGTTTGGGCACATGTGCACACACCTGGCATGAGTTTTAAGCTACTGGTTCTGAGACTTGATGTGTAGTCAACTCCATAAAAGTCCAGCAAAGTAAGCATTTTGCTATCTGCTGGTCCCCATGACTGGATAAAGAGTGGTTAAAAACTATGCAGCATAAGCAATCATGTCAATTAATGAATAAATCTATGAAAAAACCATAAGTAACTTTTTTCCCTATGCATTTCACATCTTAGAGATGTTTGTTTTCCTCAAAAACAAAACAAAAACCAATCAAACAAAAGAAAAAATCCTCTTATTAAAGTTTGTGATGAAAGCAATAAAGAAAATAAGGTCATTACACTTTCTAAGTATGTTTGAATTATGCCTATGTCATTACTTTTAATAGAATATTTTTCAGTTTATACACAATCTAGGAAGCAATTATCAACCAAAGGAGGAGATACAGAAGGCAACTTTAAGACAGACTTTGTAATTAATTAGCACCACAACTATTTGCTGCATACATGAATACATTAAAAATGAATGGATTTGGTTTTTGTATTTCATGTATATTCTTTTTGGAGGATTTTTTTTTTTTTTTTTTTGCTATAGGGCATGGGTGCTCGCCAGACAGACAGAGAGACAGAGAGACAGAAAGTGAGAAATCACCCCCCAGGGGGATGACCACGCTGCAATCCCTTCTCCTTCTTTCTCCTCTTGGGGTCTTGGGCACACACGCAAACGTGCCCGACATGAGTTTTTTTTTTTTTCTTTTAAGCCACCGGGTGTGGGACTCGAACCATGGTCAACTACATGGGAGTCCAGTGACATAGCCATTACACTAACTGCTGGTCCCTTTCATGTATATTCTTAAGACATTATCAAATCAGCAGAAAGAGAGAATATACTCAACTAATCTCTTTCAGTTTACCCACTAATGAGGTATTATCTGACTCTTGTAGGTTGATAAAAGCTAAATTAAACTTTTTACCTCAGTCCATAATGTAAGAGTTATATATGAACTGCTGGTATATATCTTAAAAACATGGAAAGCTTTTGTAGCAAAATTATTAAGAAAGCATCATATCTAATGATTCATGGAATAAAAATCTTGTTTTTTATAAGCTTTGAGAAAATGTTAGATGGCAAATTGGTAAAAAGTATGAATTTAAAATGTGTGATCCACATTAGACTATTTGAAATCATTATTTAAAACTCTGACTTTATCCAGAGGAAATTTTAGTTTGTTCCTTTTTTGTCCTCAGTATCGCTATATGGTTTCCTATCTTCTTTTTAAGAACAAAACAAAAATAATTATCAGACATAGAATGTTCAACAACAGTAACAAAAGAATATTGAAAATGTTTGTGGGGTAGAAATACATTGGTGTAGCCTCTAATTATTACAATTAATATGAATTCTTTGTTTTGAGGTAGGATAATACAAATTTTTCAAAATTATCTATACATAAAACCAATGGCTTTATATAGAACTATTACATAAAGTAAATTGTAAATAATTTAATAGATGAAATCACATGATTAATCATAACATATGATTTTTTTTGAGAGGTTTTTGCTACAGGGCACGTGCGTTCACCAGACAGACAGAGAGAGACAGAGAGATAGAAAGCGAGAAATCACCCCCCAGGGGGGCTGGCCACGCCGCAATCCCTTCTCTTCCATTCTCCTCTCGGGATCTTGGGCATGCATGCACATGCGCCCGGCGTGAGTTTTAAGCCACCGGGTCCGGGACGCGAACTGTGGTCGACTACGTGGGAGTCCAGCGACATAGCCATTATGCTAACTGCTGGTCCCAACATATGATTTTTCAATGAAAGAGATTCAAATTAAAATATAAATAATTTCGGAGACCAGCAGTTGGTGTGGTGCTTAAGGTGCTGGACACTTCCACATGGCTGACCACGGTTCGAGTACCAGACATGGTGACTTGCTATCTAGCTTTCTCTCTCTCTCCCTCTCTTTCTCTCTGTCTCTCTCTGGTCAAATTAAAATAAATGAATGGATAAATAAATTAAATAAATAATTCTTTAAAAAAATGTATTTAAACAATTTCTCAGGATCAGAAAGCTAGACAGTGTTAATGATAGAAAACATGTCTTCTTACTTAGATTGGGCCTGCATTCCCTACCTGAGATCAGAACTGGATGAGGGAAAGCCCTCCTGAAGAGTAGCAGTAAAAAACACGCAATCCTGAATCCTCATTTCTGTACAAAAGAATATGAAAGATAACAGGTCATCAAAATTCCCAGTTCATTTTTTCCCCTAAATCATTTCCTAAATGATTTTAAATCATTTTGAAATAATTCTTTCTTCTGTTTTATAAAATATAAATTCCTTAAGACAATATTCACCTTTGGTAACTAGATCATCATTATTACTATTATTATTAATTTTTCTCTCTAGTAGCTTTTAATACCACATTGTAGTCCAAGGAATATAACTACTGAATTCTGCTGTTAGCAGAAGTAAAAGAAAATAGGGAAATTGAGATAAAAATTACTGTTATCATAAAAATATTTACTTTACCATAGAGACAGAAAGAAAGCTCCAGGTAACAACTGAAGTCATGAACAATAAAATAAATTATATTAATTAACCACTTATTACCTGGAGTTTTTTCAACAGAAGTAGAAGTGGCAACAGAAGTAGAAATGTTGAGGAACATAAAATTAACTGATCATATTGTGCCCTGTAAAGTTCTATAATGATTAAATACAAATTTAAAAAATAAATGCATACTTTCTAAAAATTAAAAAAAATTAAAGCCCTGTCATATTTGTAGGTAAAAGGTCTAGATTTATTTGTTGTTGTTTTATTCTCAAAGGAATTATTTTTTTCTTTATGACTATTTAAAAGTTGAATATAAGACTATATAATAAAGTTGATAAATATTATTTGCAACATTTATATTCTTTTTTGTTTCTTACTTTGACTAGAATAATTTGGCAAAAAATGATCTTATTCTATAAAACTATTTCAAAGTGTATTAGTCTAACATTCCCCTAGAATCAGAAGTTTTTTTTATAAATAACATGAAAATTGTTTATCAATTCTTTAAAACTAAATAAATAAACTAATTAGTTGTAATACATTGAGCTACTCTTTTGCCTCTTTAAGCTTTATTTTCCTTTCCTGTACAGTTAAGATGTTATTGCACAATTCAGAAATGTAATGAGGGGATACAAGACCTAATATAGGTGTAATAAATGTGATATAAAGCTGATTTTTGTTCCTGTTACATTTCTTCCTCAATGTGTAACTTAGTAACCATTCAAATTGTCATGTACTAGTATACAACCAAATCCCATGGAGAAATATATAAAAATTATTACAACATGAATTTAATGAATGTGATTGAGTAAACTTCAATTAATTTATATGATCTGTTGGTGAACAAAGTAAATGTAATAATAGATTGTTTATTTTAGGGCATTTCTTAGCACTAATTACTAGACTATATAAATTTAGTGAAATAATTCTTTTTATAATGGTATTAAGCAAAAATTATGCATGCTCTTTGGAATGTACATTCAACACAATAAAAATAGAAGTTCTTTATTTAAAGTACACTTTATGCCATACATTCATTTTTCTGTTATAGCATCAGAATGTAGGATAAAAAAAAGAATGTAGGATTATACAACTTACCTCAATTGACTCATATGCAACTGGAATATTTTAGGATGGAAGGTTTTTGAAAAACATAAAATTCTTCATTGTAGCTGATATTCAAAAATAATCTGTTATTTTTTAATAGAAATAAGGAGAAATATATGATAGTATAAGAATAAAAAATAATGTAATTCCCTGTCAACTTGGAGCTGCTTTACTTTGGATTATATTATAGTTCTTAACTGAAATTCTGCATATAAATAATGCAAAATTAAAGCTAAGATAATATTATAGTAATTAAATTATTATATGTTGCAAGAGAAATTATAGTCATTAGAATAAATTCATACAAAATAAGTGTAAATAGCATATAGTCCGCTTAGCACATGGTTGCTGTGATTCTTCCTGATACAAAGTGTTAGGATTAATTTATTAGCCATCAAGTCTGAGCGACTGTCTCATTAGACAAAAATAAAACTGCACCAGGAAGAGTTCTTTAGATATTTACTTGACCAGATCTTGAGCATCAAAAATCTGAAATAAAATGTAGAGAATCAAAGACAGAAATTCAAACACACCCAGATTAGTTATCTGAAAATATTTTGGAAATCTCAAAATAACTTAACTCTTCTGCCTATTTGTAAAGGAAGTGGACTTTAAATAGTTACCAGAATCATCAGTGATTCAAATAAAAGAACATTCAGTCCTTGGGAAAGCAGGTGGAAATTTTGAATGCCCACTTAACATCTTAACAAGAACTGAGCCAAAAGTAAATAAATTATAAGAAAAAAACCTTCAAAACCTAGCATACATTTTAAGTCCTAAGAGTCATTTATTTTACCCTTGTAACTGAAGAAAATTAGTTTGGAAGGGAAGAATATATACGAAAGTGACAACGTGAGAATTAATGGGTCATTGAAAGTTCCAAGAAATTATATTCCCAAAGGCATTTCTAAACAGATCTTGGCTAAATGCTGCTAACTCTCTGTCCATAGTGAGGTTCTGGCGCCTCTGGGTATTTACTTTCCAGCTTTGCGTTAGTGTGACTCAGGCACCATATCCCTGAAGACTCCAAAATGTTACAGTGACAAAACAGTTTAGAAAACTTACTGCTCTGAGGTTTTCCAGCTTTCTGAAGAATTGGAGGAAAAATAATGTAGCCCATGTAGTGTTAGGGTAGATTTCAGGAAAATCTGAACTGGGAAGAAAGAAAACTTAAGTTGAGCATTTATAGTCCAAATATAGACTATTAGCAAAACTCTGTATGGAGAACAGGTAAATCAGTAAAATCAATGACGAGCAAGATCATACTGGTACCAGCTGGCTTGTTAGGGGCTAACATTGCTGGAGGGAGGATGGCTTTGAAATGAAGACAGAGGAAAGAAAGCCAAAATAGCATTCTTTTTCTGATGTAGGGGACAGAGAGAAAAAAATATTAATACATCATCAAATGAAGAAGATAATTAAATTTCAGCAGAAAATAGCACCCATATAGGAAAACTCTTACTCTGTTTTCCATCTGGTTCTTTTTTTTTTGGAGAGAGATTTTTGCTATAGGGCATTTGCACTCACCAGAGAGACTGAGAGAAAGAGACAGAAAGCATCACCCCCTCCCCCAGGGGGAATGGCTATGCCATAATCTCTTCTCCTCTATTCTCGTCAGGATTTTGGGTCAGAGTCTTGAATCATGGTTGACCACGTGGGAGTCCAGCAATATAATTATTACACCGTCTGCTGGTCCCAGTTAAGTATTTTTATCTAGGATATAAATTTAAGTAACCCAGGCCAGCAGGTGGTGTAGTAGTTAAGACCCTGGATTCCCGTATGTCTGACTGCAGTTGGAGTACTGGACCGGCGATTTGAGAATCACACTGGGGTGTGTGCAGATGTGCCCAAAGTCCCAAGAGAAGACTGGAGGAGAAGGGACTGCAGCATGGTACCCCTCTTGGGGGTTTATTTCTCACTTTCCCGCTCTCTGACTCCAGTCAACACATCAACACAGGCACCCCATAGCAAAAACCTTAAAAAAAAAAAAAGTAACCCTGAGTAAATGAATCATCCTAGCAGTGTCTAAAGAACATCAAAAGCCAGAGTTTTACTAATAGTCCACTTCAGTATTAAGCTTTGTGGTGACCAAACTTCACTCAAGCTAGCCTTATCAGTTTAAGAAGGTAGTTGTCAATACCTTTAACCTCCTACTTTTACAAACACGCATACTTAGATACTCTTTAGAGACATATATAGATACTGCCTTTACATTCTCAAATCTTGAATTCTCCTGTAGTCATATAACTTATTCTACTGTAAATGTACTAATTTTTATAAAAGGTAATTTATTATTTTTTATGAATTATGCTCTTCTTATCACATACAAGAATTATTTACCTAAAAAAGTCACAAAAATATAATGTTTTACTCTTAATGTTTTATACTTTGAGTTTGGATTGAACAATTTGGCATACCATGTTATGCGCTATAAACATTTTCTTTAAATTTTTATTGCTCTGAAGTTAAACATTGGCACTTCTCTCTTCTATTACCAATGTTAGCATTTTTCAGCAAAATCCTCTTTATCTAAAATTATTTCTCCTGACTTTCTATGAGGTATTAGTGTCATCAGTCTTCACTGGTATGCATTTTACAATCAGTTCCCAAATAATCTCTACAATAAAGTAATTTAAAGAATTCCCTATTTTGGGACCAAAAGATCATGTAATGGTTACCTCACTGGACTCCTGTGTAGTTAACCACAGTTTGAGGTCTGGACCCAGTGGCTTGAAACTCACTCTGGGTGTATGGTGGTGATTTCTTGCTTTCTGTTTCTCTGACTTTCCAGCAAGCTCATGTGCCCTATAGAAAAAAACTCTCAAAAAAATAAATAAATAAAAAAACCCTCTCTCTTAAAAAAAATAAAGAGTTTCATATTTCAAAATAGTAACATAATACAGTATTTAAGAGAAAAGTTAAAAACCAGCTTACAGGGGTTGGCAGGTAGCATGGTGGTTAAGACCCTAGATTTCCACATGTCCAACCACGGTTTGAGTCCCAGACTTAGTGGCTTATTTTCTCATTTTCCCTTGCTTTCTCTTATTCTCTGTGTCTCTGTCTCTCTCTGGTAAGAAAACAAGCCCTATAGAAATTTTAAATAGTAGTATTAATAAATAAAATTAAATAATTTTTTAAATAAGGAAAAAATCAATATAGGCTGCTTCTGGAGGTATGAGCTTGTACCCATTACTCAACTGCTCAGTGCTTTACTTACTTCTTTTTTTTGAGTTTAATTCTATTAATTTTGTTTATTTATTTTTTTACTTAATTCTATTTTAATTTATTATAGGTCACGTACACTTACCAGAGAGATAGAAAGCAAGAAATCACCCCTGGGGGGATGGCCATGCCACAATTCCTTCTCTTCTTTTCTCCATCTTGGGCATGCACATACATGCACCCTGTGTGTTTTAAACTGCTGGGTCCAGGATTTGAACCATGGTAGACTATGTGGGAGTCCAGCGATGTAGCCATTTTGCCATTTGCTGGTCCTTAGTGCTTTACTTTCTTTGTCTAAAATGAAGGCCGTAATATCTGTTATCATTAAATTATTTATATTATGACATTATAAACAATAGATATTATTTGGTGTTACTATCATTATTATGATCTATTCTCTTGATTTTTCTATTATTTGTCATTATTCTAAAATCAAATATTCTTTTCTAGAGGTCAGTATTATGAGATGTTTGTATAACCTACTGGTATACTAAGAAGTTTTACAAATACAGAGTAGATCAATGGCAGTATCATACTTAATTCTTCACTGCTTACAAAGATCTTTTAAATCCATTTTTCTAATTAGTTTTGATGAATAATCTCATGGAGTACCCACAGTAGCATTCCATGTACTGCCCAGAGCTGAAGAGCGCCCATCATCAGTGTGACTTTATCTTGAATCCTCCTAGGTCATCCTGGTTTATGCCTATTAATCACTATGTAATTATTAATAGTGCCATGTTTCATTCAAAATTCTCCAGTTCAGATCTCAGAACAAGAAAGTTCAAATTTCATACTTTTTTTTTTCTTTCCTTACTCTATTACCTATTAGTTGGGAACCTGATTATCATAATTTCTAAAACATGCAGCTAGTCGATAAACATATGTACTTCTTCCCTTGTTACCTTGTACTCCCCAATGTTTTCAATATTTTCATTATAATGCTCAAATTAATAACTGACTTAATGGCAGACAGGAAGGTCATTTCCTTTTTTCTTTTACCTTTATTTAAGAGGTTTTGCCATAGAGCACATACTCTAGCTGGAGAAAGAGAGAGTCAGAGACAGTAAGAGGAAAAGTGAGAAATCACACCCCACAGTGGATGGCCACACCTCAATCTCTTCTCCTCCATTCTTATCCTGAGATCTTAGGCCTGCATGCACACATGTCAGGCGTGATTTTCAAGCCACCAGCTCTGGGATTTGAACTGTAGTTGGTCATGTTGGAGTCCAGTGATATAGCCACTATGCCATTTGCTGGTCCCATCATTTTATATAAAAATTATGTGATACAACTTTTTAGCACATGCTTTTTGGTGATACCGTCTTCACTCTTAGACATGGCCTATGACCTGTCACCATCTGCAACCACTCTACTATGTCATCATAATGAACAGAGAAAGGTGTAACAATTCTCATAGCACCATGAGCAGGAGGGTGTCTGCATTTTCTTGCCCAGTTTCTTCTTGCAATATTTTAGTTTTGTTTGGCCCCAATAAAATAGATCACTATTTCTGTGATAAGAATTCTTTCTTGGAACTGAACTGCACATGTGATTAGTTACTTAGTCATTGCCAATTCTAACCTGGTGGGACTGGTGATCTTAGTTTTGATGACTTTCTACTGTATAAAATTGTGCAATAATTTCTTTCTACTGTATAATAATTGTGCAATTGTGAGATAATATTCTGCAGAGAGTCACAGTAAAATGCTTTCAGCCTGCCAAAATTTCCTCAGATATTATGAAAATCATAAACCCACAAATCCAAGGATCCAACAACCTCAAATACAAAAATTCTGAAGGAAACTACACTTAAAGATACATCATAATAAATTGATTAAGTACTGGTAAAAAGAAAATTTTAAAATCAAAGACAGAAGACATACAGTATTTTCACCAGAAACAACATAAAGCAGAAGACAGAGGGGCAACATTTTTCAATTTTTACACTAAAATTGTTAAATTATTCAGACAAAAATTGTCAACCTAGAATTGATATTCAGCAAAATATCTTTTAATAAAATATGAGGTAAAGACTTTTAGATATACAAGTCAAGGAACGCATTAGCAGCACTAGCCTGCATGATGAGAAACATTAATCAAGTCCTTTATTCAGAAGGAAAATAAGCCCAGATAGAATTCTGTATATACTGAAAGGATCAAAGGCCATCTGAAGTGGTAAATTCATGTGTAAAAAAAAATAATATGATTTCTAAATCTGCTGAAGTCAGTATTGATTTATTTTCCCTATTATAAAATGTAATGTTTCCAACAAGATTAGACAATTTAAATCTTAATAGTTCTCATTCATATAACAAATATTGTTACCAAAATTTGAAGGCTCACTTGATATAGCCATGATACCACCCCTAAAACTAGCTGAAAGTTAAGTTGCTATTCCTAACAATACAGCCCTAAACCAGGGTAAAAACAGAGCTTGCTGTAATTCTTTAATTTAAATTTATTTTCAATTGACAAATAATAACTACATATTTTTTTCTGAGATGTTTCCATGCATGTGTATATTGTGGAAGAAGCTAATCTGAGGAATGAAAATACTATTATATCCCAGGCTTATCATTTCTTTGCAGTGAAAATACCTTTTTGAAGAATTATTTCATTTGATTTATTTATTATTATTCTTCCATTTGACCAGTGAGAGAGAGAGAGAGAGAAAGCTAGTTGGCAGGTCCGGGACTAGAACTGTGGTCAGTCATGTGGGAGTCCAGCATCTTAATCACCATGCCACCTGCAAGCCCCAGCATAAACATTTTATATTTATTTGTTTGAATATTTGGAATATAGAATACACCATTATCATCAGCTATAGTCAACAGGATGTGCAAGAAATCACTCAGATTTATTTCTCCTGCCTAACTGAAACCTTGTACCCTTCGGTCAACATTTGCCTTTTCTTCATTCATTCTGGTAACCCTCATTCTACTCCTTATAAGAATTAGACTTTTGTAGATTCCACATGTAAGTGAGATTTCTATTTTTTTATACCACAAGAAATATAAGAAATAGATCTGTGCCCTCATCTGTGGATTAGATGGTGGTGCAGAGGTTAAACATGAAGCTCTGAGAGGTTGACACACCTGGGAAGTTCTAGGTTTGCCTCTGAAAACCTCCCTGAGAACATTGAACATGCACATGTTCACAACCCAGGTCTGGCTGCAGCTGGGGGTGGAACACAGCAACAAGACCCAGTTGGTAGTGCTGTCTTGTTCTGTCTCTGACTCTGTCTATCTTACTGTCTCTTTCTCTCTGTCTCTCTTACTCATGGAAAAAAGTAAACTTTTCTAAAAATAACTTTATATTTTCTCTCTCCCTTTTTTTTCAGCAAAACATCATGCAACAGTTTATTAAATGAGAACATCTCATTGTTATATTGTCACATTGCTAGTCAGAGAAATGCTGCAGTGATGAAGAAAGCCAATGTTGGATCAACCAAATTCCTCATTTCTATAACATTTATTTATAAAGAACTAATGCTCAACACAGTCCAACACAATATTCTTGGTTATCTTCATAATGAAGTCTCTCTCCAAAAGTCATCTTCTAATGGAGTTTTCACTACATAAATTATACTTCATCATTTTTACAGTTCACCTCAAACTGTATGAGAGACAGGTATCACACAACCATTTCTAAACTGTTAGGAAATCTTTCACACATTGTCATCATCCGATGTGTCACTGGTGCTTTTCTTTGTGTCATCATTTTTAATTGTGGGTTTGAAAGTGATGTTTTTCCAAGGTCCAAGCTTGAAGTCACAGATCAGGTCATTTTTCAAATACTGATTTATCTCAGACCATTCTTCTGTAACTGGTCACTAATAATTTGGAATTCTCTCATTTCATCCTTGGTTAAGGGAGCAGATGTCTCATCAGTTTGCTGTCTTCCTGCCAGCACGTCTCCTCTCTGTGTTCTGCCTTAAGTGAACTTGAAAGAACATCAGTTTGTGGAAAAGAGAAAGACTGAATGATCCACTCAGGAATCACCAAAGCACTGTCAAATGGCTTTATCTTGGAAAGAACCAGTAGGTTTTAAGAATTGGTTCCACACTGTTTAATCCTGCTTTGGCAGATAGCTGTCAATTTAGATAACAACTGTCGTCTGCGATTGGAAATCATCTATGAAAGAGCAGATGTTAATAAGCCAGTCTTGTGGTTCATGAAGTATAACAATGGAAATCATCTATGAAAGAGCGGACATTAATAAGCCAGTCTTGTGGTTCATGAAGTATAATAATTTCTATGTGAAAATGAAATGGTAAGAAAAGTGGTATTAAAAATTGATTCTGTGGGGGCCAGCCAATGATGTAGAAGTTATGTCATTGGACTTCCACATGGCGAACTGCAGTGTGAATCCCAGACCCAGTGACTTGAAAACAATGCTGGTTGCGTGTGCATGTGTGCCCTAGATCCTGGAAGGAGAATGGAGGAGAAAGAATTTTGGTGTGGAGATTCTCCCTTGGGGATAATTTCTCTTTGCCTCTCACTGTCTCTGTTACTCTCTCTCATGAGTGTACACATCCTGAGTCAAAAAAACTGATACTGTGAACACTGACTGAAGCCACATTTCTAATAATAAATATGATAAAGACAAAACATTTTTCTAGTGAGATGAAGAGCTAAAAACAAACATGATGCCGCTCTAAACATAGCTCCTGGGTAGCAGCAGCACCTCAGCATCTGGACTGCCTCCATATTTAAGATATTTTGAAATCTAGTAGAAGAGAGTAAAAATTAGACTATTTGCAGAACTTTTCATTGAAACCTAACACTTTTCAGTTTTTCAAAAAAATTCAAGAGACAGAGACCAGCAGTTAGTGTAATGGCTATGTCACTGAACTCCCATGTAGTCAACTACGGTTTGAGTCCTGGACCCTGTGGCTTAAACTCATGCTGGGCACATGTGCGTGTGTGCCCTATATCCCAAGAGGAGAATGGAGGAGAAGGGTTTGTGGCATGGCCATCCCCCCCAGGTGGTTATTTCTCACTTTCTATCTCTCTGTCTCTCTCTGCCTTTCTGGTGAGTGCACATGCCCTATAGAAAAAACCTCTCCCAAAAAGAAAAAAATCAAGAGACAAAGACTCTTACCTGAAGGGAAAATGCTTATCACTGAGAGAGCTGTCAATGTGCATTTTTCAAAGTGGGAAACATGTCAGAATTGTGAATAAGCTAAGACAATTCTATGATACATGCTCAGGTAAAGCTAATTTTTTTAGAATCACTGACTAAACAGTTACTGAAACAAACCATGCACCCTAATCCCTGGTCACATGAGGATAAAGGAGTTAAAGGTAATTTATGTAGCTCTATTGCCCTTTGATTAGTTTGGCCCTTCTGTGAACTTCCCACAAGGTGGTGATCAAGCAAACTCTTGCTTAAGGTTCCACTGAAGTTTAACCTGGGCCTAGAGGATATTTGTATTTGCCTATATCTTCAGAGAATGCCAATTCATTGTAAATTTTTAACCAAGTTGTACCTTACCCTGTGAGTGTGACTGTGGGACTACAGAAACTCATCACCTGGATCTCAAGTGGGCCCTCACTACTGGAGCATCACACTGTGAGTCCACAGTCCATTTCTTCACTCATTCCTAAAAAACTATTTCCCACCTTTCTCTTCATTTTCATAACCTCAACATTTCCTCTTTCCTCAGTCTCAACCTATGACTTTACTTTCTACTTCGCAGAGAAATCATGAGCCAATCAAAAAAGAATTTTTACAAACTCAGGTCACCCTATCTGCCCACCCTCTACTATCTATACCCACATTGACTTGTTACCATAGATACCCCAAGAGGAGAATGGAAAAGAAAGGATGGTGGTATGACCATTTTCTTTGGGGGGAAGGGTGATTTCTCTGTTTCCCTCCCTCCAGTTGTAAGGCCCAAGGATAGATTTATCCGGTGGTGATGCAAAGGAGGCAACGACAATGCAACTGCATAAAAGGCATTTATTTTTCCAGCTAGCTGGGGTCCGAGTTAATGTCCAACACAGCAGGTTACAACAAGGACCCAGAACCTAGGAACAAGAGGTTTTTTTTTTTTGTTTTTGTTTTTTTTTTTTTTTTTTTTCTTTTTTTGGAGAGGTTTTTGCTATAGGGCACGTGCGCTCGCCAGACAGACAGAGAGAGACAGAGAGATAGAAAGCAGGAAATCACCCTCCAGGGGGGATGGCCACGCCGCAATCCCTTCTCCTCCATTCTCCTCTCGGGATCTTGGGCACACACGCACATGCGCCCGGCGTGAGTTTAAGCCGCCGGGTCTGGGACTCGAACCGCGGTCGACTACATGGGAGTCCAGCGACATAGCCATTACGCTAACTGCTGGTCCCAACAAGAAGTTTTTTTTATAGCTCAGAAGGCAATATAGGATATTTTATTAGCAGTTTTTCATAGTTTACAGCACACAAAGGAGGAGCCATTTGCATGCCTGAATTTAGATAAAAACTCTTAGGTAGGTAATCTCTTTCTGGCTCCTTTAGGTTTGCTCATCCTGTCACTGCCAGCCAGACCCACCCTTCCTCTGTTAACCAGCAAATTCCTGTATCCTGTTTGTTGTGAATTCCTGTCTGTTAATTAGCAAATTCCTGTGCCCCATCTTTGAATCCCTGTCATGGCAGTGAATATGCTATCTCAGCCTATGCTAACTAGGCCTACAGCCCTAGCAAGGGTGTTTATGTTAAATCAGCCTAAACTAACTCAGTGTAACCTATGCTAATTACGTTAAATCAGCTTATACTAACTCAGCCTAACATATGTTAATTCGGCCTAACACAGTGAGCTCAAAAGCCCAGGGAGTTTACATGCCCTATAGCCTGTGATGAAAAACAAAACAAAACAAAACAAAAACAAACAAAAAAACAAACAAAAAAAGACAAACCATGTTTTTCCATCTTAAACTTTTTTTCCCTCTGAGCATAATTTCTTCCAAGCTTATCAATGTTGTGTCTATTCACAAAAAAAAGTTGTTATTTTTTAAGGCTGCATAGTATTCCAATTTGTAAATATACTACATTTTATTTGTCCGTTGATCTGCTGTCACATCTCGGCTATTGTAAATTATGTTGCAATAGATGTGGCAGTAAAGATATTTCTTCTACATACTGGCTTAAATATCTTTGGATAAATAAATATTATCGACTGAGAATAAGCAACTCTAAGAAAAAGTTCTAATGCGTATTATTTCCAAGTAGAATATGAGCAACCTAGGCCCCGAGAGGAGTCAAACATGTCTTTCTCTCAGGGTAATCGGGTACAGGGGTTCCTTTTACTTGATTTTGAGAGGGAGAGACAAAGTTTGGAATTTAGTGAAAAGTTTTCCATTAGCCTGGCACAAAAAGGTAGGACATGTGGAAGTGGGGACTTGTAAGTTATAGGTGGCTTTACAATTTTTAGGATTTTTTGTTAGACTTTTGAATCTGAGATATTTATTTGACAAGAAAGTGTAAATCTAGACAAATAGATGTATGAGTCTTGAGGTAGAAAACATAGCACAGGGAGATAAAAATTTGTGGGCATTCAGCATTTAGATAACTTTTAAAGTTATAGGATTAGAGGCATTGATACCATATGCAACTGCATAGGGAAAGAAGACTTGGGTCTGAGCCCTGGGTTCTATAACCTTCAGAGATCACACAGAAAAGGCAGACTCACAGAGTGACCCATGAAACAGGAGGAAATCAAGCAAGCACAGAAAGTAGGAAAGTGAATAAAGTGTATCAGGAAGTCAGATTGATCAACTATTTCTAATACTGTTGATGGATTTACTTAAATGATGGATGAGAACTGAACATTGAATTTATCAATGTGAAGATGATTTGCAATATTGAAAAAAAAGTTTGTTCAGATGGAATGGTAAGAAAACTTGTTAGTAAAGGGTTAAGGTGGACCAATAGAAATTGAAATAGACAGTAAGTAAAATACTATTCCATGGTACTTTACTGTGAAAGAGAAGAAATTAATAAAAAAAATAGCTGGGAAAAAGTAAGGTTCAGGGCCAACTGGTGGTGTGGTGGTTGGGACAGCCAAATCACACATTTATGACTGTGTGGATTGAATCCCAGATGTGAAAGATTGAAAAACATGCTGGGGAGCAGCAGTTGGCATAATGGCTATGTCACTGGACTCCCATGTAGTAGATTGCAGTTCGAGTCCTGGACCTGGTGTCTTAAACTCATGCCCAAATGCATTTGCAAGCATGCCCATGATCCTGAGAGGAGACTGGAGGAGAAGCTATTGCAGCTTGGCCATACCCCCTGGTGAGTGATTTGTCGCTTTCTGTCTCTCTGTCCCTCTTTGTCTTTCTGATGAGTACATGTGCCCTATAGCAAAACAAACAAACAAAAACTCTCAAAAAAAAAAAAAAAAAAGAGAGAGAGAGAGAAAACCATGCTGGATGTCTGTGCTTACCCAAGATCCTGAGGGGAATATGGAGAAGAGATTATGGCATAGCCATTTCCTCTGGAGGGTGCTTTCTCATTTCTTTTTGTCTCTCTCTGTCTCTCTTCAATGAGTGCATATGAGCTATAGCAAACTAAAAATAAATTAATTAAATTAAATTTTTTAAAAGTGGCGTTAATAGAGGGACTAGCATATGGTGTAATGGTTACATCACTGTACTCCTACGTAGTTGACCATGATTTGAGTTCCAGACTCTGCAATTTTAAACTCACACCAGGTGTGCGTGCATGTGTCCCTAAGATTTTGCTATAGGGCACGTCCCTTCATGTCCTTTACTTCCACACCATCTCCATGCCTGCAGGTTTCTTCTGCTAAAGGGATAGCAATTCATCTATGAGATTTTAGTCCAAATACTTCTAAGTCACGCTACTATGGCATGGATATTGGTACTCTCACAAAATTTGTATGTTTTAATTTAAACCCCAAATTTATGATATTGAGATATGGGGCCTTTGGGAGGTGATTAAATGACAAGGAACTTGCTATCATGATTGTGGTTAGAATTCCATAAAAGGACTTGAGGGAGTGAGTTGACTTTCTTCTCCCTTCTGATATAAAAAGACACAAGCTTCACCCCTCCTACCATGTTAAGACACATTTATAAGGGAAAGGACCTCACAAAACACTGAATCTGATGGCTGTTTGAATTTACTGACCTCCAGAACTGTGAGAAATAAATTTCTATTTTTAACAAATCACATAGTCTTTGGTATTTTGTTATAGCAGTGGGAATAGAGCAAGACACAGTCTTTACTGTTTCCTCTCCTACTTGACATCCTTTCTGAGATGAAATTCTGCTTGTTCTATCTTCAAATATATCCAGAAATAAACATTTCTTACAACCTTCAGTAACATCATGCTAGTTTCTCTAGCACATTTAATTTTCACCTAGATCACAGAAATTTACTCCCTAACTTATCCTCCTGCTTCTGCTTTTTTTTATTTTTGAAGAGGTTTTTGCTATTGGGTGCATGCTCTCGTCAAACAGACTGAGAGAGACAGAGAGATAGAAAGTGAGAAGTCACCCCCTAGGGGGGATGGCCATGGCACAATCCCTTCTCCTCCTGGGATCTTGGGCACGCACACACACGCGTCCGGTGAGTTTAGGCCACCGGGTCAGGGCCCCTGCTTCTGCTTTGACCCCTTCCACACCACTTCACCCCAATCGAATCCTAATATAGAGACCAGAGTGATCTTTAGGTAGGTCAACTCTTGTGTTTCCTCTGACCAAAATTCTTCAATGGTACTTTATTACACTCTCATATAAAATGAAGTTCAGTGGCCCAGCAGGTGGCAAGGTTAAAGTGCTGGACTTATTTGCTCAGTCTCTCTCAGGTAAGAGCACATGCCTATAAGAAATTTTTAAAATAGTAATAATGATGATAATAAAATTTATTTTTTTTAAATGAAGTTCACCTCTTTTTCTAAAACTTCATCTTGTAGTCTCTGGAATTGTGCCTTGCTGTGGGAGGCTGCGCACCAGCGAGTCTGCCAAGGTCATTAGGTTTCGGTTTCTCAGAAAGCAAACAATTACACAATGCCAAAGGCCATGATTGGCTCCCCTTCAAAACCTCACCTTCAAAACCATACTCTGATTGGCCACTTCCCATAGCAAATCGGTGAGCTTAGAATCCCTAAGATTTGCATATTTGGCACCTCATGATTGGTCCACAAAAGCAACCAATCATAACCCACCTTTTACAATCCTTCATTTAACCAGTCACTGCCCACCAGCATGTATATAACCACAATCCCTGGCCCACCTTGAAGACCCTGAAAAGTTGTGACACTGTGTCGTCTCCATGCTGCCCACAATAAACGGATGACCCTGAAGAGTTGTAACACTGTGTCGTCTCTGTGTTGTAACACTGCTTTGTTCGTCCTGTCTCTCACTTCTTCCCTCAGGAAACCTGTTCAACTGTCCCCTGGGTCAGGACACGTGGCACCCAAACAAGGGACCTGAGTACGAAGGATCCAGTGAAGAGCACCCAAGAAAGGCTACAGAGGAAAACAAAAGGGGATGGCAGAGAATCGTCCAGAGAAAGGATGGCAGAGAATTGTCCAGGAGGGGATGGCAGAGAATCATCCTGAGAAAGTATGGCAGAGAATTGCCCAGGAGGGGACGGCAGAGAATCATCCTGAGAAAGGCCGCAGAGGAGGACAGCAGAGAATATCCCAGTAAGTAACAAAAGTCGCTTACTCATAAGTAATAAGGATAATAATGGGATAAGAACTTAGTCAGCACGAACAAGAGCTTAGCACAAGCTATTCATTCGGGACTTAAAAGAAGCCCTTGCCACTATAGTCAATAAGGGAAAACAGATCATGCAAAATGATCAACCCCAGGAGGAGGCTATAGCCACCTCAGATCTAACCAAGGCTTCTAAAATTGAAAAAGAATAGGGAGAGGATCTTATTTCCCTAGATAGTGAGGACGAAGTTAAAAGCCCTGAAGGCGAGACAAAGCCCCAAAAATCCAAAAAAACTAAAAAAGAAAAACAACCTTAAGGCTCTACAAGAGCCAAAGAAAAATGAGTCATCAACTAGTTCAGAGGAGGGAATCCTAGAGGCCAAGGCTTACAAATATAATAACCTCGAATGGTTGCCCTTCAAAAAACGGCCGCCACCCTATAACACTGCTGCCTCAGCACCACCTCTTATTGACCCAAAACAAAAAATAATGAAATAAAACAATTAAAAGAACAAATTCGATTAGAAAAAGAACACCAGGAACTAATACTTTGGAACCAAGGAGCAGGACTTTTAGCTGCTTGTTTTATTGCAATTGTACCAGGTTATATATCTCAGTCAGTAGCTGGATACTTTGATAATGAAGACATTGCTATTTTGCACTTCAGTTCACATACTACTTGTGGGTAAAATCAGTAAAAACTGGGTCAGTTTTTGGACAATGTGCTGCTGTTTATCATATTTCTATATGGTCTCTGCTTGGGGTGGTTATGTGTTTATCATCAACCTTATTCCACTGCATGTGTTTGTGTTGTTACTAATGCAGAGATATAGCAAAAGAGTCAACATAGCATATAGTACTTTCTACATTGTGGATTTAATATTATCCATCCAGATACCTTTTGTATCACAATTAGAGAAACTAAAAACCAATACAGACAAAGAAACAAAACTAGTTCAGGGATCACATACAACAGACTTTGAGACATTCCCTGTTACAGAAACTACAGATCCCCAAGGACAGGTTTGGCGCAGTCACAGCGGGTTTGACTTTAAAATGGTAAAAGAAATTAAGGTGGTGGTTGCCCAATACAGAGCTACTGCTCCATATACCTTAGCTATAGTTGAAGCTATGGCTGAGGGCTGGCTCACACTGTCTGATTGGCAAACATTAGCCCGAGCTACACTTTCAAGAGGAAACTACCTGCTTTGGAAATCAGAATATGTAGAGGCTTGTAGGGAAACCACCCACCACAATGCCCAAGCCAATAATGGCTGGATAGCCAAAATGTTAATAGAAGGAAACTATGCACACAATGAAAATCAAATGCAGTATGACCCAGGGCTCTTTGCACAAATTCATATGGCAGGCATAAAGGCCTGGAAAAAACTCCCTGCCAAAGGAGATTTGAGCACCTCCCTTACTAACATTAGACAAAGGCCTGATGAACCTTTTTCTGACTTTGTACATCAATTAATTACCATGTCAGAAAGAATATTCAGTAATGCTGATGCAAGTACAGACTTTGTAAAACAACTGGCATATGAAAATGCTAATGCCTATTGTCAGGCAGCCATTAGACCACACAGAAAAAAGACAGACCTGACAAGGTACAGACGTCTGTGTTCAGAGATCGGATCAGAATACCAACAGGGATTGGCCATGGCCCCTGCCTTTCAAGGGTACACCTTCCACCAATTCCTTCACTGCAATAATCGAGGTCATTGTTTTAAATGTGGTTGCCCAGGACACATGGCAAAACAATGTAAAACAAAAAATATTAAAAATCAGAGACAGAATCAACCCCTCGAGTTATGCAGTAAGTGCCAGAGGGGACGCCATCCTGCCAATGAGTGTAGGTCCAAAACAGATTTCCATGGCAGACTACTCATTCACTCTCAGGGAAACGGGAACAGTAATAGATAATGACTATGAGGGAGAAATAAAAATTATGGCTTCCTCTCCAAATTTAATCACAACTATTACAGCGGGAAAGCGCATAGCTCAACTCTTACTCCTTCCACTGCTTTCCACTCAAAATAACATCCAAACCTCCTCACAAGGTGAAAAAGGGTTTGGTTCCTCAGATGCTTATTGGCTCCAACAAATTTCCCCAAATAAACCAATGTTTACCTTATGGTTAGATGGTAAACAGTTTTCTGGACTTGTTGACACCAGAGCCGATGTTACCATTCTCAAAAAAGACAACTGGTCCCAAACTTGGCCCCTAACACCAACCCTTACCCACCTAAAAGGCATTGGTCAAAGCCAGAATCCAGAAAGGAGCGCTAAAGTATTACAGTGGAAAGACAGAGAAACCAAGGAACCATCCAACCCTTTATTATAGAAGGTCTCCCCATAAACCTTTGGGGTAGAGATTTGTTATCACAAATGAGCCTCATCATGTTCAGCCCTTCCAATAAAGTTACTGCGCAAATCTTAATACAGGGTTATACACCAGGAAAAGGCTTAGGGAAAAATGAATCAGGTATATCCATCCCTTGATACCAAAACTTAAATTTAATAGGACAGTACTGGGAAATTTATCCTAGCTGCCATTGCTATACCATTCCTTTACACCCTTCAGATCAACAAAATGATCTCAAAACTCTCAGCCTTTATGTTCCCCTAACTGCAGCTACAGCTGTCGGCTCCACTGGCTTGGGTTATTCTCTCCATCTACGCCAAGTCACTGAGGGTCTTATCTCAGACCAACTAGATTCCCTAGCTGAGGTGGTTCTTCTAAATAGATGAGGTTTAAATCTCCTCCTGGCAGAACAGGAGAGTCTCTGTCTTGCCTTACAGGAACGCTGCTGCTTTTATGCCAATAAGTCCGGCATCGTTTGTGGCAACATACATCAACTCCAAGAATCTCTCCAACAACGTAGAAAACAACTCACTGATGGTCTGCCTGGAACGGTCTCCTCCCTTTCCTGCTCCCCCTCCTTGGCCCATTCATTGGCCTTTTAATTGTTTGCTCACTGTGACCTGTTATATTTAATAGGCTCATGTCACTCCTCAAACAACAAATTGACTTGCTTACTATGCGGCCTATCCAGGTCCACTATACTAGATTGGAGATGGAAGACCAACACCCCTATACTGGTCTCACCTGAGGCGCTGAATTGGTTAGCCAAAGACGGGTAAGAGAATCTGATGAACCCAATAACTGTTCAGTCCTTTCACCTAATACAGGAGGCCCATCATAGCTATGGGACTCTCTAAAGACGGGTAAGAATGGATGTACGGTTCCATAAACAACTCCAACCTAAGACAGGCACGATTCCCCCAGGCCTTTTCCTCATCTCTCAAATTAAAACAGAACAGGGGGATATGTGGGAGGCTGTGCACCAGCGAGTCTGCCGACGTCATTAGGTTTCAGTTTCTCAGAAAGTAAAAAATTACACAATGTCAAAGGCCATGATTGGCTCCCCTTCAAAACCTCACCTTCAAAACCATACTCTGATTGGCCACTTCCCATAGCAAATCTTTGAGCTTAGAATCCCTGAGATTTGCATATCTGGCACCTCATGATTGATCCACAAAAGCAACCAATCATAACCCACCTTTTACAATCCTTCATTTAACCAATCACTGCCCACCAGCATGTATATAACCATGATCCCTGGCCCACAATCGCCGGACGACCCTGAAGACCCTGAAGAGCTGTGACACTGTGTCGTCTCCATGCTGCCCACAATAAACGGACGACTCTGAAGAGCAATAACACTGCGTCATCTCCGTGCTGTTAACACTGTATCATTCATCCCGTCTCACTCCTTCCTTCAGGAAACCTGTTCGACTGTCCCCTGGGTCGGGACACCTTGCCGGACAGCTTACTGTTCCTCAAATTTAGTAGAACTTCTCCTTCATGTGGATGCATGTGGCTGTCTCCCTGATAGTCTTCTAGGATTTGTTCAAACATGATTCTCTCCAAAAAGACTACCTTCAACAGCTATGTAAAATCCAAATGCCCTACAGATGAAGAATTTCCCTTATTATGTTCCATTTTTTGAGTCTCTATGGTATGTATAAACTTCTAAAAAAATATTATCTACTTATTTTTTTATCTGTTATTTATTTTCGTCTACCCTGACAAGACTCTAAGATCATGAACAGGAATTTTTATTTGTTCTGCACTCTGTTTTATCTTGAGAACCTAGAATACATCTACATATAATAGTTTCTCAGTAGATATTTATAGAAGGAATAAACAAATCTCTTTAATCTATAGAACCAACGTGTGAGAAAACTTGTACACTCAGATCATTGACCATGTCTGGTGAAAGTAAAACAAACTAAATTAATCTACACTAGACTTCTAGTCCCAAATCATTCTGAGAACTTTTCAAAATATTTTCAAAATGTATCATTGTATATAAATTACTGTAAATCATATATGTATTTTTAAACATTTACATATCTTAGTTATACAATAAATTTGGAAAACCATGAGATAAAATGCTAACTTTATTGCCATATATTTAGAAAAGTTGTTTAAAATACAGCATTAAGTACTAAGGTTGGAAACTATTGCAATTACCAAAAAGCTTCCTAAACTTTGGGGCCAGCAGTTAGCATAATGGCTATGTTGCTGGACCCCCACATAGTCGACCGTGGTTTGAGTCCTAGACCCGGTGGCTTAAACTTACGCCAGGCACATGTGCATGCATGCCCAAGATCCCAAGAGGAGAATGGAGGATAAGGGATTGCGGCATGGCCATCCCTCCTGGGAGGTGATTTCTCACTTTCTGTCTCTCTGTCTCTCTCTGTCTGTCTGGTGAGCACATGTGCCCTATAGCAAAAACCTCTCAAAAAAAAAAAAAAAAAAAAGCTTCCTAAACTTTTTTTGCTCTTATCACTTTAATAAAGCCTTTCAAAATATCAGTATGGGGAGCAGCAGTTAGCGTAATGGCTATGTTGCTGGACTCCCATGTAGTCGACTGCAGTTCAAGTCCCGGACCCAGTGGCTTAAACTCACACTGGGCACGTGTGTGTGCGTAACAAAGATCCCGAGAGGAAAAAGGAGGAGAAGGGATTGCCACGTGGCCATCCCCCCTGGGAGGTGATTTCTCACTTTCTATCTCTCTGTCTCTGTCTGCCTGGCGAGCACACGCGACCTATAGCAAAATCCTCTGGAAAAAAAATCAGTATGGAAAGTATTTTTTCCCCCTTGAATATCCATAGTTTCTATTTTGTGCTTGTATTTAGCCCTTTTCTTGAGCTTCCTTCTATCTGCTTTGGGTTTGAAAGGCGTTGGAATGAATGAAAAGTCACTTTTTCCACACTCCCAACATCTATGATCACTAAATCTCTGTAATTTATGTCCAATTTATTTGTGCCGAGATAGTTACTCTCTAAGACATTTCTCACCAGAAAGAAGTTAGGTTTGGGTATGTGTGTGTCAGATGAGACACAGTGAAGTGGTGAAATCGAAATTCATGAGACAGAAGGCATTTCACTTACTACTCATGGGTCTCAAAACAATTATGTTTACCCACATGAAGTTGATGACAAGTCCAGATGCAGCAGGAACATCAACCAATGGCTGAGGAGGATGTAAGAGAGGACCTAAATTAGTAGAACTGATTTACGTGATTCTGGCATTGAACATTAAGGGTTTTTTATTCCTATTTCTTTTTTAAAGAAAGGTTTTTGCAATAGGGCCTGTATGCTCACCAGAAAGAGACAGAAAGTGAGAAAATACCTCCCAGGGGGATGGCCACACCACACTCCTTTGTCCTCCATTCTCCTCTCAGGATCTTGGGCACACACAAACTCGTGCCCAGTGTGAGTTTAAGCCATACAGTCCAGGACTCATAACCATAGACAACTATGTGGGAGTCCAGTCATGTAACCACTATGCCATTTGCAGGTCCCAAGTTTTTACTTTTATTTTAATGAGACCTTTTTGCTTTAGTGCTGGGGGCTGTGCTCCAGCTGGGGTGGGTACACAGGAAGGCGACACAGGTGAACAAAGTCAGGCCAAGACTTCAATGTCCTTTAGCATGTTCTCAGCTGACTACAGCCAGAGTAAACTCCAGACTGCAGCCCTGATGGCCAGGAGTCATGTGTATTTATTATAGAAGGAGTTTTAACAGTAGTAGGATGGGTGAGTGGAAGTAAGTGAAACATTTTACTCTAAAAGGTAAAGCATTCAAAATACAGGAACAATAATCATAAAACATGACATCTGTATTGTTTAGGTATAAATATAAACAGTCATAATTTTTAGAACGATGAAGTCCATTTTTCGGATGCATTCTCTTCTTAGATCTTGATTACCGGGGAGGGTCTTTGGATGAGAGGGTTCCCAGGGATTTTAATAACCTCAGTCCCAGACCAGCTTGATCACTTTAGTCCCAGATTGGCTGAGAACTTAAGCCTCAGGCAAAGGTGGCAGCAAATTGCTGGCCTAGAAATAAATCCTGTCTGGTTTAGTAAAGACAAGGTTAGTATATGCCAAAGGGAAATACTTATCTCTGGGGTAGTCCATAGCTAAGAGGGTGAGTCTACATAGGAAAGGAATGTGGTCTTGTGAGTAGCTAAATGACAGACCTAAAGGTTACTGTGTACTTGGGACCCTCTACATGCTTCTCTATACAATGACTGAGGCTTGGGGAATGGCAATCTTCCCTTGTCCTGAGAGTAAGGGTGGCTTATGGTCTTTGGGGTAACAGCACCTCATGGATGAGTCCCTGAGCCCCTTTCAGCTACTGAGATCATTTCACCCATTATACCTTTAACCTAAACCTTTCTAATGCTTATCTATGTAATCCCCAGTAGGAGAAGTGAATGTAGCATTCTTTATTGACATTTTCCAGGAGGGTGGGGTGAGTCTAATGGGAGTAACTCCTGTTCGCAGTCGCAGCCTTAGTGGATCTGCATTCTTTCAGGATTATTGTAAAAGTTATAGTAAGGCTGGTGGTGCCTTTATGGGGTACCGGGGTATGGCAATAAGGCCCATGGCCTTATTGAGTGCAGGTCAGTACAGCGACACAATAGAGAATTAGAACTCGAAAAGCTGTTGACCTTGCAAACAGTTCTCCTAAGCCGAGTCCTTGCTTTTTAGGCCTGAGGGGCAGTTCTTTCATACTCAGCTTGTGTTAACTGCATGGTCCCAGCACTTTAGGGTGCCTGTGCTTACCAGAGAGAAAGAGAGAGACAGAGAGACAGAAAGAGAGAAATCACCTCCCGGGGGAATGGCCACACCACAATCCCTTCTCTTCTACTCTCCTCTCAGGATTTTGGGCACCCACACACATGTACTTGGAATGAGTTGTAAGCTGCCAAGTCTGGTACTGAAACTGCAGTTGACTAAATGGGAGTCCAGAACATACCCATTATGCCATCTGCTGGCCAATCATTAAGTTTTATCATAGTAACTGTGGGATGTGTTGGATTATGGGTCAATATGAGAAGAGACAAGTGGGACATATCACAAACAACCTGGACCAAGGTATTGAAGTATGATTGGGTTTTAAACAATTTCTGTCAAGCCTAAAAATGAATGCTAAGGCAGCAACTTCATTAAAAAAATTATGACAAGAAAAAAATTAAAATTGTAACTCACTATCTTGAAAATTTCCTTTATTAAGAAATTATAAGTCATTTAAATAAATTATTCTACCTAGAGAAAAATGTGTAGATCACAATAACATACAATATGCAATGAGCTCATGTAAATCTCCTGTGTGGGAAATGAAACCTACAAATAAGATGTGATTCAAGTTCCTTCCAGATCATAGATTCTAGTTACTATAAGTAAATGGCCTTCTGAAATTATGGTACAGATCACAGTGCAAGAGCAAATAACTGAATGATCAGGACTGTGACCTAGAGTTTAGCTTCTGCCGCAGCACATTTGTCTAGCCTTGGGGATGTTCTTGCTCCTGAGAATACCCTATTATTAAAGCAGTTGGCTGGGAGTTCATTGTGTTCAAGATCATTCCTTCCATCAATGGAAAACTGGCCTCAAGGGAGGCAACCAGACTGATGTAAGTCTTGTCATGGTTGCTTAATTGGGTGCTCCATTCCCTTAGCCTGATTCAGTCATACAGAGAAGAATGTATGCTCATGATGTATCTCCTAAGAAGCTGAAAAATGCTTTTCTATTTTCATCTAAAAATACACGAAACTGTGATTCATGAAGGAACATGAAATACTTTGGAAAAGGCTCTAACTGACTACCTCTATTAAAAACTGTTGTTAATAGAAGAGAATATAAATCCCTTGATGAGCCAGAGAAATTAGATTTTTGACTTCTGCTTTAAACATTTCAAGGTATAAACAAGCAAAAAGAAGCCTGTATATTTCAGTGATGATATGCCCAATTTATCTTTTGAATACTTCTTATTCAAGGTTCTTCAAATCCATGAATATAGAACCAGCAGATATGGAGGGCTGGAAGGAACTTTTTTGGAGAGGTTTTTGCTATAGGGTGCCTGCTCTCGCCAGAAAGACTGAGAGAGACAGAGAGACAGAAAGGGAGAAATCACTCTCTGGGGGGATGGCCACTCTGCAATCCCTTCTTCTCCATTCTCCTCTTGGGATCTTGGGAACATACACACACGTGCCTGGTGTGAATTTAAGCGACTGGGTCCAGGATGCGAACCGTGGTCAATTGCATGGGAATCCAGCGACATAGCCATTACTCTAACTGCTGGTCCCACCATACCACACTGTCCCGACCCGGTTCGGGTGCCACATGTCCTGACCCAGGGGGACAGTCGAACAGGTTTCCTGAGGGAAGGAGTGAGAGCTGGAACAAGTGGTGCAGTGTCACAGCACGGAGATGACACAGTGTCGTCTGTTTATTGTGGGCAGCACGGTACAGCATGGAGACGACACAGTGTTACAATTCTTTAGGGTCGCGTCGTCTGTTGTGAGCAGCACAGAGACGACGTGGTGTCACAGATCTTCAGGGTCGTCTGGAGATGATGTAGTGTTACAACTCTTCAGGGTCATCTGGAGACTGTGCGGTGTTTCAGCTCTTCAGGCTCTCCAGGGTCGTCGTCTTCCTGGTCGTCTGTGTCGTCTTCGTTGTCTTCCTGGTCGTCTGTGTCATCTTCGTTGTCTTCCTGGTCGTCTGGCTATTGTGGGCCAGGCATGGTGGTTATATACACATTGGCGGATCGTAAAGGGTGGTTATGATTTGTTGTAAACGGTGAGCCGTGATTGGTTGTAAATGGTGGGTTACGATTGGTTGCTTTTGGACCAATCATGAGGTGCCAGATATGCAAATCTGAGGGATTCTAGTGGCCAATCATGGCAATTGTTTGCTCTCTGAGAAACCTCGACAGACTCGCTGGTGTGCAGCCTCCCACATATCCCCCTTCTCTGTTTTAATTTGAGAGATGAGGTAAAGGCCTGGGGGAATCATGCCTGTCTTAGGTTGGAGTCGTTTATAGAACCATAAGTCTATTCTTACCCATCATTGGAGAGTCCCATAGCTATGATGGGCCTCCTGTCTTAGGTGGAAGGACTGAACAGGTATTGGGTTCATCACACTCTCTTACCTGTCTTTGGCTAACCGATTCAGTGCCTCAGGCGAGACCAGTATAGGGGTGTTGGTCTTCCATAAGTGAGTCAATTTGTTGTTTGAGGAATGACATGTACCTATTAAACATAACAGGTCCCAGTGAGCAAACAATTAAAAGACCAATGGATGGGCCAAGTAGGGGGAGCAGGAAAGGGAGGAGACCGTTCCAGGCAGACCATCGGCGAGTTGTTTTCTACGTTGTTGGAGAGATTGTTGGAGTTGATGCATCTTCATTTTGTTGATCTGTGGAAGGAGAGAGAGACATCTTAGGGTTTTCATCGTCCCTGGATGACTTGTTAGAATCAATCTGTTTGATTAATCTTTCTGGTAACCAACAAGCAGCATCCATTTTTTGAGAATAGATGCAGATAGACCCTCTGCCCCAAATGAGGACAGGATCTGGACCATGCCATGTATTGTCCAGAGGATTTTTCCACAAAACTGAGGCAAATTTTGTTCTGGTAGTTGAATGCCAGAAGCGCTCAGCAGCTGAGTCTCCATCTTTATCAAGAGACAGGAAATTTAGGACAAAAAGAGTATGTGCCAGAAGGTTTTTTGGTGAGCCCTTAGTTTGTAAAAGCTCTCCCTTTTTTAGCTTTTGGAGAGTATTTTTTAAGAAAAGATGAGCACGTTCGACAATGCCCTGTCCCTGGGGATTGTATGGGATTCCTGTAACATGTTTAATGTGAAGTTGTTTACAAAAAGAGGCGAAATTGTTTCCTGTGTAACCTGGGCCATTATCTGTCTTAATTTGTTGAGGTTTACCCATAACAGAGAGTGCAGTGAGTACATGGGAAATAACATGTTTTCCAGGTTCTCCAGTTTGTGCCGTGGCAAAAATGAAACCGCTGAAGGTGTCAACAGTAACATGAACATATTTGGTAGTACCAAATTCAGTTATATGAGTGACGTCCATCTGCCATAATGTGTTAGGCATAAGGCCTCTAGGGTTAACACCTAGATGTGGTGTAGGCAAAAGGGTAAGACAAGCTGGACATTGTTTTACAACTTGTCGGGCATGTTCTCAAGTAATTTTAAACATGAGGCGAAGTGTGTGAGAATTTAAATGATGTAGCTGATGTGCAGCAATGGCGTCCAAAAGGTTTTTATCAGCTTGTGTAGAAGCAAGAAAGGAATGTTTAGTGGCAAGATCAGCGTGGTGGTTGCCCTCAGTCAGAGGACCAGGCAAGTCGGTATGTGCACGTAAATGGACAATATAAAAGGATAGGTCTTGATTTCTAATGAGAGACTGTAGTTGGCGGGAAAGCTGTGCAGCCTGAGAAACTTGTTTAATTTGTGCTGCGGTTTCTAGAAGTGGAACAGACATAGCAATATAAGCACTATCTGTATATAAATTCAGAGGCACATCAGGAAAAGCAGAAAAGACTGCAATGACTGCCTGCAACTCAAGCAGCTGAGCTGATGTTGAGGAAGTGGTAAATGTAACTGTCTGATCAGAGAAGGAATAGGAAGCAGTTCCGTTGGAGGAACTATCAGTAAAAACCAATAAATCATTTAAAACAGGATGAAGTGAAGTTTGTACAGGGAAAACAAAATCATGGGTAGATAAAAAATATAAAAAATTATCTGGAGGAAGATGGTTATCAATAATTCCAGTAAAGGAAACACATGCAATAGGCCAGAAATCTGTTTGTTGGAATAGCCAATTAACTTGGTCTTTAGTATATAGCTGGATAATTGTATCAGGGTCTTTGCCAAAATAAGTAATGCTTAAATTGTGAGCCATACCGATAATATCAGCTACAGCTTGATAATAAGGGTATATGACCTTTGAAGGAGAAGATGGTAGGTGAACCCACATGATTGGAGCGGATTGCCAGAACACAGCCGTTGCTGTGACCGAAGTGTGACAAATAATGAGGAGCAATGGCAGTCTATAATCGATGGCTGTGATGAATTGAGAGGCAATGGCCTTTTCTACTATAGAGAGAGCTTGACGTCCCTCCTCTGTAAGTATGCGAGGAGATTTAGGATTGTTGTCTCCTTGTAAGATATTAAACGAAAGTTTAAGCTGGCCTGTGGTTAATTTGAGGTATGGGCGGATCCAGTTGATATCGCCCAAGAGTTTTTGAAAATCATTTAAGGTTTTTAACTTGTCAAGTCTAAATTGTATCTTTGGAGTGGTGATTTTTTGGCCAGAAAGATGGTATCCTAGGTAAGTATATGGGTCTTTAATTGTACCTTTTCAGGGGCAATCTTTAGTCCTCGAATAGAAAGTTGTTTTTTAAGATCATGAAAACATTGGGGAACTAGCTGACCATCCTTACCTGCTATTAAAATGTCATCCATGTAATGGATGATGTATATTTGATTCCATTTGTTTCTAACTGGCTGCAATGCAGCAGCAACATATTTTTGGCACAGGGTAGGGCTGTTTGCCATGCCCTGGGGGAGGACTTTCCACTCGTAACGTTTCATGGGTTCTTTAAAATTAGTTGATGGGATGCTAAAGGCAAATCTTTGTTGATCTGAAGGGTGTAAAGGAATGGTATAGAAACAATCTTGGAGATCAATGATTACCTTGAAGAAGTCTAAAGGAATGGCTACCAGGGATGGCAAGCCAGGCTGTAAGGCTCCCATGGGAACCATAGTTTTATTGATTGCTCTTAAGTCTTGGAGTAGACGCCATTTACCTGATTTTTTCTTAATTACAAAAATAGGGGTGTTCCATGGTGAAGTGCTGTTGACAATGTGTCCTGCCTCAAATTGTTCCTGTACTAACATTTGGGCAGCTTGAAGTTTTTCAGAAGTAAGAGGCCATTGATCAACCCACACGGGCATATCATCTTTCCAGGAGATTTTATCAGCGTGGGGTACAGGAATGTCAATGGTCGCTAGGATAAATTTCCCAGTCCTGTCCTATTAAATTTAGGTTTTGGTATCAAGGGATGGATGATACCTGACTCATTTTTCCCTAAGCCTTTTCCTGGTATATAACCCTGTGTTAACATTTGCACAGTAACTGCATCAGAAGGGCTAAACATAATGAGGCTCATTTGTGATAACAAATCTCTACCCCAAAGGTTTATGAGGAGACCTTCTATAATAAAGGGTTGGATGGTTCCTTGGTTTCCCTCTCTATCTGTCCACTGTAATACTTTAGTGCTCCTTTCTGGATTCTGGCTTTGACCAATGCCTTTTAAGTGGGTAAGGGTTGGTGTTAGGGGCCAAGTTTGGGGCCAGTTGTCTTTTCTGAGAATGGTGACATCGGCTCCAGTGTCAACAAGTCCAGAAAACTGTTTACCATCTAACCATAAAGTAAGCATTGGTTTCTTTGGAGAAATTTGTTGGACCCAATAAGCATCTGAGGAACCAAACCCTTTTTCATCTCGTGAGGAGGTTTGGATGTTATTTTGAGTGGAAAGCAATGGAAGGAGTAAAAGTTGAGCTATGCGCTTTCCAGCTGTAATAGTTGTGATTAAATTTGGAGAGGAAGCCATAATTTTTATTTCTCCCTCATAGTCATTATCTATTACTCCTGGAAAGATTTGAAGTCCCTCCATAGTGGTACTACTAAGACCCAGGAGTATTGCAAAGGTGTTTGGACGTAAAGGGCCAAAGATTCCAGTAGGCAAGGCCTGTACCCCCATCTCGGGAGTTAATACTGTGTGGGTGGTGGAACAGAGGTCCAGTCCTGTGCTTCCTGAAGTTGCTCTAGAGAGGTCCGAAATGGATGTTTGTTGGAACAGTTTGCATCGCCCGAAAAACTTGTTTGGATCTGGGGGCCTGGGGCTGGCCCCTGTACCCGTTTCCTTGAGAGTAAATGAGTGGTCTGCCATGGATATCTGTTTTGGACCTGCACTTGTTGGCAGGATGACATCCCCTCTGGCACTTACTGCATAACTCAAGGGGTTGATTCTGTCTCTGATTTTTAATATTTTTTGTTTTACATTGTCTTGCCATGTGTCCTGGGCGACCACATTTAAAACAATTACCTCAATTATTGTGGTCAAGGAATTGGTGGACGGTGTACCCTTGAAGGGCAGCAGCCATGGCCAATCCCTGTTGGTATGCTGATCCGATCTCTGAACACAGACATATGTACCCTGTCAGGTCTGTCTTTTTTCTGTGTGGTCTAATGGCCGCCTGACAAGAGGCGTTAGTATTTTCATATGCCAGTTGTTTTACAAAGTCTGTACTTGCATCAGCATTACCGAATATTTTTTCTGACGTGGTAATTAATCGATGTACAAAGTCAGAAAAAGGTTCATCAGGCCCTTGTCTAATGTTAGTAAGGGAGGCACTCAAATCTCCTTTGGCAGGGAGTTTTTTCCAGGCCTTTATGCCTGCCATATGAATTTGTGCAAAGAGCCCTGGGTCATACTGCATTTGATTTTCATTGTGCGCATAGTTTCCTTCTCCTATTAATATCTCGGCCGTCCAGCCATTATTGGCTTGGGCATTGCAGTGAGCGGTTTCCCTACAGGCCTCTACATATTCTGATTTCCAAAGCAGGTAGTCTCCTCCTGAAAGTGTAGCTCGGGCTAATATTTGCCAATCAGACGGTGTGAGCCAGCCCTCTGCGATAGCTTCAACCATAGCTGAGGTATACAGAGCAGTAGCTCCATACTGGGTGACTGCCACCTTAATTCCTTTTATCATTTTAAAGTCAAACCCACTGTGACTGCACCAAACCTGTCCTTGGGGATCTGTAGTTTCCGTAACAGGGAATGTCTAAAAGTCTGTCATGTGTGATCCCTGAACTAGTTTTGTTTCTTTGTCTGTATTGGTTTTTAGTTTCTCTAACTGTGATATTAATTCCTGGTGTTCTTTTTCTGATTGAATTTGTTCTTTTAATTGTTTTATTTCATTAATTATTTTTTGTTTTGGGTCAATAAGAGGTGGTGCTGAAGCAGTAGTGTTATAGGGTGGCAGCCGTTTTTTGAAAGACAACCATTCGGGGTTATTATATTTATCAGCCTCGGCCTCTAGGATTTCCTCCTCTGAACTAGTTGATGACTTGTTTTTCTTTGGCTCTTGTAGAGCCTTAAAGTTGTTTTTATTTTTTTAGTTTTTTTGATTTTTGGGGCTTTGTCTTGCCTTTAGGGCTTTTGACTTCTCCTTCACTATCTAGGGAAATAAGATCCTCTCCCTGTTCCTTTTCAATTTTAGAATTAGTGACCATAGTGGCAAAGGCTTCTTTTAAGTCCTGAATGAATATTTCGTGCTGAATAAGCTCTTGTTCGTGCTGGCTAAGCTCTTGTTCGTGCTGGCTAAGCTCTTGTCCCATTATTACCCTTATTACTTGTCCCATTATTACCCTTACTACTTATAAGTAAGCAATCTTTGTTACTCAGCGGGACGATTCTCTGCCGTTCCCTCTCGGATGATTCTCTGCCATCCTATCTCAGGATGATTCTCTGCCATCCCCTCCTCGGACGATTCTCTGCCATCCTATCTCGGGACAATTCTCTGCCGTCCCCTCCTTGGATGCTCTTCACTGGATCCTTTGTACTCAGGTCCCTTGTTCGAGTGCCACTTGTCCCGACCTGGTTCGGGTGCCACGTGTCCTGACCAGGGGGGAGAGTCGAACAGGTTTCCTGAGGGAAGGAGTGAGAGCCGGAACAAGCGGTGCAGTGTCACAGCACGGAGACGACACAGTGTCGTCTGTTTATTGTGGGCAGCACGGTACAGCATGGAGATGACACAGTGTTACAACTCTTTAGGGTCGCGTTGTCTGTTGTGAGCAGCACAGAGATGATGTGGTGTCACAACTCTTCAGGGTCTTCTGGAGACGATGTAATGTTACAACTCTTCAGGGTCATCTGGAGACTGTGCAGTGTTTCAGCTCTTCAGGCTCTCCAGGGTCGTCGTCTTCCTGGTCATCTGTGTTGTCTTCGTTGTCTTCCTGGTCGTCTGGCTATTGTGGGCCAGGCATGGTGGTTATATACACATTGGTGGATCATAAAGGGTGGTTATGATTGGTTGTAAATGGTGGGCCATGATTGGTTGTAAACGGTGGGCTGTGATTGGTTGTAAATGGTGGGTTATGATTGGTTGCTTTTGGACCAATCATGAGGTGCTGGATATGCAAATCTGAGGGACTCTAGTGGCCAATCATGGCAATTGTTTGCTCTTTGAGAAACCTCGGCAGACTCGCTGGTGTGCAGCCTCCCGCACCACACCTTAATCCTTTCCCTGTTTTTTCCTCTTTGGGGCATACATGAACAGGCATCAATTGTGGTTTTCAAACTTCTAGGTCTGGAACTTCAACGGTGCAATTGGCCATGTGGGATTGAGCTACCCTAATCACCACAGCACTGGCTGGTCCATTACACAATTTTCCTAAACCTCACTTGCTGCTTTGGAAATCCAGATAATCATAAGGCTTTATATAGCTACTTGTAATGAATAAAAAGAGATTATTTGCATATTGGCCATCAACACTAAGCAATACAAGAGTAGTTGTCATTTGTTTCTTACTAACTGTGCTGTTGCAGAATTGAGGCTTGTGTAGGTTGAGATTACAAAGTCAGCAGTAGCCTGGCTGAGATTTGCAAGTCCCTTTGCTGTGTTTTAATCAAGGGCTGTTTTGTGAGGACAAAAATACAGGTGTGGAAAGAAATGGAGTTTTCCTGATCTATGTGGGTGGGACTGACGATGCTATAACTAAAGTGGAGAGATAGAGAAATTAATTCCAATAAATAATGGAGAGGGACCTGGTGATAGGAGTTCAACATTAGGTTCAAAAAGGAGTTGCTCTAAGTTTCAAGCCTCAGGAAAACAGGGCTTAGATATTGCCCAGAGCTGCAGCTTTCAATTCTTTATACGTGAAATGAACCATCTAAGAAAATATTACCCAGAAACATAAACAATTACTGCAAATTAAGAACTGACTGAGTTTGAAGATCTCAGAGTCACTCCTATTGCTTCTCATCCAGTGAAGCAGCTGCTATGACTTGAATGCCCCCACCCCCCAAAACTATGTACTGAAATTTGGTCATGATGTGATTAAGGGGTGAAAATTTAATCCAACTATGGTGTTAAAAGACTTGTGGGAGGTGATTAAGATTAAATAAGGTCATCAGAAAGAAGCCTCTATGATTGAATCCTAGTGATTTACAAGGTGGAAAGAGAATGGCACACAGGCATGACACATCTGACCATGTGGTGTCCTGTGCCCCCTCAAGACTCTGCAGAGAGTCCCCAGCAGCAAGAAGACCCTCAGCAGGTATGTCTTCTTGACCTTGGACCTCCAAGTTCATGAGTTGTGCAAACCTCTATTCTTTGTAAATTACTTAGTGTGGTAATCAGGCATTAGGGTTAAAAATAGGATAAACCACTATTCTTATACTGCAAATGAAGAACCTGAGGCTCATAAATGCCAACAGCATGCCCAAACCATGGCAATACATGCAAACTGGAATCAAATCTACTTCTCACTCCTGATTGTATAGTCAGAGCTCCTTATACTTCACAAGGGCTACTCCAAGAAAGACCTCTGTTATTGGACTAGGAGAGAGAGGAGGATATTAAATAACATGGGACACTTCCAGTCTCATGTTGCTATTCTACACTTTAGTAAGACGTGGGAATGGTGTGAGTGATTACACAGCAGGAGTGACCCCTAGTAGTCACAGAGAGGTATAATTCAAATATCATTGTAAAGCAATACTCTGCAAAATTCCTAAATGTGGAATCCAGACTGTGTTTATAAGTGCTCTGTAATTGGAAGCAGGTTTTCATTAAAACATTCCTCTTGGTTGCAGTAGTAATTCTTCTGAAACACCACATAATCTATTCTTTGCTCCAATGGTGGAGCAGAGCAGATAAAATTTGAGCTATAATATCAAAATGCCAGCACCACAGCATGATAGTTATATAATCCAGTGCAAACTGTTTAAATTCTTAGGGCATCAGTTCCTTTTTTTGCAATGAGAATAGTAAAGGTACCTCATGTGGTATCATGAGGTTTAACTAAGGTAATGCATCTACCATATCTGCAACAGCACCCCAAGATATAGTCAACCTAAAAGTTAGTGAATTAAGTGTTGTCATTGTTATTAATTTTTAAATATTTACCTGTACACATAATATAGTGCAGCATGGGCATATGAAAGTGAGAAGAAAAGGGAAAGAGAGGGAGAGAAAGTACTCTCCAGGCTCTGGTCAAGGTCCAGTCCCATTTTTCCAATGCTTCATCCTCTCAGAGCCCAGGCTATTGAATGCATGCCCAGTGTGTTTTCATATGTCCTTCATAAGCCAAAGAGAAAGAGAATGTACCCCTAACATGGTCTTATTGACACGCTATACCTCCAACCTCAGCCAGCCCCAGACAATGGGAACATATGTGTCCAGTATAATCAGGGAGGCCTCCAGATGTAAATCTGAGATCTTCCCATGTGGGTAAGCCACTTTGCTACCATTTGTCTCCTTGTTGTGATCAAAATTACAACAAGAAATTCTATGATCTATTTATGAGAGGGGAAATGTAGCAATGACTTAGATTGATTCTATTGAATCATTATATCATACATCTGAACCTTAGCTACACCATCATCATTTGTAATCTTCATCACTGAATGATATTAGTCAAGGACTATATAATGATTAGTGTTAGGTAGATGTTGATGATTTAGAAAAAGAGCACAAAAGTATAAGAGAATGACTATATTGTTTGAAAATAGAGCTCAGAAGGAATAACCCATTTCAAATGATAGTTTTTAAGATAAAAGGGATAATAACTATAATAGATTTAGCATAGCCATGGGTAAATAATGAACTCCCAGAATAATTATAATAGAAGCAATATTTGTATTTGGGGCATTGATTCTGAACTCAGAAAATATGGTGCACATTTCTGGCTTCACCACTCACTATCCATGCCAACTTGATTACATTTCCCAAACTCCATGACAGTGAGTTTTTTCATTTGTTTGTTTGTTTTATATTTGTTTTTCTTATGTAATATAAAGTTACTTGTAGAGTTATTCCGGGTCAAGGAATCAAACACTTGAAAGTCCAGTGCCTGGAATGAGGTAGGTGCTCCAAAAGGTTGGCTGTTAAAAATAACAATTACAGAGACCAGCAAGTGACGTGGTGATTAAAGCACTGTGCTCCAACATGACTGACAGTAGCTTGAGTCCTGGACCTACTGGCTCTCTTTCTCACTATCTCTCTCTCTTTCTTGCTCTCTCTCTGTCATGCTGGTGAATTCATGTGCCCTGTAGCAAAATTAACAATAATAATAATGATGGTAATAATAATTAAATAATTCTTTTAAAATTAATTATAAATGGAGGAGAAGGAAACAGAGAAATTATTTCATATGAGAGAATTACTTAAAAAGAGAGAAGAGTCATGAAGTGAACTTGCATTAATGAAGTATCTAAATTTAAAACTCTTGGGGCCAGCAGGTGGCGTGGTGGTTAAGGGCGCTGGACTCCCCACATGGCTGACTGCAGTTCAAGTCCTGAACCTGGCAGCTTGCTTTCTCACTTTCCATCTCTCTCTCTTTCACTCTGTCCCTCTCTGTTCAAATTGAAAGAAAGAAAGAAAGAAAGAAAGAAAGAAAGAAAGAAAGAAAGAAAGAGGAAAAAAAAAAGAAAGAAAATTCAATAAAGTAATTCTAAAAAAAAAATGAATAAAGTTAAATAAATCTTTAAAAAAAACTATTTAGTACATTCTTTTTTTTTTTTTTTTAAGAGATTTTTGCTTTAGGGCATGTGTGCTTGCCAGAGACCACCTTCTAAGGGGGAACACCCATGCTGCAATCCCTTCTCCTCCATTCTCTCAGGATTAGGGCATGCACACAAGCCCAGTGTGTTTTAAGCCACCGGGTCAAGGAATCAAACACTTGAAAGTCCAGGAACACAATTTATGCCAACTGCTGGTCCCTATTTAGTAGGTTCTTAAAAGTTAAGTATTTGGAGGGTGAGTAAATGTATAATTATGACCAACAAGCTCCCCAAGATCCTGGAAATACAGAGGCCTAATAATCACAAATAAAACTACATATTTATTTTTTAGGTTCCCCAACTTTCAGCTGAAACTCATGTCAATACCTGATAAATGGAAAACAAAAACAATGTGACAGAATTCATCCTTTTGGGTATTACAGAGAACCCAGAGCTAAGGAAAATATTTTCTGCTGCGTTTCTAATCATGTATGTTGCTACACTTTTGGGAAACATACTCATTATAGTAATCTTAATAACATAGTCAGAATCTACCATCACCTATGTACTTTTTTTTAACCTTCTTGTCTTTTTTGGATGTCACCTACTCTTCTGTCATCACCCCCAAGGTGACTGTGTACTCCCTCTCTTAAAGCACAACCATCTCCCTGGAAGGCTGCATGACCCAACTCTTTGCAGACCACTTCGTTGGTGGTGTGGGCATCATCCTGCTCATCGTGGTGGCCTATGACTGCTACGTGGCCATCTGTAAGCCCCTGCACTACATGGTCATCATGAGCCCTCGGGTGTGCTCCCTGATGGTGGGAGGGGCTTGGGTGGGGGGATCCCTGCATGCCACAGTACAGCTTCTCTTCATGTACCAAATACCTTTCTGTGGCCCCAATGTCATTGATCACTTTATATGTGCGTTGTTTCCGTTGTTGAAACTTGCCTGCACGGACACCCACACCCTGGGTCTCTTAGTCATCCTCAACAGTCGGGCGATGTGTATAGCTATCTTCTTTATCCTAATTGCTTCATATATAGCTATCTTTTGTCCCCTGAAATCTTACAGTTCTGAAGGGCAGCTCAAAGCCCTCTCCACCTGTTGCTCCCACCTCACAGTGGTCATGTTGTTTTTTGTGCCATGTATTTTCTTGCATGTGAGGCCTTTGGCTACCTACTCCATAGATAAGGCTATGTATGCATCTGGTATAATCGTTCCACCCATGTTAAATCCCTTGATCTACACTTTGAGGAATGCAGAGGTGAAAAATGCCATGAAAAAACCGTGGATGAAACATAAGATTGTGGTTGGCAGGTAATAGTCTTGCTAATAATATGACGTATTTTCTATCCGAAGTTGTTCTTTCAGAAATATGTTAGAAATGATAAAGTCCATTCTCCACTGGCAGTCAATGGGACCTTCAAAAATATTAATCTGCTTTATGATCTGAGTATTTATAATGTGAAGATTATGATACTTTCACGCTGTTACCCTTCCTTAGTTTCTCATTCTTTTAGAAACTTTTGACTTGTCTTAGAACTTCCTTTTCATTTTGACAATGCTTCCATCTCTCCCAACACTTTTTCAAAATATAATTATTTAATTGTATTGATTATTATTATTTTTTAATTTGCTATAGGGCACATATGATCACCAAAGAGAGAGAGAGAATGCAAGCCACTAGGTCTTGGACTTGAATTACGATCAGTCAAGAAGTCCACTTTCTTAACCACCATATCAACTGCCGGCCACGTCAAACACTTACTGAGTCCCTCATCTTCACATGCATCAGTCCCATTGGTCTTTTTTCCATTTGCCCCAGAGCAATGAAAGTCTTTTCTCACTTCAATGTTGGTATATTTCCCTCTCTGAAAATGAGTCCCCTTCTTCCTCATATGGCTGTTCCTCTGATTGTCTCTCTCTGTCTTTTTTTGTAGAAGTTTTTGCCTTAGGGCATGTGTGCTCACCAGGGAGAGAGAGAGTCAGAGAGAGAGAGAGAAAGAGTGAGAGGCAAAGTGAGAAATCACTCCCCAAGGTGGATGGACATGCTGCAATTCCTTCTCCTCCCAAAATCTTGGGTCCGCACATACATGCATCCAGTGGCATGAGTTTCAAGCCAATGTGTCTTCTACTCCAACTGTAGTTTTGCAGTGTGGAAGTCTAGCAATGTAACCTCTAGGCCATCTGCTGACCTCCCTCTGTTTCTCTTTAACTTTTGGTCCTAAGTCTTAACCCATGACCAGATTAAGTGTAATTTCCTGAGAAGCCTTCCCCCATTACTCTATTCAAAATTCTTCCTCTACTGCCATTATTCTTTATCTCCAACATTTTCATTTTCTTCATAACAATGATCAAGAGTATAATTATTTCTGTATAATTATGAATTGACTTACCTTATTTTCTATCTCCTTCTCAAGATTGAGTGTTTTATAAGTAAGAAAAGCACATTAGTTTATCACTTCTATAACTAGTAACTAACTTTTAAATTATATATTAATTTTTTATAATCAATCGCTGTGTATCATTACACCATACCAAATGAATTTTTCCATTCTGAATACACTGCATATTGGTGCAAAGACATTGCCATATAAATTATAATCAATAGATTTCTTTCCATTTTGGGTCTCATAAATGTTTTCTTCTTTCTTCTTTCCCATGATTCCTTACCTGTCACCCTCTCCCATTTCTCACACTTCTCCCACACTGCCTCCAGTATCACCATTGCTCTCCATACTTTTGTAAGTTCCAATTACTCAGTTTCTGCCATCCAATCCTAATATTCGGTAGGTATTGGTTGGGGATACAATGCCTCTCTTTCACAGTCTGGCTTGCTACCCTTAGCAGTTAAACGTCCATATTTGTCTACTTTCTATCAAATGCAAGGATTCATTTTTAATGGCTGAGTACTATTCCATAGTGTATAAGTTCCACCCTTTTTCAATCCATTCAATAGTTCATAGACATTTGAGTTGATTCCATGTCTTAGCAATTGTGAAAAATGCTACAATAAACATGGATGTGCAAGTGTTTTTCTGACTGGGCACTTTCCTGTCACTTGGGTAGATGCCTAGAAATTGCTGAGCAATATAGTAGTTCTATTTATATGTTTTTGAGGAACCTTTATATTTTTCTCTGCAGTGACTGTAATAATTTACATTCCCACCAACAGTGTAGGAAAGTTGCCTTTCCACCACAGCCCTGCCAACACTTATCTTACTTTCATTTTTTAATTTTAGCCATTCTGACTGGGGTTAAGTGGTATCTCATCCGTTTTTTATTTAAAAAGCTTCTGTGAACAAAAGAGACAATAATTAGAATAAATCAGCAACCCTTGCAATGGGAGAGCATATTTGCAAATTGTGACTCAGATAAGGACCTGATAACCAGGATATACAGGGAACTCAATCAGAATACATGAAAAAAATTCTCAACCCAACTAAAAATGGGTAAGTGACCTGAACAGATAACACTCTAAGGAAGACATACAAGTGGCCAGAAAGCATACAAAAAAAGAAATGCTCAACATCTCTTATAATAAGTGAGATGCAAATCAAAAACACAATGTGTAACTACTTAAAAAAAAAAGCACAAATCTGATTTCTTAAAAGAAAACATAATGTTTAAAATATCTGGCCGTAAGAGTCACTGGACTTTCCTGACAAGTCTGAGCAAAATGTATGGAACAGCTGTTTTCAATATTAGAGAACATATAACTGAGGTTTCTTAGAGAAGGGAAACAACTTAAATGAACACCAGATAGCTACAGAATTCTGCTGGTGTTGAGTTTTGTAATATATTGTAGGTAGGAAGGACAAGCATGTCATCATAATTCTCTCAGAGATCAAAGATCAGGGTAGGAGAAGAGGATTCAATCTGTGAAACAGAAGGCTATAAAGGAAGGGCTATGTAGACAAAGAAAGAATGAGACAAACCGTGGACACAGGCAGCCTGAGTGGGATAGCCCAAGCAACTTGTGCCACACTTGTGCTGCTGCTTGAGCCACCCAGACAAACTGGGCCTCTTTATTTATAGTACAGGGTGACACTACATATGTATATTTTACAACATTTTGTAGATTCCTTGCCAAGTTACAGACAATAAGAAGCAGGTAACAAATCTATAAGCGTTTAGACATAGTGGACCAGGTGTATCCCTTGGTGATAATCCCATTATCTTCTTTTCTAAGGGAGAGAAATCTAACTTCAGGTGTGGGCAAGAAACATTAGGTGAAAGAACCTCACCAGGGACCAGCAGTTAGAGTAATGGCTGTGTCACTGGACTCCCATGTAGTCGATCACAGTTCACGTCCTGGACCCTGTGGCTTAAAATTCATGCCGAGTGCATGTGCATGCATGCCCAAGATCCCAAGAGGAAAAGGGAGGAGAAGGGATTGCGGCGTGGCCATCCCCCTGGGGGTGATTTCTCAGTTTCTCGCTGTCTCTCTCTGTCTTTCTAGCAAGCGCACATGCCTTATAGCAAAAACCCCTCCAAAAAAAAAAAAAAAAGAAAGAAAGAAAACTACAGCTGTTTTATATAGTTAACAATAAATTTTAAGGAAGAATTAAAGAAAGTAATGCCTTTTACAACACACACACACACACACACAGAAACACACAAATAAAATAAAACACCTAGGAGTAAATCTAACCAAAACAGTAAAAGATCTCTAAACCAAAAACTATGAAAAACTGAAGAAAGTAATTGAAAAATATACCAAAAAGAAAAAAATGGAAAAATATCCTAGTTCTTGGATTGGAATAATCAATTTAATTAAAATGTCAATACAACTCTAAAGAATTTATAAATTTAGTGCAATTCTTATTAAATTAACAGTGCCATTCTTTGCAGAAACAGAAGAAAAACAATTACACAGTTTGTGTGGAATCATAAAAGACCCATATTGCTAAGGGAATAGTGTGCAAAAATAAATAAAGTTGGTGACATCTCATGACTTTACCTCAAAATATATTTCAAAATTGTAATAATCAAAACAGCATGATATTGGTACAAACACTTTACCAATGGAATAGAGCCAACTGATTTTTGAAAAAAGGCACAGGACAATCCAGGGTAAAAAATATATTCTTTTCAACAAATGATACTGTAAAGACATCATATTCACCTGCAATAAAGTAGAGTTAGATACCATCTCTCATCATTTATAAAAATAAATTCAAAATGGATTATAGATTTAAATTTAAAGTCCCAAACTATATAAAACTATTTGTGAAGAATGCAGGGGGAACTCTTGAAGACACTGAAGTAGAAAAAGATTTTTCAATAAGACTCCTAAAACATACTCATCAGATCCAAAAAAGATTAAGTGAGGTTACATAGAACTGAAAGCTCTGTACAGCAAATAAAGCCCCACCCAAAACAAAATAAATTTCTAGTAGTTAGAGTTGTTTTTCACTTTTCATTTTATTTTAAAAGATAATATGGCCGATCTGGTTAATTTAAATGAACATAAATTAAGACTGAAGGTTGAGGGACCAGCAGTTGGCATAATGGCTATGTCACTGCACTCTCATGTACTCTACTGTGGTTTGAGTTCCGAACCCGGTGGCTTAAACTCATGCTGGGCGCGTGTGCGTGCATGCCCAAGATCCCAAGAGGAGAATGGAGGAGAAGGGACTGCGGCATGGCCATCCCGCCTAGGGAGTCATTTCTCACTTTCTGTCTCTCTGTGTCTCTCCATCTTTCTGGTGATCACATGTGCTCTATAGCAAAAACCTCTCTGAAAAAAGAGACTGACATCTGAGAGATAGCTTGAACTTAGTTCATCAGGCCCACTCAGAAAGCAACCATATCAAAAACCTTGGTACTATATATAGTCTTTTACCATGCTATCCTTCGTATTATCGTTTATTAATATCATACAGAAAAATACAGAATTTAAACACTTCATAAGAAAATTTATAATCAACATTATTATAATAATTTATGGTGTTGAGAGAGAATTCTTTATTTTCCTAAATTTCGCCAGAGAGCTTATAGAGGGTATTGTTCTAAGAATTTTTTCTCTGCTTCTTTTTCCTTTTCTTTTTTTAGAGGTTTTTGCTATAGGGCCCTCGCCAGACAGAGAGAGACAGAGAGATAGAAAGCGAGAAATCACCCCCCAGGAGGGATGGCCACGCCATTCCCTTCTCCTCCATTCTCCTCTCGGGATCTTGGGCACGCAATCACATGCGCCCGGCATGAGTTTTAAGCCACTGGGTCCGGGACGCAAACTGCAGTCGACTACGTGAGAGTCCAGCAACATAGCCATTACGCTAACTGCTGATCCCCTCTTTTTCCTTTTTTTAAGAGATTTTTGGTAGAGGTTGTGTGCACATGTGCATGCTAGAGAGACAGAGAGAGACAGGAAGCACAAAATCACTCCCCAGGGGGACGGCCATGCTACAATCTCTTCTCTTCCATTCTTCTCTGCTCTCAGGACTTGGAGCATGCACTCACTCATGCCCAGCATGTGTTTTAAGCTGCCAGGTCCAGGACTGGAACTGAGTTTGACTATGAGCAAATCCAGCAATGTGTCCATTATGCCATCTGTAGGTCTCTTTTCTCTGCTTCTTTATTTATTTTAGTTTCTCTCTCTACCAGACCACTTACATCAACAAAGATACAATTTTTTTCTTTAAAAATAATTATAAAAGTTTCCATTGGACTGACTCTAGAGGCTGATAGATGTGAGCTATATTCCTAAGGGCCAACCCCAGGTTGAATTCTGGCCCCAGCAGTTTCAGAAACATACCTGGCTTAACAGGATGGAGAAATGGAGAAGAGGGGATTGTAGAATGACTATGCCCCACTGGGTGCAGTGCTTTCTTCCTCTCCCTCTCTAATTCTCTGTCTCTCTCTAGTGAATACACATGCTCTCTAGCAAATTAATATATATATATATATATATATATATATATATATATATATTTTTTTTTTTTTTTTTTGAACCAACTTCTTTATCAGCTATTACTCCATTTCATTCCCTCTTCTTTGTGGCAAAATTGAAAATATCTCTATAGTGATGATTCTGTTTCTTCTGTTCTCTTTAAAGAACTTTTAGTAATGGTTCAATATATAATACTTTCTGAAAATACTCTTCTTTAGGGCACCAATGACCCTGTGTCACTAAATTTGATAGTCATTTCTCATCTTATAAAATTCATTAGTAATATTTAACCCAGTCTTTCTTAACATCCTCACTTAACATGATAAAGAGTCCCAAATTAATTCTTCAGCCTATACTTTTTTCTTGAAAGAAACTGAGGTCTGAAAAACAACTTCTTCTATGGCATTTTCACCTGAGTGACTAACAGATTTCTTAAAGCAAACAAATCTCAAGCTGTACTCCTGGATCTGTTCTCATCCCCAAAACCACTTTACTCACCACATTTCCTGTCTCAGATAATGGCACATTTGGTCTGTATCTCATACCCCATATCAAGAAATCCTATTTACTCAACCTTCCACATAATATTTCAGATTCAACCACTTCAAATCACTCATAAAGCTGATATTGATTTTCAAGACATTATTTCTTTTCACCTGGATTATTACAGCTGCCTCTTATCTTCTTTTTCTATTTCTATCTCTGCAACAGTTGCTCCAATATTTGATCCTCAATACATTGCTCAGTGTCATTTTTTGACTCATAAGCCAGACCATGTCATAACTCTACTCAAAACTCTGTGATGACTTTTCATGTCACTCAGAGTAAAAGCTGAAATATTTACAATTACTAAGGATCTGACAGTCATGATCTGGCTGCCCTGGCATCTCTCAGAACTCCTGCCTGACTACCAATCCCTCTATGACTCCTCCAGTCACTCTGACCCCTTTCTGTTCCTCTCACTGCCAGGCATGCTCTTGCTGAAGGCTGTTCTCTCTGGCTGGAACACTTTCTCCCCATATCTGCCTGGCTAACTCACATTATGCTTGTAGAAGGGAAGAAACAGTATTCTAGGTAGTACTGTCCTTAGACCCATTTAAATGAGGTAGTTTTCCTTCACTCCAGAGTTTGGAGTAGGCTGGTTGAAATTGTCTGTTTTCTTCCAATGTCTGAGTCTAAACAGTGCCTTCCACAGGGACATGACAGCCTTGTCATGACCACATGAATTTCATCCCTGTTTTTCCCCTTTGAGGTGTTCTCTAATGCTCTGTCTCACCCATGGGGCAAAATAGACATTCCCAGAAACTCTGACTGCTGCACCTACCAAGCCGTCTCAGGGTTTATGACCAGGACCTTTGTTCCAGGAGAATAGCCTGGCAAGCAAATGGCTTTCATGAGCTAGTTATTGTTTACTTATAAAATTGTACCACCGTGGTTACTACAATAGAATGGCATTGAGAAGCTGATTTTGGATGACATAGTCAAGGTCAAGACTGTGGGCTCTGAAAATGCCCCTGTTGACCCTGGACTTTGACCCATGTAAGAGGCTCATCATCCTTGCTTGTCTATGCTCTGACAGCAGTGCCACCATCTATAGCACTGCAGGTGGTGTGACTTGGCAGGCATACTTTACCTTGCATCCCTCCTGGATCCCAGGGAGGTCACCTCAGCCCTTTCCAAGGCTCTCTTCCATGCGTCAGGCAGATCTCCAAGGAGGACTATGCTTATCTCCTTTAAGTTATTTCAAAACCATTGCTCTGTAATACTGACTGGCCCTCCAGTTAAGTCTCTCTCTTGCTTTTATTGGGTATAGTAGCATAGTGTGCTCCTATGTTCATTTTAAGCCATGTGTGATGCGAAACATGCCTTCCATGACTAGATCCACTGTATTTTATCCACAGTTAAGTCTGTGTGAAAATAGTGTAGGTTTTTTTGTTTAGTTTTGTTTCTGTTTTTGTTTTGTTTTGCTTTTCCCCCGGAGATGTTTTTGCTATAGGGTGCATGCACTCAACAAAGAGACAAAGAGACAGAAAGCAAGAAACCACCCCCCAGGGAGGATGGTCATGCCACAATCCCTTCTCCTCCATTCTCCTCTTGGATCTTGGACATGCACACACACATGCCTGGCGTGAGTTTTAAGCCACCAGCTCTGGGACTCAAATCTTGGTCAACTGCAAGGGAGTCTAGCAATGTACCCATTATGCCATCTTCTGGTCTTGAAAATAGTGTTTCTTACATTTACTGAACTTCTCCATCTTCAGAATCTTATTTCCATGTCATCGCATTCTGTTCCTTCAACAGAAAATAATCATAAAAGAGGAGCAAAGAAAAGCATGGAATAAAATAGAAGATGCTAAATATGGTTTGAGATGAGAACCAGGGTTCCATTATGAATTGCTCAAGACTGGTTGCTGAGTGTTATTTTGTTTTATTTGTTCATTTTATTGTTGTTATTTATTTTAATAATGTTCATATTTGACCAGGAGTGTGGTCCATGTTCAGTTATTATTCTGTTTCAGAACAGACATCTAAAATTTCAACTAAAAAAGGAAAAACATGTGAGCCTGTTTTCACATTTCCCTCTCTCTGTCTGTCTTCAATAAGCGCACAGGCTCTCTGAAAAAATTAAAAACAAACAAAAAAACACCTCTCTCTCAATGCTATACATGATTAAAAGGATAGCAATTAAAAATTTTCTCATGAATCCTTTCAATTCTATATTTTACTTTATGATGTGAATGACTATAAAAAGAAGGAGGGGGAACCAGCAGTTAGCGTAATGGCTATGTTGCTGGACTCCCACGTAGTCGACCGCGGTTCGCGTCCTGGACCCGGTGGCTTAAAACTCACGCCGGGCGCGTGTGCGTGCGTGCCCAAGATCCTAAGAGGAGAATGGAGGAGAAGGGATTGCGGTGTGACCATCCCCCCTGGGGGGTGATTTCTCGCTTTCTGTCTCTATGTCTCTCTGTCTGTCTGGCGAGCACACGCGCCCTATAGCGAAAAAACTCTCAAAAAAAAAAAAAAAAGGAGGAAAATGTATTTAAAGAATGTATGAAGTAACAAGTTGTTTGATATGGGCCCTCTCTGAAGGAGCAAACTAAGTCCAAGATCTCAAATTTCAGTCTCAATGATAAAACATACCTGTCTTATTTTCTTTTAAAATAAAATGAAAAAATAAAACCTATTCTGTCTTCTAGAAATTGTGCTTTCAGGGACCAGCAGTTAACATAATGGCTACGTTGCTGTACTACCATGTAGTCAACCGGTGTTCGAGTCCCAGACCCAGTGGTTTAAATTCATGCCGGTGATGTGTGTGTGAGTTCCCAAGATCCGAAGAGAAGAATGGAGGAGAAGAGATTGTGGTGTGGCCATCCCCGCTCCACAATGTTCTACTTCTGCATGTGAAGAGACATGAAAGCATCTTAAAATAGAAACCAAGGAGAAGTTAAAACAAGCAAAATCTTTAATTGCTCAGGGACAGAAAAGTTTTGAAAAAATTTGAACAAATGAAACCATACAAGATTGTCTTGGAAAATCATACTGATAGGACAATTCCAAATCCTGTGGGGGAACCAGAAGCAATTCTAACATCTTCATGACCTCTGAGGGAATTCTCTTTAAATTCTAGCTGGAAATAGAGGAGGAAATAGTTGCTTCTTTCTTTCCTTTTCCCTGAGATTATGCTGAAGACTGTACTTACAAAAAAGTGGGGAACATTATCTACCCTGTTTTCCAGAAATATTCTTCTCTCTTTTAGATGTAGAAGTAAGAGGTGGAAACAACTTTGACAGTGTGTCCAGGTACCGAGTGGACTTTCCTGATGGAGAATAGGAGACGGCCATCATCATTCTCAAGGTACTGGCACGTGGTGAGATTATAATTTTTGCATTTTATAGACAATTTTTCAAATTTAAACTTTTACATTGTATAAACTTTAGAAATGTCAAAAAAATAGGGCTAGCAGCTGGTGTGGTGGTTAAGGCACTAGACTTCCGCATGGCCAATCATGGTTTGAGACCCAGACCTGGTGACTTGCTTTCTCATTTTCTTTCTCTCTCTCTCTGTCTCTGGTGAGCAGCCATGCCCTAAAGCAATTTTTTTTTGGGGGGGAGGTTTTTGCCTTAGGGCACGTGCGCTTGCCAGACAGATAGAGACAGAGAGACAGAAAGCGAGAAATCACCCCACAGGGGGAATGGCCACACTGCAATCCCTTCTCCTCCATTCTCCTCTCGGGGTCTTGGGTACGCACGCACACGCGCCTGGCGTGTGTTTTAAGCCACAGGGTCTGGGACTCGAGCTGTGGTCGACTACATGGGAGTCCAGCGACATAGCCATTACACTAACTGCTGATCCCAAGCAAATATTAAAATAATAATAATAATAAAGTTAAAAAATTTATAAAACACTGTATTAAAAATGTAAAAAATGATGCTGAAGTTAACTGTGGAAGAATTCATACATTGTAATTGTTAAAATATTTTTTCAGAATTATTTATTTAATTTTATGTGTCATTAGCATTATTTTTATTATTCAATTTGCTGTAGAGGGTGAAAAGTTGGTTTACGTAAAGTGGAGACATACAACATCTCTTTTATAACATGGCTTGCTTCACTCAGCAATAAATCTTTCATATTCTCCTCTATCAAATTCCAGGATTTTTTTTTTAATGGCTGAGTAGTACTTCATAGAGTATATGTGCCACACTTTTTCAACCCATTCATCTGTGCATGGACATTTGGATTAGTTCCGTGTCTTAGCAATTGTAAATAATGCCACAAGAAACATAGATGTCCAAGCACTTTTCTGACTGAGCATTCTCCTATACTTTAGGTAGATACCCAGGAGTGGAATTGTTGGATGATATGGTAGTTCTATTTGTAGCTCTTTGAACAATTTACATTTCTTATTATTTTAGTTTGTATTAATATTTACTTAGAAAAATTTATGCAAATGTGATTGATATGCACATATATATATGAATCTAAAATTTGCTGCTTCAAATATAATTACAAAACACAGCTTATTTATGACAATTATGTCACTGATTCTTCTTATAGTTTTGAATGTTATATATACCTCAAAATTGAAACAAAAGTTTCTATTATTTTCAGAATGATGGCTGCGAAAATTGCTTTTGTTGCTAAAAGGAATGGGGAATGGGAGACACAGGGTAGTCAGCCTCCCAAGGTCATATGTGTGAGAGATAGCCCAGTGCCCAAAGTTCATGCAATGAGAGGTCTCTGAGCGATTTCAGGTGCAGCCCTAGTAAAGATATCGGTACCAAGAAAGGAAAGATTATTAAAAAGAAAAAAAAATCACTTTCTGCTATCAAAAAGCTAGTAATCCCAGCTTCACTGCTGAAAAGCTGTGTGTCATTGAACTAACCACTATGCCTCTAGCTGCCTGACCCTCAAAAGTCAAATGAACTGTTATCACTGTGTTTAGCAAAGGAGTTCTGAGAGATATCAGGGCAGCCAGATCATGGCTGTCAGATCCTTAGTAATTGTAAAGATTTGAGTTTTTACTCTGAGTGACATGAAAAGTCATCATAGTTTTGAGTAGAGGTGTGACATTATCTGGCTTATAAATTAAAAAAAATGACACTGTGTGATTTGGTTCTTTGGTTGTTGTTGTCATTGGAGAGGTTTTATATATATATATATATATATATATATATATATATATATATATATGGCGCGTGCACTTGCCAGAAAGACAGAGAGAGACAGAGAGATGGATGCCTGGTGTGAGTCCAAGCCACCAGATCCGGGACTCGAACCGCAGTCGACTACATGGGAGTTCAGTGACATAGCCATTACGTTAACTGCTGGTTCCCTTAGTGATGTGTTGAGGATCAAATATTGGAGCAACTGTTGCCAAGATAGAAATAGAAAAAAAGGTAAGCAGCAGTTGCAATAATCCAGGTGCAAAGAAATAATGACTTGGAAATCGATATCAGCATTATGAGTGATTAGAAGTGGTTGAATCTGAAATATTATGTGGAAGGTTGAGTAAATAGGATTTCTTGATATGGGGTATGAGATCCAGACCAAATGTGCCATTATCTGAGACAGGAAATGTGGTGAGTAAAGTGGTTTTGGGGATGAGAACAGAACCAGGAGTACAGCTTGAGATAAGTTTGCTTTAAGAAATCTGTTAGTCACTCAGGTGAAAATGTCATAGAAGAAGTTGTCTTTCAGACCTCAATTTCAAAAAAGAAGTCTAGGCTGAAGAATTAATTTGGTACTCTTAATCATGTTAAGAGAAGTTGTCAAGAAGGACTGGGTTAAATATTACTAATGGATTTTATAAGATGAGAAATGAGAAATGACTATCAAATTTACTGGCACAGAGGTCACTGTTGTTCAAAAGAAAAGTATTTTTAGAAAGCATTATATATTGAACAATTATTAAAAGTTCTTTAAAGAGAATAGAAGAAACAGAATAATCATTACAGAGATATTTTCAGTTTTGCCATAAAGAAGAGAGAATGAAATGAAGTAATAGCTGATAAAGGAAGTTGGTTCAATGATAGATTTTTTTTTTAATTTACTAGATGGCACATGTACTTACTAGAGAGAAACAGAGAATTAGAGAGGGAGAGGAAGAAAGCACTGCACCCAGTGGGGCATAGTCATTCTACAATTCCCTCTTCTCCATTTCTCCATCCTGTTAAGCCAGGTATGTTTCTGAAACTGCTGGGGCCAGAATTCAACCTGGGGTTGGCCCTTTGAAATCTAGCTCACATCTATCAGCCTCTAGAGTCAGCTCAAGGGAAACTTTTATAATTATTTAAAAAAAAAAAATGTATCTTTGTTGATGTAAGTTGCCTAGTAGAGAGAGAAATTGAGATAAATAAAGAAGCAGAGAAAAGGGACCTACAGATGGCATAATGGACACATTGCTGGATTTGCACATAGTCGAACGCAGTTCCAGTCCTAGACCTGGTAGCTTAAAACACATGCCGGGCATGAGTGAGTGCATGCCCAAAGTCCTGAGAGGAGAGACGAATGGAGGAGAAGAGATTGCAGCATGGTCATCCCCCTGAGGAGTGATTTTTTGCTTTCTGTCTCTCTCTGTCTCTCTAGCATACACATGTGCACACAACCTCTACCAAACATCTCTCTTAAAAAAAAAGGAAAAAGAAGCAGAGAAAAAATTCTTAGAACAATACCCTCTATAAACTCTCTGGCAAAATTTAGGAATTATTTAAAAAATTCTCTCTCAACACTGTAAATTATTATAATAATAGTGATTATAAATTTTCATATGAATTGTTTAAATTCTGCATTTTTCTGTATGATATGAATAAAAAATAATAGGAAGGATAGCATGTTAAAAGACTGTATAAAGCACCAAATTTTTTGATATGCATGCTTTCTGAGTGGGCCTGATGAACTAAGTCCAAGCTATCTGTCAGACATCAGTCTCTTTTTTTTCAGAGAGGATTTTGCTATGGGGCACGTGTGCTTGCCAGAAAGACAGAGAGAGACAGAGAGATAGAAAGCAAGAAATCACCCCCTAGGTGGGATGGCCATGCCGCAGTCCCTTCTCCATTCTCCTCTCGGGATCTTGGGCACGCACGCACGTGTGCCCGGCGTGAGTTTAAGCCACTGGGTTTGGAACTCAAACTGCGGTAGAGTACATGAGAGTCCAGTGACGTAGCCATTATGCCAACTGCTGGTCCCTCAAACTTCAGTCTCAATTTATGTTCATTTAAAATAACCAGATCTGCCATATTATCTTTTAAAGTAAAATGAAAATTGAAAAACAACTCTAACTACTAGAAATTGGATCTTTTTTTTGGTTTTGCCATAGGGTGTGTGCACACTCCAGAGAGAAAGTGAGATCTCACACTCCAATGGGAATGATCATCTTGCAATTTCTTCTTTCATGGAATTTTTGGCAAACATATACACATGCATGCTGTATGCTGCAAGCAACCAGGTCTGGGACTCGAACCACTGTCAGCCACCTGAGAGTCCAGGGCCTTAACCACCACATGATCCACTGGCCCTGAAACTGTGCTTTTATTGTTATAGAATATTAAGATCAATTTATGAGAGAAAACAATAACATTTTGATTTATCTATAGATTTTTTTATACCTGCTGATAAGATGATATTCTTTAAAAAACACTAATTGCCTACTTAGTTTTAAACAATACATACCACCCTTATGGATTGATGGTGCATTAGCCCAGAGCTCAGATTTTACATGTAATAAGTACTCATATTTTGCCCTAATTCTACAAAAAGACACTACATTCTATCACAGTATCCATAATGTTCTACTCCTGCACTTGAATAAAAAGTAAAGCATCTTAAAATAGAAACCAAAGATAAGTGAAAAATAAACGAACAAAATCCTTAACTGCTCAGGGACAGAAAAGTTTTGCCAAAACCTGAGCAAGTGAAAATACACAAGAGTGTGTCTTGGAAAATCATACTCATGGGAAATTTCCTAACCCTGTGGGGAACCAGAAGCAATTCTACAGCTTCATGACCTCTGAGGGAATTCTCTCTAAATTATAGTTGGAAATAAAGGAAGAAATAGTTGCTTCTTTCTTTCCTTTTCCCTGAGGTTATGCTGAGGACAGTATTCACAGAGCAGTGGGGAACATTCTCTACCTTGTTTTTCCCCAAATGTTGTTTTCTATTTCAGATGCAGAAGTAAGAGGTAGAAAGAATCTTCACATGTGGCCAGGTACTGAGTGAAATTTTCTCTATAGAGAATAGGAGACAACCATCCTCAGAATTCTCAAGGAACTGGTATGTGGTGAGATTTTAACACTCCGTTTCATAGATAGTTTTTCAAATTGTGATGTTGTGACTGTAAAGATGATTAAATGTAAACTTTAAAAATGTAAAAAAATTAGGTTGCAGCTAGTGTGGTGGTGAAGTCACTGGACTCTCACATGGCCAACCACAGTTTGAGTCCTAGACCTGGTAGCTTGCTTTCTCACTCTCCTTTTCTCTCTCTTTGTCTCTCTCTGATAAGTGTCCAAGCCCTATAGTTAATTTAAAAAATAATGAAATAATGATAATAATGATATTGCTAAATAAATATTATAAAAACAATTTATTAAAAAATGTAAAAAAGAAGGTAACTTTGAAAGAATACATTTATTGTAATAGATAAAATTCTTTTGTAATAATTATTTATTTCATTTTATTTATTATTATTATTTCATTATTACTATTCAATTTGACTAGAAAGAAACAGGGAGAGAGAAAGGGAAAGTTAGAAGGCAAACTACTAGGTCCTGGACTCGAATCACAATTAACCATGTGGGAATCCAGTGCCTTAACCATAATGCCTCATGCTGGCCTCTAAAATATGTTTTAAAACCATTTAAAAAAAGCTAATTTAGAAAGAAATAAAAGACATTTAGGCTAATATAAAAAAATAGTGTGATATGTCAATGCATGTGTTGTGGTCAGGGTACCAAGTTTAGTGTAATGTATTACCTAACAATAATAACTGTGCATGTTTGAGCTAGTTACATAACCTTTATGTCTCAGACTGTTTATCTTTAATGGAGCTTTTAATATTACCAAGCTCAAATGATGTAGACAGAAATAAAAATTATGTGTGGAGTCAGTAAAATAGCATGAGACACATGACGAGTGCAAAATAAATAGCAGCTGTTACTAATAGAATGCAAACCATTGGAGCAGGAGGGCTATGAGCACCTACTTTTAATGAAATTAGATCTACTTTCAACTTTTCACCTTCAAGTTAAATCCAAGTAACTTAGAAGTGCAACAAGTACTTATTGTTGACCTAATTATTCAACGTCATTTTGCTTTTTTCTTTCTTGATCAATATTCTCACTTATGATGTACGTTCTCTTTATTCTGATAATTTCGATTAAAAAGTAGAATTTTCTGAGGCTGTATAAATCATGCTGATGTAGGAGTATGATACATTCAAGTGCTGATGTTCCATTTGCAGAGTTACTGTTATGAAACATACCATTTAATGTTTCCACTGCATCTTTTTTTAGAATAATTTTATTTAATTTTATTTATTTATTTATTTATTTATTTATTCATTTGTTTATTTCAATTTGACCAGAGAGGGACAGAGAGAGGGAGAGAGATAGAGAAAGTGAGAAAGCAAGCTGCCAGGTCTGGGACTCAAACCACAGTCAGCCATGTGGGAATCCAGCACCTTTAACCACCGCGCCACCTACCAGCCCCTCCACTACATCTTTTTTTTTTTTTTTTTTTAGAGGTTTTCGCTATAGGGCGCGTGCGCTCACCAGACAGACAGAGAGAGAGAGACAGAAAGCAGGAAATCACCCCCCTAGGGGGGATGGCCACGCTGCAATCCCTTCTCCTCCATTCTCCTCTTGGGATCTTGGGCACGCACGCACACGCGCCCGGTGTGAGTTTAAGCCACCGGGTCCGGTACGCAAACCACGGTTGACTACGTGGGAGTCCAGTGACATAGCCATTATGCTAACTGCTGGCCCTCCCTCCACTACATCTTAATGAATGGTACAGGGGAAGTTTGTTTTTGTTTTTTTTTGTAAGGTAAAAAAGAATGACTGGTACCAGCAGTTAGCATAATGGCTATGTCACTGGACTCCCACGTAGTCAACCGTGGTTCGAGTCCCGGACCCAGTAGCTTAAACTCATGCTGGGAGCGTGTGTGTGCATGTCCAAGATCCCGAGAGGAGAATGGAGGAGAAGATATTGAGGCATGGCCATCCCCCCTGGAGGTGATTTCTCGCTTTCTGTCTCTCTGTCTCTCTCTGTCTGGTGAACACACACACCCTATAGTAAAAAAAAGAAAAAAAAAAGAATGACTCAAGTTATGCGATTGGATTTTCTGACTTTAACTGTGTTCTTGTCCTTTTTCCTATGTGCATTTGACTCCATAATTAGCATTAAGATCCTGCCTCTAAATAGTTCAGAAAAATTTAAGTGGTTGAAGCTTTGAATTGTTTTGAGATATTTGCTGTGGCTTTGTATCTCTCTCTGCCTTTGTGAGGAGTTAAAGAGGAGATGTGAAGAATTTGCAGGGCGTGACCACCAGAATAAGACCAGGGTCTTTATCCAGACATGGTCTTGGGTGGCTGGATTGTTATGAGCAGAATGTCTTGGGATTATTTTGAACTGAATGTTCCAAAGTATTGTTATAACAACCTGATAAATTCAGTAAGGACTTAAAACCTTATGTCATAGAAGTCTCTGGAATGTGTATAAATAAATACTAGCAATATAGTACATTTGGGGTTGACCAGTGTTGACTGGCAGTCCTCCCGTTTCTATCCTGTCTTCTTGTCTTTCTTTAATCCTCACCCCCTAACTCAGGAAATGTTCACTGTTCGCAAGTCCTACACCCTTAAAATGATCTAAATCATGAAGAAAACAGAGAAACAGAAAGGTCAGACATCTTACAGAAAGGATACCAGTGGAAACATAGAACTTTATTTTTTTTTCAAATTCTAGAAATAAGGGAATAATAATTGTGACAATTAGGGACAAGAACAGAGCTGCACTGAGGAGAAAAATGTCTTGAACTCTGAAGAGAACTTATTCCCCAGGTTGTGATGGAAAGGCGTAGGCTTAGTTAGCCAGAGTGGAAATAAATCTTTTTTGCTGAATAACATCCTGATTAAAAATATAGAGTTTAAAAGCACTTAACAAGGAAGACAATAGAATTTTAACTTATTCTTTTAATTTGTACTGACAATATTTACTTAGAAAAATGTATGCAAATGTGACTGATATGCAAATATATGTATGCATCTAAAATTTGCTACTTCAAATATAATTACAAGACATTACTTCTTAATTTCGAATATATTACTGATTCTTATCATTTTGAATGTTATATTTCAAAATTGAAACAGAAGTTTCTACTATTTTTAAATGATGGGTGTAAAAATTTGTTTTGTGGCTGAAAAGATGGGGGAGTGAGTGGCAATGTGAATGAGGGACACAGGGTGGTCAGTTTCCCAAGGTCACTGGCCCTAGATTTGGCCCAGGGCTCACAGTTCATGCAACGAGAGGCCCCTGAGCAATCTCAGGTGCACCCCAGCATTTTAAAGACATGGCTATCAAGATAGACAAGACTGGAATATTCTAGGAGAAATGAGGGCACAAT
>JAKSZU010000024.1:11627540-11810289 GCA_026018925.1 Tupaia tana | reverse complement strand
CGTTATTCATGTGATGAAAGCTCAGGTGCAGCCACACAGGTAAACACACATGTGGGAAAATACAAAGTCACATGAGAATGAACCAAAGTCCTTTTGCTTTGCAGAACCACCCGTGTGATATCCAGAGGACCCTGAGCCTCGATAAACCACAGTCGTAGCTGAATATTGGAAAAGGTGTCACAGGCACATTACTCTTTTCCCTGCCTGATTATGCCTCTTCCCTGTTTTAACTTTTCTTTATTGTTTTCCCAAATAAAACTTTTGCCATCTTGTCTGTCTGTCAGTGCTAGTTTACTGAGGGAACCACTGACACCCCCAAGCACACAGGGTGCACATAGCTGAAAACAGACACTCTGGTGCTGGAGCAGGGCTTGGTTGCTCTTTGAGTGGTCTTAACTGAGTGGGGCAGGAGGGAGCATTCTGGACTGTTGGAACAATTTCTAGATAGGGTTGTGGTGGTGCTATGTCACCCTAGAATTAAGTGCTGAGCCTAGTGATTTCTGTGGAGCCTTGAGAGACAGTTCTCTGCCTGATCTGGTGGCTGACTTCTCATGGTGTCAAGTAGAAGATGGACCTGCAGTAGACCTCAGAGGCTAAGGCGGAGGGTTCACCATGGCCAGGCTCTGTTTATGCACTTTCTTGTGCAAGCTGCCCCAAAGGAGCACCCAGTCCATGAGCCTGTCCCTACCCTGTTTACTCACATTAATGTTTGAGTGATGGGAACAAAGAACAGGAGGACACAGAAGAGATTCCACATGTCCATGTCTTGATCCTCTCTAGATGTCTTGAGGTTGCTGAGGAAGAGGTGGGGGAGGTTGAGGGGCTGGGGTTGGAGGTGTGGAGGGAATGGGGTGAGTCCTAATCAGGAATGGGGAAGGGCTGGGGTGTAGCAAGAACGGGTGTATCGGGCACCTGGAAAGAGGTGGAGAAGGGCACTAGGGGAAAGTACTGGAGTCAAAGTCCCAGAGTTTGGGAGGAGTGTTCAGGGGCAGTTCTGTGTATCTGCAGGTCAGCAGACCAGCAGGACACAAGGAGTAGTTGAGTGGAACTCAAGATCATGCAGTTGTATGGAGAGGTGAGTTCAGCTTTCCCCCAAATGTTCCCCAGTTTGCTTTCTGCAATAGCAACTCAAAGGCTTTAAACTCATTCTGAAGAATCAGTTGCCCTTGCTCAGGATGCATCACAAAGTTCCCCACCCCCTTACCATGCATGAGCCCCTTCCCCACCTAAATTAATCCACATGCCATTCAGATAAAAAATCCTCTCTATGTGTCCTGTAGCAAATTAGAAATAATAATCATAATAATAAGTGAAATTTAAAAATTCTTTAAAAATGTTAGAAAAAAAGAAAAGTCCTCTCTAGTCAGGCAGAGGAAAGGGTCAGGGGGTCATGAGAAAGAGTAAGTTAGACCTGGAGACTCCAGAGGGAGAAAAGTCTACAGAGAGCTTTGCCCATGTTCAGTTTTGCAAGGAGTAGGATGGGAGTAGGGCAGGGACTACTCAGAAGATAGGCCTAGCCAAGGGATCCCGTTCACAGTCCAACCTCCCTGGCTGCATGGTCACTTAATGCAGTGACAGTGATAATAATACTGTGTGAGATCCTGACTGTGTCATTAATGGGACAGAGCACTAGCCCGTCCTGACACAGGGGAGGGGGCTGGGGGAAACCGCTCTCCTCTCTTATCCTTGAGCTCTGCTTAGCCCCATGCATCACCAAGAGCAAATGCACATTGACAAGGTCCCAGTCTCAAACCTTTGCCTTGGACCCCATATCCACCCTACCCTGGCTACTGTCTCACATCTCATGCTCCCCAGCACTGCCCTCCAAAAGGCTCTGGAAGGTGTAGATGTTTAGCACTGGCACAGAACACAGCCCCCTTCGATGAGCTCAGTTAGGGCAGGTCATGACAGGGACTATTCTGTCTCGCTGCACATAAACCAGAACAATGTAGAGCCAAGATTGTGTGACTGTCTTGCAGGCTGGATGTCTGAGTGTGGGCTGCATGTTTTCCTTTGGTTACATCTTCTGCTTCTGTGTCTGAGTTCTGTGTCTGTAATTAAGTCATGTGCATAAATCTGTGCTGTGTCTCTGTGTTTCTTTGTTTATGTAAACATCTGTGAGGATCCCTGAATGAGTGTGTGTCAGTTATGAAATCTGTGTGTCTGTGGCTGTAACTGTGTTATGGATATGTCGGGAACTGAGTCAGGAATGGAAAGTAATGAGTTACTGATTCATATGATAATATGAATAATTTCAGAAACATTGAGCAGAACAGAATAAAGACTCAAAAGAAGTACATATTGGCATGCATGCACCCATTTCTACAAAATCTAGAATAAACAAAATTAGCCTAAGATGACAGCAAGGATTGACTGGGATGAAATGAGGTCATTTGCTGGGGTTACTGAATACTGTACATTTTGAAAGGGTAGTGGTATTAAAATTTTTTCCAGTAGTGAACCCATATGCATGGAGGAAGACCCAAATCTGAGAGGGCTTTCTTCTAATGTTTATAGATTCCAAAGAACACACCCACAGGTCCAGCATGCTAAGATTTGAGTCTATTTAGTTGCATAATGTAGACGGGGAGCTTCACTGATAGCCAGGCAGAGAATGTTCCTCACCATCAGGGAGGACAGGCTTAGGTTGCACATATTAAGAATAATACATTCATAAATGAATAAAAGACTAATGTACGTTCAAGGCAGCAAGACAGGGACTGGTTTGTATATACATTATTTGAAAGTTACAATAAAAGGTTAGCTTACCAATTAACAGAATAGCAGAATATGTTTAGGGTTTAGTGCCCCTTATCTTATGATGTTAATGTCAAAGGGGATTCCATAACTCTGAAATAGTGCTGGCCATACACCAGTTTCATGAGGTGAAGGTTGTATTCACAGGTGCTTCACAAGCCCCAGCTATGCTCTGAAGCTTGATCTCAAGGAAGGCAGAATAGTGAGGGATGGGGAAGAGAACTCAATGCCTACTCTTAAGTCTATGCCACAATTGACTCTCATAGCACCCTTACAGTCTTTGTGAATCATTGATCTTCCCCCAGTTCCCTGGAGCAGGTGTGTGAGTCAAACATTGCATCTATATTCTACAAGTGCAATCAAGAACACATGTTCCAAATAACACATTACTACATGATTAGAAAATAATCTCTTTCTAAGCTGCTAAGGGGGAACCAAACCAAGCAGAAGGAAAATCCATTCAGTCTGGTTAGCCAGGCACATTCTCCATGGCATTTCAGCCATAGCTGACAGTGGGAAGGTAGAACACAGCCAATGTGCACTTGTGTACTTGTGCCAGGATGCCAGCACAGTGCCCATAACAAACCAGGAAACTGAATCAGTAATAAATGACCTCCCAACAAAGAAAAGCCCTGGTTGATGGCTTCACCTCTGAATTCTACAAAACTTTTAAAGAAGAGTTAGTTCCCATTCTACTCACGTTATTTCTAAGATCAAAAAGGGTTAAACTCTCCCTGATTCTTTCTGTGACACCCTCATAACTCTTATCCTTAAAACAGACAAGAACAGGACAAGGAAGAAAAACTATAGACCAATATCTCTGATGAATATAGATGCAAAGATTCTCAATAAGATAATAGCAAATCATATCCAACAACAAATAAAAAAGAATATGCATCACGACCAGATAGGCTTTATTCCAAGGATGCAAGGTGGGTTCAATATATGTAAAACTATAAATGTAATGTACCATATTAACATAAAGAAAGATAAAAACCATATAATCATATCAATTGATGCAAAAATACATTTTATAAGATTATAATATCCCTTCATGATCAAGACTCACAGAAAATTGGTATAGAAGGGTCATTCCTCAACACAGTAAAAGCTATCTGTGAAAAACTCATAGCTAACATCATCCTGAATGGTGAAAATATGAAAGCTTTTCCACTAAAAACTGGTACAAGACAAGGATGCCCACTTTCTCCACTCCTTTTCAATATAATACTGGAAGTCCTCGCCAATACAATCATAGACGAGAATAAAATAAAATGCATTTGAATAAGTAGAGGTGAAACCTCTATTTGCAGATTACATGATTGTATACATAGAAGACCCAATGATATCCATGAAAAAATTCCTAGAAGTAATACATGAATACAGTAAATCTGTAGGATACAAAATCATCATACAGAAATCTATAGCACTTCTATACATGAGCAACAGGCAGACTGAGATAGAACTGAAGAAAGTAATTTCATTCACCATAGCCACAAAAAGTATATAAGACACCTAGGAATAAATTTAACCAAAGAAGGTAATGACCTCCACAAGAAAACTACGAGAAGCTAAAAAAAGAAAAAAAGAAAGAAATTGAAAATAACACAAAAATTTTGAAGGATATCCCATGTTCTTGGATTGGAATAATTAATATAATCCAAATGGCAATTTTCCCAAAATTAATCTATATATTTAATGCAATCCCAATCAAAGAGCCAGAGACACTTTCACAGATCTAGAAAAGAAAATCATAGAATTTGTCTGAAATCTTAAAAGACCTCATATTGCCAAAGCAATCCTGCACAAGAAGATTGCAGTGGGCAGCATCTTACTCCCTGACCCAAAAATATACTATAAAGCTGTTATAGTCAAAACAGCATGGTATTGTTACAGAAACAGACAAATGGACCAATGTAACAGAATAGAGACCCCCGAAATAAACTCCCAAACATATGGCCAACTGATATTTTTTAAATGGTACCAGTCAATCCAGTGAGAACTGGGAAACCTCATAAGCAAGTGATGCTGGAAAAACTGGGTATCCACCTGCAGAAAGATTAATCTAAATCCCTACCTCTTACCATCAACAAAAATCAACTCAAAGTGGATCAAAGATCTAAACCTAATTAATTACTCAAACTGTAAAACTACCAGAAAACACTGGGGAAACTCTAGGAGACATTGGCGTAGACAAAGACCTCTTAAATAAGACCCCCAAAGCAGTCAATAATCCCAAGAATAAACAAGTGGAATTACATCAGATTAAGAAGTTTCTGCATGGCAAGACACAATAGTTAGTGTGAATCGACAGCCCTCAGAATAAGAAAATATTTTTGTAAAGTATGAGTCAGATAAGGGACTGGTAACCAGAATACACAGTGAACTCAAGCAGCTTTCAAGTTGGGAGACTGCAACTGGCCCAGACAAATAGAGCACTTAGTATTAAAAAGAGATGAGCAGAGTTTGACATTGTGAAAAGGACTGCTTTTACATTGCCCTTTAGTTGTAACAGATCCTGCTGTGCCTTTATAGGAGCAGCCACATCAAATGACCTCATTTTAACGTTTTCATGGGAAACTATTGTGCCTTTTGGCTCCCTTTCACATATGCTTGGACTCTGGATGCTAATGCTGGAGACAGGCATTTCTTCCATTTGATTTGTATTCAAATTTTGCCAGAATTTGGAATTCTTCTTAGTGGGAACCTGATTCTAGACAGTCCAACAGTTTTAGAAAGTGTGCGTTCATGATTTCTTCAGTAAAGAAAAATGTCATTGACTATAAATTACTGCATAAATGGAGTCTACATTTCCATAACCCATATTTCCATAAAATGCAGTTATACGTTCTATTTTGGAGTTAGTGATGACTGAATAAAAGAGCCAGACACCACTAACCTTATTCAAGGCCCTTGTAATTTTCATTAGGCAACCATCCCTGATCATTTTCCAAGTAAGCAGAGCAGTATTCTGAAAATCATCCAATACTGAAGAAACAGATATCAAACACTGAATTGAGATTCAGTGGGAATATAATGAACAGCAAAACAAACAAACAAAAATTTTTAAAAAACTCTTCTTAAATAAAAATGGGGGCATATCATTAACATTATGACCATCTACTATTTTCAAACATGACATATTGATCTTATGGAAAGCTGTGGTAACATTACCAATGACAGGTAAGATCTCCCAAACTTAGAAGAATGTGAAATTGTTAGACAGTCCCCAAAATATGACTGGCATTCTATACAGACCAAGATTTATGAGTAATCTATAACTTTTTGCTGTTTTTTTCATGAGTCCACTGTATTCATCCCTTTTAGCAACAGAAAGCCACTACACAGCAGTCTTTATCATCTAACAGCTTGTGAAAGCAGTCATTTGAAAGTCCAAGAAACTTCACATCTAAGTGTTGCTTTAGGCTGAAGGCTAATCCTTATTAATGACATCACTAAAAAGTGAGATTCTTATGAGATATTTTATAAACATCAAATGATGTATATAATCAGTAATTTTCAGTTTATACTAATCAGAATGTTTTTGTCCTAAGAATTCTATTCCCACTTTCTGCAAGCACCACTGAACCCTCTTGCTTTTCTCCTATGGAAAAAGTAACAAAATAACAGAAGACATATCTTTAAAAATCATCACTATTCAAAGACTATACATTAATAACTTTTTATAATTTTTAGTAGAAATATGTTTTTAATTGTGTTGTTTTTAAATAATTTAATGTATTTATATAAAGCCAGGAGTCAGCAGAAAACTAATGAAACTGGACCCCACATAGGAATATTGTAGGTTCATGTCCCAGAACTGCCCTGATACTGGCTAGCTGAGAGTAGGGCTAGCTTTCAGCTTGAAGATATTATTGGGGTACTGTCTCTCTGTGTGTATATGTGTCTCTCTGATGGAAGAAACAACCTTTAAAACAATGTTTTAAGATAAAAATTTTAGACTGGCCTTTGATTCCAGCTCCTTGCTTACCTGTGCAACCTAATTTTGAGCTGTCTCTTTATGTAGTCCTTTTTCTGTTCCCGTTTTCTGATTACTAGTCCATACATTTCTGTGGACAAGTCTTGTGCATATCAACAGCCCCCAAACCATGCATGGCTCAGCTTCAGACATGCTTTTATAGTGTAAAAAGAAATATGCTATTGAAGATGTTCCCTTCTCAATTCTTGCCATTTCTGAAATTGTCAACCTTAGTAATATCATCAACAAACTGCTGGGGGCCAAAAATGAGTTCCACAAACATTGGGGCTTGCTTTCCTTATCAAAGGACAGTTTCTGTGAATGCCCTTGGTCAAACACGTGGAACTGGAGAACATCTCATCCCACAAGGTTGTGAAACTAGAATATGTGGAGAAATGTACCACACCCCAGAGAAAACAACACATGTTCCATGACGACTGGATCAGTTCCATTAAAGGGGCAGAGGAATGGATTTTAGCCTGTTTTTATGATAAAAGTCTTCTCAATCTGGTTCTTGGAAGGAAAGTCAATAATGACAACTGTGGGACATACAGATGTAAAAGATGTGCCTGGGTGGAAAAGAAAAAAGACAATTTATCTTGCTTACTACTGAGTGATTCTATGGATCAGACAATTCTCTTGTGGGAGTGGAAGACAGAGAGGAACAAAGTGAAAGATTCACATTGCTGCAGAGGTCCTGCTGAAGTGTGAATAGCTCAGGAACTAAATTTTACAGTGGCTCCTAGGATAACATGCTGAAGATCTGGTCGATAGTCCCAGCAGATGAAGATGAAATGGAAAAATCCACAGATAGACCAAGAAAAAAAGAGAAAACAAAGTAGTTGGTTTGACTAGGACTCCTATCACCACGTTCTCTGGCCACAAGGAAGCAATTTCCTTGGTTCTGTTGGTCCGATACTGAAGAAATCTACAGTGAATCTTGAGACCATACAACTAGAGTGTGGGGTGTTGAGTCTTGCAGTGTTAGGTCAACTTTGACTAGAAATAAAGTGTTTAATTATATCGCTTATTCATCACTTTGTAAATGTTTAGCATCTGGAACCACAGGTAGGTATACTAGACTGTGGAATCCACAAACTAAAGATGGTTCTTTGGTGTCTCTGTCCCTGACCACATACTAGCTGGGTCACATCTGCAAAATGGTTTCCTACTCATGAACAGCAGCTGATTTCAGCTCCTTTAAATAATATGGTCAAGCTATGGGATACAAGAAGTTGTAAAACTCTTTTCTATGATCTGGCTGCTTATTAAAACCAAGTTCTGAGTGTAGACTGGACAGACACAGGGGTACTTCTGAGTGGAGGAGCAGACAATACATTGTATTTCTACAGATATTTACCTACCACTTATCATGTAGTGGCATGAGAATGAGTGATAATTCAGTTCCAGAAATTTGTTCAGTAAATGAAAGAAGTAATCCAATGTAATCCAATGATTACATGTAAATATAAAAAGCTGCCTTTTAAATTTAATGCAATGTTTTTTATCTTTATTAAGAGCCAACATATGACTATTCTTTGTATTTTTCTTTTGTATAGTTTGTGTTTACAAAATATAAAATGTGGTTTGTGTCCTATGAGAAGTCTTGGAATTAAACTGAGTTATTTCTTTAAAACAATTAATAACTAAAAAATAAATATAAATAAATAAAGATTTTTAGAGCCAGCCGGCGGCATGGTAGTTAAGTCACTGAATTCCCCCATAGCTGGCCATGTTTCTAATCCTATACCTGGTGGCTTAAAAATCACATTGTGGGAAACAGCTGTTAGTGGAATGGCTATGACACTGGACTCCCATGTAGTCGACCACCGTTCAAGTCCCAGACCCAGTGGCTTAAAACTCGCTGGGTGTGTGTGCGTGCATGCCCAAGATCCCGAGAAGAGAGAAGAGGAGAAGGGATTGCGATGTTGCCATCTCTCCTGGGGGGTTATTTCTCGCTTTCTGTCTCTCTCTGTCTTTCTGGCGAGCGCATGCGCCCTATAGCAAAAACCTCACCAAAAAAAAAACCAACAACACATTGTGTGTGTGTGTGTGCCCAAGTCCCAAGAGGAGAATGGAGTAGAAGGGATTGTGTGGCCATCCTCTCTTGTTGGATGATTTATCACTTTTCCTTGTGTCTGTCTCTTTGTTCCTATCTAGTAAGTACATACAGCCTATGACAAAAACAAAACAAAACAAAAATGTATTATAGAGACCAACAGTTGGCATAATGGCTATGTCACTGTACTCCCATGTAGTAGACCGCAGTTCAAGTCCTGGACCTGGTGGCTTAAACTCACTCCAGTTGCGTAGGTGTGTATGCCCAAGATCCCGAGAGGAGATTAGAGGAGAAGGGATTGCAGCGTGGCCATTCCCCTGGGGGACGATTTCTTGCTTTCTGTCTCTTGGTTTCTTTCTGTCTTTCTGGTGAGCATGCACACCTTATAGCAAAAACCTCTCAAAAAATAATAATGCATTATACAAACACTCAAAAAATTCATATTTGTAGAAGCCCATACCTACATATGGGATAAAATTCAATCATCTTTCAATGGAAAGAAAATGAACATGCCACCATGCCACCATCTTTGACGTTTGCCTTATAAGTTGATCTGAGATCAATCCAACAACTTAAGAACATAGGTTTTAACAGCTCTTTTCTTTTGCACTCATACTCTAGGAAAACCCCAAGTCCAAATCTGTAGAAACTACATTAAAAGAAGAAAGTCAATGATGCAAATATTTTTTACTTATACTATCACTATGTACAAATAAAATATCACAAGATGATACAAAAGAGAACAATAAGATTCAATCACTTTGCTAATAACAATTATTCATTTTATAGTGAGTTTTCAGAAAAGTCATGATGCATTTTTGTATTGTAAAATTCATCATGACTTCATCATGACCCAGTATTATTCACTATATATCTGATAAAAAAAAAATCAAGTTGCAGGACCAGCAGATGGCAAAATGGTTATATTGCTGGACTCTCACATAGTTGACTGCAATTTGAGTCCTGGATGCAGTGGCTTAAACCTCACACCAAGTGCATGGGCATGTGTGCCCAAAACCCCAAGAGAAGACTGGAAGAGAAGGGATTTTGGTGTGGCCATCTCCATAGGGGTAATATCTCACTTTCTGTCTCTCTGTCTCTCTTTGTCTCTCCAGTGAGCGAATGTGCCCTATAGCAAAAACATCTCTTAAAAAGAAAAAAAAATCAAATTGATGATGATGAACTTAAAAGCGATTTTGAAACATCCAATAAGATTCTAATGATTTCAGAAAATAGAATAAGATATTCAATTACAGAGCCTCGGTTGGTTATGTGGCAGAGAGTTTAGTTGATGTACATAATTAGTAGAATCCCATCCCACATGACCAACTGCAGTTGGAATCCTGGCCCAGGGGCTTCAAAACACTTCTTGGTTATGTGTGTGCATGCCCAGGAGCCTGACAGGATGGAGGAAAGGAACAGAAAGGATTGTGGCATGAACAGGCCCCATAGGGAAGGGGTGCTTTCGCTGTCTCTCTCTCTGGTGTACATATGTACCCTCTGATGTTAATTTTTTTTTTCTGTTGTGTTGGCAGGTGGTTAAGGGTGCAGGACTACCACATGGATGACCATGGTTCGAGTCCCAAGACTGACAGCTTGCTCCTACACTTTCTCTCTCTCTCTCTCTTGCACGCATGCGTACGTGCATACACGCGCATTTGCGCATGGGCTTTCTCCCTCTCTGAGCAAATTAAAAATAAATAAATAAAGTTAAGTAATTTTCCAAAAAATTTTTTTCCATGATCCATATTTCATTAATGTTTCTGAGAAACCAAATATTTTCTGGGAATTTAAAACAAAAAGTGACCATCAGTACTATTTTTTCAATTACTATTAATAGCAATGCTGTATCAGGGTTATACAGAAGATCTACTTTAAATGACCCATATTTTTTTCTTGTTATCTACATTAGTAAGTGTCAAAGCATAAAAGCACAGGTTGTAGCCCAATGAGACTCTTTATTTGATGCTGTAGATAAATAGCACAAAAGAGTTTAGTACTCATCTTTGCCTGGACTGAGAATAAAGAGGAGCACATGGAAAGATTCTTAAAGATAAGTCATAAAATAATAAGGTATCCTAAAATAATCATTTAAAAATAAAAGTGAATTTACTTTTCTTAGTTCCATAAAGGCGACGCTACCCATTGGTGATGGATAGGCATAATTTATTTCTTACTGACCAGGGAACACATGCACATAATTTTACTTCAGAAGTAGAAGGCTCTGAAATCCCAGTACCAAAAGTAATTTTCTTTTCTTGCTGAATCTTATGAATCCTTTTATAGGACTTAGATAAGCAAATCTTGTGTGTGGGGGGCGGTTCATCAACTTGATCCTGAAGAGGGAGTCACAGAGCCTGAACACAAAAATCAAATTCCATAACTATCAAGTAAGCACGTGTTAAGCACTTAGGTTAGGCTCCATAGGGAGATGTAATTAAAAAAGAGGTTCTCACTCACAAAATGTCTACTTAGTGAAAAAATGCTAAAACACATGAGAGAGGAATAATGATATGATCAGAACTCACTGAAGTAGGAAAATTATGTTGACAAATCTAAAACTCACATAGGAATATAATAATTATATCTAGAATGACAGAAGACAAATTTGAGTCACTTTATTTCCATAATATAAACTTGATATTTATTTTTTAACCACAATTATTTCTAATTTTTTAAAGACCCAAATGGACTGTGGAGGAGACATCTCCTAATACACAATACATATAATTCTAAATGGTACATGACCATAACTTTCTTGAAACTAATTTCTGGACTGAAAATTTTCCAGCACACCTGCTTTATTCTTGTGAGTTCTATATAAAATTTACAAAGACTTGGATGCTTGAGAATGAAACTCAGATTTAATCTCTCCAGTTGATGTGCAATAAAATTCAACTAAATGAAAAACTCAACTGCCACTTGAATATATCCTTTTTAATTAATGATGCATTCATACTAAATTAAACTTACTATCTTCATAACATCAAATTAAGGAGTTATTATTATTTTAATAAAGAGTTTCAGCAAAAGCATATTATAATGGGACCAGTAGTTGAGGTAGATTTTACATCACTCCCACATGGTCAAACTTGGTTTCAGACTCATGCTGGGCATGCGTGTATGGGCGTGCGTGCCCAAGATCCCAATTGGAGGATGAAGGACAGGTGATTGTGGCATTGGCCATCTCCCCTGGGGGATGATTTCTTACATTCCCTCTCACTGTCTCTGTCTTTCTCTCTCTGAGAGCACACAAATCTAAGGCAAAAACCTCTACAGAAACAAAGCAAAACAAAAGCATATCATAACAAAATGACTAAACAGTGACATAAATGTTGTAATAAATTTATACCAAAGAATAAACCAAGTGACTTAAGTTTTGCATAGAGGTACTTAATAAAAACATAATATATTCCCATAATTAAATATAAAGACTATATAGAAACTGAAATGTACATCTTTTTTGTAAAGGTAGATAGTTTGGTTTCTAAACCACTGTGGTTTTGTACATAATCCTAAAGTGATTTTTAAATATAAAAACATTTAGATATTTGAAATGTTGTTATTTTTCTAGTCAACACATTTTATATAAAATTCACAGACCATCATGTTTTGACTGGCTTCTCTCTACAATTTGAAAGCGGCTCATGTAGTGCTAGCTTTGGCCATTGGCAGTGCAGACTTATTTCCTGGGTAAAGTGGTGCTTCCCATCATTCTAGCATGTTGACTCAAAATGACTATTAATCAAACAATCAACCTCTCTGCAAAAGGTCAGTGTGTTCTTATACTTTACCAGTACTGAAAAATACAAGGGCTTAAAGAGCTTAGAGATTCACAGCACTCACTGGATTTGCTTCTTCCTAGATTCCCATTTGCTGGAGCGATTGACTTTCTCCTAATCAATCCAAGCTGCCTAGAAATGTAAAACAACCCAGTGTGATCAAGGCAGTCAAAGTACTGCCTGAATAGGTTACCAAACTAATGGTACTAGGGGAAACCCTATTAATGTATTGTGATTGAAGGGAAATTAAGCTCAAGCACAAGACCGGGCTTCTTTTACTAATTCCCACCACTTTTTCAATTATGGTCTTCTGTGGTCATTTTATGTGCATGGGCCTTAAGATCCATTCTTGCAAATTCAGCTAATTTTATCTGTTCCCCTGGTTTTACAGTAACATTGAATAACTCAGATGATTATGAAGGTAAAGAAGCACTGCAAGATTAAGCCATTCTTTTGCCTTTGCATTTTCTAAGACCTTACTATATGTACACAGCACAGTGCTACGAGATAAGAATGCAGGGCATGCAAATGGTATATAGTGACTGAATTTTTTTTTAAAAAAAAAGAATAATAATCATCATCTGAAAAAAAAGATGAAAAGCTCTTTAATGATGATGATGTGGACAGTAATGTCTTTTTCTTGACTGATATGCATGGTATTCCTGCTGGAAAACAAAGTGCAATACACTGTAAAGATGTGTGTGATTCTATGTAATACAAAAAATTATGATACTAATAAAGTTAAGTAATAATAAAAAAAGAATGGAGGACATGGTCCAGTCTTCTTGGAACTTAAAAAATTTAGGTAAGGGGGCCAGCAGATGGCTCAGTGGGGGTGCTGCTGGACCCCTTCAAGGACTACTGCGCTTCAAATACAAGACCTGGTGGCTTGAAACTCATGCCTGGCCTGTGTGTGTGCATGTGTGTGTGTACGAGCACGCGCGGACAAGATTCCTAGAGGAGAATGGAGAAGATGTTGCAGCTATTACTGCGGAGAGATGATTTCTCACTTTCCCTCTCAGTGTCTCTGTCTCTCTGTCTGGAGAGCACAGGTGCCCTAAGACAGAAACCTCTAAAAATAACAATCTAGAAAGGACAGCAAGGAAATCTATGACAAATGATCTCTGGACTCCAGAGAAATGGAGGCACTTGCTGAAGTCTTAAGCACCTTGGACAGAAACGACTTTGATGAGTTGGTAGTTAACTAGGCAGACCCTTGCTGTTGTAGTTTTTGTTTATAAGAGGTGTGAGGATTTGCAAACAATAGGAGGTAGCATTTATTGATCACTTACTAGGGTGACCTCACTCAGTCTCTCAACATCTGTACTTTAGCCAACACGCTTTGGTATGTCCACCCGGGGTTCTCGTGCGCCCGTACTGAGACCAGACCTGCATCAAGAGTTCAAAAGTGGGCACAGCACATCCTGGAGTCAGGGTGCAGGCCATAACAATTCACCATGAATGAAACGGATCACTAAGAGGTGGCCAGATGAACAGCCAGACGGCACTCGAGGGCTGCCTGAGACCTCAGACCTATCCGCCAGCCATCTCCGGGTCCAGGAATTCCGTGAGGCCTACGATGCGATGCACAGACACTGGTTCGAGGCCGCCCAGGTGAGAATCCCGGCTTCCCGCGTCCCGGGCTCCTTCCTCTTGCGCAGAGGGCGGCCTGAAGCTCGAACCCCGGTGCAGACGGAGCCCTTCCAGCCAGGAGGGCGCAGGTGAGACGACAGGGCTGTGAGCTCACGGCTGCCTCCGCGGATGCCGCCTGCCCAGCCGTTCTGAGGAAGCGGCGTCAGGCCAGGGCTGACTCCGCGGGAACCCCCAGACGTCCCCGCAGCCGCTCGGTCGCCGTTCCCGCCACTCCCGTTCTTCCAGACGCGACCGCCACTTCCGGTCCCAGCCGGGCAGCAGCGGCGGCGGCGGCGGCGGCAGCCCGGGCTCTGACCCGCTCCCCTCCTGCGCTCTTGGGTCCATCGGTGGAGGCCAAGGCGCAGACGCCGCTGGTACTCCCTTCCCTCCGCGTCGTTGGGCGGGTCGCTGACGTCACAATCCGGGTGTGACCCGGTCTCAGGGCGGACCCAGGGACGGTGCAGGCCGCCAAGCTCGCCGCTCCTCCCCAGGACACCGCCCGCCGGGAGTCTGACCTTGGCGCTTCCTCTGCCCCAGCGGACCGCGGTCCACAGCCTCGCCGAGCCCGCAGGGAGAACACCGGGAGGCGCCCCTAGAAGGGCAGGAGGAGAGCGAGTCCTGAACTAGCTGCTCCGGGCGGCTGGGGAGGTGAGAGTCCATAGGGATCTCGAGGAGAAGCAATCCCAGGACAGGGTGAGCCACGGGAAGCCCGAGCAGCGGCCACGGGGCCCCAGGCCTTCACCCCAGCCTCCTGGGTCGGGCCGCCCATCTGACCAGCTTTGGAACCTGCTCCAGTGACTGTAAGGTGGCCATGAGGATGGAACACCACTGATCCCAAAGCCACTGTGGCCCTTCAGAGCCAGGCTAGTGTCTGCACACCACCTCAGGGCGGCTGTGTGCCTGCCGGGAACTGTCCCAGGTTCTGAGATGTCCCAGTGCACAGAGCTCAGTTCTCTGCCCTCCCCCCCCCCCCCCCCCCCCCCCCCCCCCGTGTCCCTACATTCCAGTAGGGGGGCAGTAAGGCTGGTCATCCCTGTCATTCATTGAGGGCTCAGTAGACGTCATCCCTTCAGACATTCTTCAGATTTTTGGCGTCTGCCTCTTGCTGTAAGTCAGATGTTCCTTGGGGTGGTAAGGATTAAGAATCACTGAATAAACAGAGATAGAAGATATACAGTAGGTATGGTAAATAAGGTGCATGGTATGTTAGAAGGTGGTTAGTGCTATGACAATTGGAAAAATAAGACTCATTCTTTTTCCCGTTAGATTGGGAAAAATATTTTAAAGGCTAATGTAAGATGTGCAAGGAAGTCAACAGTCTCATCATTTTATTTTGAAATAATCTTGAAATTTGCAAAACTGGTACAAAAGTTCACCCACCCATCACTTTGAAAATAGTTGCACGAACAGTGCTCTATTCCCACCCTCATTCAACATATTTCAGTGTATATATTCACTTTTCTAATCATTTCTTTAATCACCATGGAGCACATGCATGTGCACGAGAGAGAGAGAAAGAAATGATCACACTCCACGGGGTCTGCTCACACTCAGATACGCTTCCTCTAGTCCTGCAGCCCTTGGCATCTCTGACCCTTGAGCTCTTCACCAGCACATGCAAGTGGCCTGTGTGTTCCAGGCTGACCCATCCGAGATTCTAACCACAGTTGCCATTTCAAGAGGACATTCTTAATAAAGAATTCAGTGAAGAAGACAACATAGTCTCAATAGAATACTACAGTTTACAAATATTTTCTGTCAAAAAGAAAAAGCAAAATACAATAGTTTCCCCATTATCTGCGGAGTAACCTTTATAAGAACTTCCAGGGAAAACTGGGGATAGCACCCAATTATGTACATGCTAAATCTTTTTGTATAGATGTGTTCCCCAACTTGTGATGGGCTTATGTACCCTAAAACCCACCATATTGAAAATAACATAATTGGGAATAATTTAACATACTTAACGTAGCAAACATCATAACCTAGCCTATGGAAAACATGTTTGGAATAGTTACTTTAGCATATAGTTGTGGAAAACCATTCAACACAAAATGTATTTCATAATTAAGTGTAGACTGTCTCATATATTTTATTGAATACTGTACTAAATGGGAGAAATGGAATTCTAAAAATACTGTTTTTCTTTTGAGAGCATATTGCTTTTGCACTATTATAAAGTCAAAAATGTAGTAAGTAGAATCATTCTAAGTTGGGGACTATACAGACATACCTATCAATGATCAAGTTTAATTTGTAAATTAGGCACAAGAAGAGATCAGTAATAATGATAAAGTTTAAAAATTATAGTACACAATGATAAATTATGTGAATATTGTCCCTTCCTCTCAAACTACTTTATTTGATCATACTCACATATTTTTGAACTTGGATTCAGTGAAGGTAACAAATCATATTGAACAAAACAAGAGGGACAGTGCTGGGGGAACAACTATATCAAAAATTTTATGACACATTCGTCTTCCCATTTATCCCTGCCTACAGGTGGCATGACGTGAGTACAGAAAGTTCAGTGTTTCCTGAGAAAGATGCAAAGTTCAAAGAACACCCTTGATTTTCTGTTTACATTTTCCATCATAAAAATTCTTTTAAGTGGTTTTCTGATGCTCTCATTATATTCCAAAATCTTGGCAAGATTATTTTATAGACTCTCTACCTGATCAGCACTTAACACTTCCAAAAGAGAAAATTTGTTCTAGGGTGTCGGAAAATGTTTCTTACGTGGTGGAAAAATGAGAACCTGTCTGGATTTCATTTAGTTGTCTTTCTATGAAGTCTCCTGGGATGACTCATGTTTGAGAAGCACTTTTTTATCCATTCTGCAAAAGTTCTCTGCCATTTCTCTTTCAGTTAATTTTCTCTGACCGACTTTCCCTATATTTCTGATTTGGCTATCCACAATTTTAGTTTAGTGAATGGACAAGACTGTGTTTGTTTATGTGTTTATCCATGGAGACACCCGGCTCTATTCACATTTCAGATATGGTTTCTGATGATTGAAAGAGGCATATTACTACAAAGATTTTTGTCTTTTATTTTTTGTGGAGCCTTGTAAAACAATGCTTAGTTCGAGCCTTCATTATGAATCTTAGTTTTTTTTTTTTTTAAAAAAAGAGTATATTATTAACAGAAAAATTATAAATAGTCTGCATTTCTAAGTTGTTTTAACAAAAATAAGATTTTTTTCTTTATGGTTTTTATCAAAAATGCCTTTTATTGTATTTTTACCTAAAGAGAGGGTTCTTTCTAAACTTTTATTTTTAATCCCATGAGTTTATATTGTCTAACTAATTTATTATTAAATTTTCATTGGTTACTATTTTGATTATTTTATCATAGGAGCTCTAGATATTTTCTAATAATATGTTTTGACATCTTTTTTTGTTTCTTCTTTTAGGTAAAGCATCATGTATATCAAGGTAAGATTTTAGACTTCTGCTTTGTTTCTGCTTTTTCTTTTTTTAAATTTTGGCACAGTACACATGCACTCACTGAAAAGAGAGAAGGGGGAAAGCAGCCTCACCGCCACGGTGATTGGTCCCACCACAATCCCTTCTCCGCCATGTCTCCCTCCTTTCAGGATCTTGAGCATCGATGAATCCTAGTCTGGCATCTGGCTCATTGCTCAAGATTCCAGGTAATGGAATCTTACCTGGAATAAGATTAATGTCAGACCAGACATTAAGCCATGTCGGATGTAGCCACTTTAATTCACATGCCACACTCTGGTGCTCCTATACTTCCTTTATCAAATGTTCTCAGTACAAGTGTTTGGCTTTCAAATTTAAATAGAAGTAAATACAGTGACTGGTTATCTCTGGTTGGTTATATATATATATATATATATATATATATATATATATATATATATATTTATTTTTTTTCACATTATTCACTGTGTATCTTTACAGCATACCAGATGAATTTTCCCATCATGAATACACTGCACATCTTGAATATTGTACTCTCCCTGGTTAAGGTCTACATGACAGCAGAGAGGGACTTTTCATCTATTGAGCTAAGCAGCCAACAGGAGTAAGAGCTCAGGAGAGTGGGGAGAGTAGGATGAGTTTAGTTTAGCAGAGAAATGCTTAGGAGGCCAATGGCTATAGGAGACTGAAGTTCAGGAGTCTTTTGGCCTGACGTGACTCTTGAGAAAATGTAAAAATGATTAAGTCACTACCAGAGCCTATCAAGTAACTTAAGGCTTAGAAAAGTACCCAAATATTGCAAAGCAAACATGGTACGTAATGCAAGTTTAAACCATGTGTTAGAAATCTGGTGTGTAGAGAGCCATTAAAACCAGTGGAGAATGAATAGACATTTATTTGTTGTAAAATGTGGCTAGTTCATTCTGAATGTTCTTCATAGACAGCGATGATTCAGTGGTGCTGTCTGATGACAACCAGGGTGGCTACTTGGCACATCGTAGTTCTACAGATGTGAGGGTTTGTTACAGGGATTGCAGCAGTGGTGCTGAGAAGAGTGACGTTAGGCAGCAGCACCATTATGATGGACAAATAGAAGATCTGGTCAAGCTCTGGGTCAAATGAGAGATGTCATGCTTGTGGGGGGGTCTGGAATCATGGACTATGTTTGTGGATCTTATAGCAGTTACCCACCTGTGAGCCGATGCACCTTCAGTTTCCTTATGGAGATAGAAAAGCTTGCCTTAAAGCAACTGTGAGTTATCTAGATACTTTGTTTTTCATTGCACAGGGTCTTGTGCACTTGCCAGAGAGAGACAGAAGAAAAGAGAGAGGGAGAAAGAAAACTCTAAAGGAGCATAGTCTTGCCCCAATCCCTTTTCCTGCATTTCTCCAACTGGTCGGGAATTTGGCTACTTGTTCACATGCACAGGTCATGTGTTAAAGTCCCCAGGGATTAGATTTAAAATAATGGTCTGCCATGGGATATCTGCCTCTTTTAACCACTTGGCTACAAGACAAGTTTTATCCTGATCTTTGAGGAACTAAGTGATAAAGCTAAAACTACACCCTGGTTTGTTTTATCTTACTCACCATCTCTCTGGATCTCTTGATCCTGATTCTCTTGAAGGACAATTGTCTGGGCATCAAGAAGACATCTGAGGCCTTAAAATTGCCTATCAGCTCATACTTTGAATTTTTATTTTATGAATTTGCACAGAGTGGGAAGAAATGGGACAAACCTATGCAAAATGAGACATTTTTGTTGAGACCTATATATTCCCTTTGATAATTGAAAAACAAAAAGGTCAGTTGATAGGGTGATTGATTTTTCTGTTTTATCTCGGATAGTAATTCAATTCTTCTTCTTCGTCTTCTTCGTCGTCTTCTTCTTCTTCTTCTTCTTCTTCTTCTTCTTCTTCTTCTTCTCCTTCTTCTTCTTCTCTTCTTCTTCTTCTTTTTTTTTGGAGAGGTTTTTCCTATAGGGCACATGTGCTTGCCAGAAAGACAGAGTGCAGAGTGAGAGAGAGACAAAGTGAGAAATCACCCCCCCTGGGGGATTGGCCACGCCGCAATCCTTTCTCCTCCATTCTCCTCTCGGGATCTTGGGCACACACACACACACGCGCCCGGTGTGAGTTTAAGCCACCGGGTCCTGGACTCAAACCGCCATCGATTACAAGGGAGTCCAGTGACATAGCCATTATGCTAACTGCTGGTCACAGTAATTCAATTATTGAAAGGGGTCAAATTTTGTACAAAAATTGGTTTCTTCATCTATTGATAGGACACAAATGAGGTAAAGAGAATGTGTTTGCTCATCTTAGAAGTCATTTTAAATAAAAATTGACTCCAACATTGCTGACTTCCATATGTGGATCCCCTGTTTCCAGTCATATTCTCATTTAGATTTTGCTTGTATTCCATTGTACTGTCCTTGAAGTGTATAAGGTTATTATCTATATGGGTCTATACATTTTTTAAAATAATTTTTAATTTAATTTTCTTTTATACATTCAATCATGTTATTTAGCTTACTTTAAATGGACACTATTTAGAGAAAATTGGAATCCTGACATGATATTATCTTGGTGTTGAAAAGGTAGGAGTTTATATTTGACAGGTGGTCAGGGTCCTGGCAGTACTAGATCCCCTTAACCCAGTCACCAATTGAGATTTTTCACTCTAGTTCAGTCCCTATGTACGGCAATGTTTCCTGTCAGCTTTATTCCTAATGTGGAACTTTACTGGTCTCCAACCAAGGCCTATGGGTTTTACTAGGGTTCACCTCGATGGGCAGATCTTGAACTCCACTTGTTTTCTTTCTAGCTGACACTTGTGTACATGTGTGCAAAAACTGCTCAGCCTCTGTGTAACTCCAGAGTGTCCATCCAAAATTCATTAATGAAACAAGGGAAAATCAGCCCGAATGCCAGGCTAGCCTGAATCCTGGGTTTTCTCCTTATAATCTTGTGTTTCTCCACTGGTTTCATAGCAATTCATGTTTTTGATTATGGATTCCATCCACTGTCCACTATTTATTCTTGTTCTAAGGGGAGAGCTGGTAATTCAGACCTGTTCTTTGCTGTTCAAAAGTAAAATTCTTCTATATTGTCCCTCAAAGTATGGGTTTAGGTTATTTCAGCCTGAGTCCAAGCCACAGTTTGCTATGTCCTACTGGCTTTGGATGTGTGACGGGGCCATGCAGACAACACAGCTGGTAAAGAGGCTGCCTCCCATGCCTAAGGCAAGGCCTGGGCTGGGAAGAAACTGCGAGCAAGGTCCGCGGTTTAGAGCCCCCTCATTGTGTCGCTGTACCAGCCTGCACTCAATTTCTCTGCCGTGAGCTTTACTGTTATTATGATACCCTGCAAGGGTAAAATAACACCCCCAATCTTACTGCAACTTTACAATAAAGCCAATTAGTGATTCTGTAGGAATGTGGTTTCCTAAGATGGCAGGGTGCATGCAGGTCAGGGAACCTGAGACAGACTCCCCCACCTGCCTGTTTTAAGCCAAAATTAACATATGTTAGGATAAGTTAGTATAAGCCACATTAGCGTTAGTAGCATATGTAGACTGAGTTAGTTTAAGGCTAATTTTACGTAAATTCCCCTTGTTAAAGCTACAGGACAGAGTTAACTTATATTAGGCCAAGTTAGCACATCCACCACCATGACAGGGACTTAAAGATAAAGCACAAGAATTCACTGATTTGCGGACAGAGAATTCAGCTATAAATACAGGGACCCATGGGTTAATAGAAGAAGGACAGATCTGATTGACAATGACAGAATAAATAAACCTGAATGCTCCAGGGGGAAGAGTAACTATCTTAGCTAGAAGTTCTTACCTGGTTCAGGCAAGCAACAGATAGTACCTAACTACAGACAGTTTCTCCCCTGTGTGCTGTTAACTATGAAAAACTGCTAATAAAACAACCTGTGTTGTCTCCTGAGCTACAAGACCCTCTGATCGAAAAAGGCCCTGTCTGGTAATCAAGATTTAAGAAGAAAATGCACCAAGTGGACTCCTTCATCCTGAGAACTATAATTGATTATACCTAATCAAACAAGACAGACATCATGTTTTATGATAATTGTTCCTGTGCCTTGAATTCCCTGTTTTGTAGAGTAAATCTTTTATTTCCCCCTCACCCCTCCTACTCCTGTAAGACATTCCTCAATAAATACATGTGTTTGGTAGCTGCTAATGCTGCGGTCCTGAACTTGCTCTGGCTGTAGCCAGCTGAGAACATGCTAAGGAGCATTGAGGTTTCAACCTAATTTTGTTCACCCGTGTCACCTTCCTGTGTATGAGTCTTAACCCACCCTGGCTGGATCAGGGCTTCCGGCAGATGTGCACTGAATGATAGCTCTTTTAGGACAGAAATAGTACCTGCTGTCCTCTGTATTTCAGCACCTCACTACACACCCAGTGCCCAAGAGTCATTGCAGAAAACTTTGGCTAGAGGATTGCTTGGATTGCCAGAAAGAAATGCACAGATATTTCTTAAGATTGTTTTTGTCCTTGCTTTCTAGAGATCTTTGAGTTTGATATGTGATCTATAGAAAAGTGGATAATCTTTTGAATAAAAACCATATACAGAGTTCTTTGCTAATAATAGCAAATATAGTTATATTTGATCTTATTAGGCTATCATTTATTGCATTCACTATCAATGAAGTCAGTCTTGTTAACATAAATCCACACTGAGCTTATGGTTTTCCAGCTGAAATCTACTTCAGGGTCTAATATCCTTTTTATGGAGCAGCTTGGATCTCTTTTTATGTCTGTACAGTTGCCAACACTGAAGATTCACCTCTTCCTTCAACCAGGATCATTGAAGGAGGTGGCAGGAATTTTGTCCTAAAATGTAGAAATTTCAGAGGGTGAAGTGCAGGGTGAGTGACACCATGTCTTACCACGGCCTCTATACTGATTCTCTGTGAGGCACCAGCCTTTACTGAGGGCAGCTCTCCCCACAGCAGGAGGCATACTGCTTCCTCATTCCCTGTTCCACCCCATTGGGTAGTTGTGAGGAGCTGGGTGGCACACTTTTCCACATTGAGCTAAAATGAAATGAGTGTCTCGACCAAAAGACTGACCAAGAAAAATATCTAATGCCTCCTATAGATGCTTTTATCTTATCTGACTTATATAGTAATGAACAGTGCATAAGTGCCAGTGTCTTACTTGTAGGCCAGAGTATGATTTTTCTTTTAAAAGAAATTTAATTTACATTTAATTACATACATCTTTACAGTGTAGAATATCATTTTTCCAGCACAAATACCATGAATGTCAGTCAAGACAGTCCATACTATATACATTGTCATCAGCTAATTGTTTTTCATTTTTTTGGTCAATTATTATTTTTTTTTTATTTCTCAGAGAGAGAGACAGACAGACAGACAGAGAAGAAAGAGATACACTCTCTAACACAGTTTTGCAACTACCTACCCTTAGACTAAATCAGACAGGACATGGGCATATGTGTGTCTGGTATGTACAGGGAGATCTTGGAGTGTGAACTTGGGACCTTGCTATATGACTTTACCATCGTAAAGAATTGGGTTGCTGCAGTTCCTCTGTAGTTGGCCTGTGACAGATATTGTTAATGGTGTTCTTGATGATTTAAGACATAGCTGCTGAGGACTAGTTAAGAATCTGGTGTTATAATTCTTTATTTCCTTTATTTAAAAAAAAATGTTTGCTATAGGGACATGCGCTTACCAGAGAGAGACAAAAAGAGAGAGCAGGAATATGAAAAATCACCGCTCAGGGGGATGGCCATGATGAAATCCCCTCTCTTCCATTCTCTTCATGTGATTTTGGTTCTTTATCAGAAAGGTTGTCTATAATGCAGTATCAGGATACCAGGGGAACATGGATTGTAGAACCTAGCACAGGGAGGATCTAGCATGGTCATCCTTCCATGGAGAGGAAGGAGTACACTGAGAAGACAGCAACTCAGATTTTGCTGCAAAATTCACACACTCTGTACTTTGTTCCAGAATGACTGTAATACTATTGACCCCAGTCAGATGGCTCTTTGTGCTGATCCCCTGTGAATGTTGTCCTGCCATTGACTGTGGACACGGGACATGACAGTACAGTTTTTTTTTTTTTTTTTTTGGTTTTTTTTTTAGAGGTTTTTGGCTATGGGGCGCGTGCACTTGCCAGACAGACAGAGAGAGACAGAGAGACAGAAAGCGAGAAATCACCCCCCAGTGGGGATGGCCATGCCACAGTCCCTTCTCCTCCATTCTCCTCTCGGGATCTTGGGCATGCACGCACACGCGCCTGGCATGAGTTTAAGCCACTGGGTCTGGAACTCAAACCGCGGTTGGCTACATGGGAGTCCAGTGACATAGCCATTACACTAACTGCTGGTACCAGGGACAGTATAGTTTTTTAAAGTATGTATATAGTGTGTAATAACTAAATTGAGGATATGAACATATTCACCACCTTCAACACTTAACATTACATTGTGTCATTAACATTGGAAATTTGCAACTGATTATTTTGCAAATATATATTGGATATATATGATGTACTTCGCTATGAAATATAGTTCTAATGAAAAACAAAATGATTAACAAATCAGACAACAAGTCTCATAAATTAGTGAGGATAGTTTTTTTAAGAATAGAGAAGGATAGCATGAGAATAAATACAGAGACATGACACTTGTGGGACAAATAAATGGTTTACTACCTGCTGAAGATAACGTGTATAGTATTCTCTACTGAACTGTTCTGAGAAGCATTTCATGTTTAGTTAAATTCTCATTACAAGCCAAATGATGTATAGTTATTAAATGTTTACAGATAATGAGAATAAAATTAATAATAATAATAATCTGAATAAAATGAACAGCTATTTGATGATGATGTGGATAGTAATGTCTTTGTCTTGACTGATATGCACAGTAATAATGCTGGAAAAATAAATCTTATATATTGTAAAGATGTATGTGATTAAATGAATGTAAAAAAATTAAAGAAAACAAAAGAAAAATATCTGTCTCAAAATCCCTGAGTTTTTGCAGTCTTTTTAAATCCCCTTTCCTGTCTTGCATTGTCACAGTCTGAACTGTTGCTCACCAAAGAGATAGAAAGTACTCCTCAACAGAGCTTGGTCATGCCCTAATTGTTTTCCCTCCATTTCTCCATCCTGACAGAATTTGGGATATGTACTTATTCACACACACCCAAGATGTTTCCCAAGTTGCCAAGACTAGGATTCAAACTGAGGTCAGTCATCTAGGATCTAGCCTACTATTCCTAGGACTTAACTGCTATACAAAGGCGCCAGTCCAAAGGTGTAATCACAAAAATGTGATTATCCTTTGTCCAAGCAAGACAGAAGTAAAATAAAACTCTGCATAAAGGATTATCCACCACTGATTTTTTAAAATTAGTATAAACTCTTCTAATTTTAAGAGTTAGAATAAGTTCCTGTTGTGTTGTAAAAGAAACTTGTAAATACCCAGGGAAACAGAAATAAATATTATACAATAGGAAAAACATTCCTTCATTAGAAACATAATATGTATAATGTTTATATATTTAATCTTTTTATATACAATAACTATTTTTAACTAACAATGCATATGAAATAAGGATTTTAATTTTTTTAAGATTTTTGCCTTAGGATTCATGTGTTTACAGGAGAGACAGAGAAAAAGAGTGAGAGGGAAAGTGAGAAATCATCTCTGGGGGGATAGCAACACCACAATCCCTTCTCCTCTATTCTCCTTTCAGGATTTTGGACATGCACACCCCACATGAGTTTCAAGCTGCTGGACACAGGACTTAAATCACAGTTGACAATATGAGAGTCTGGTGCCTTAACTACTAAATAAATATTATAAGTTCAAAATAATAAACTATTGATCTCATTTAAATTGTTCCCCAGGCTATTTTTTTTTTGGCAAAATACATGAAAATTAAATTTTTTCTACTATATTGCTTGGAATTTTATCTAGACACATTGAGTATACAGGAGCAGGAAGATATACAAATTACCCAAGCAAGAGCAGGTTAATAGGAAAGATCTGGCAATTTCAATCTGCAATGTTAAACAGGTCTTGATAATCTAGTTTCATTTTATTTTCCCCAAATCTATGTAGGCAATTAGCTTCCAACACTTCACATCAAACACATTTTTCTTTTAAGGTGGATGAAAATTCTGTTGAGAAATATTCAGATTTTAACCATGCCCAACATAAACAAATAAAGGAAAAAAAGTTCATAAAGTGTTGATAATATTTGTGAGGTTTTCTTGTGAAGAAAAACAGCATGAAATACAGGTTGAGTAGGCACTCATTATGCCTGACTTTCTGTTTAAGATTTTCTAAAGTTAGATCTATCACTTCTACACCTCTGAGGGAGTCTATCATAAATTACCCTACTGTCATATTGAAGCTCCTTTAAAAACACAGTATATAAAACACATGTTATTCAAGTTTCTATTCATGCCAAGTAATCTGAAAGCATGATACAACACACACACACACACACACACAGACACACACATACATGCCTGGACATGTCATATTTCATTAGCTTGTTATATTTCATTAGTGTAAGTGTGGGGTCTGTGAAGAAGTATAACATTTCTTATTTCCTCAATTTTATTTATTTTTCTCATGAATAAAGATTCTTACTTAAATATATATCCTCAAATACTGTTCACTTTCTTTTCCAAGGTGACATTTCAACAATATCTGTTTTATGAAAACATCTTATAAAGTTCTGGAATAGATTTGGAAAACTTAATACTGTATTTTGCTTGCAAAGACTATGTGCTATATTTTTGTTTTTGTTTTTTAATAGCTTAAAGCATTTAATATCTAAACCAATTTGTTAACTGTAGTAAAAAAATATACTCAATAAAGAAACCCACATTTATGTCTTTAAGAAAAATTGTAAATTGTATTTTACCTCAAAACATAAATTAACCCACTTAAAGAATCTGTAGCAGTCAAAATCATGGTGAATTTTAAACAACTTCAGAATAAAATAAGTACTTCATACTGCTTAATAGCTAAAAAGTGCTTCAACTCCTCATTAAAATAGTCTGAGAAAACTATTTTTTATTTTATTCTTTAACAGATATGTTCAACATTATGAGCAGCATTCTTAAAACCTTAAGCTTCAAAGACTTTCAGATATTCAAGTACTATGGTCCCCTTTGACACAGTTAATTCAGCTAGGATAAAAAGCATGGTAGACAACTTAATACATTTTCACCAAATTGAAAGTAGTACCAAAAACTTAAGACTACAGAACTACACATCGTACCTAATGTATCATTAAAAATAGAAGACAGTATTTTCCTCAGCCAATAAAACAGCACATAGTATGCTATTAATGCAAACTTTTTAATGAGTACTCTCATTAATAAATTATTTACAATTTCTACTGTGTGAAGAGAACTAGAATGTAAATTTTCTGCAAACTGGAAAAGAAAAGCAATACAAAATTCGTGAAAGCCTGTTTTATACTGTACAAAAGTAAGCCAGTTTTTCTCTTCCAGATACTATATGCAGTGGTATTTTGGATATATTATAGTAATTCTTGAGAATGTTTTAATGCTGGAGGTAACTTTACAGGCCTCGCGATTCTTCATCAAGGAGTACTAGATCTTCTATTTCACTGCCTCTGTATTTCCTTTGACATATTCTTACTACCACCTTTTTCTTAAGAAATAACTTCAATGCTTCTCTTGATGCAACAACTTTTGCATTTTCTTTGCTTTTTCCATAGTCCGTGCCCAAAGAAACAGACTTATACCTCAATTCATGACGGGGCCGTGCAGACAACACAAGCTGGTATGAGCCCTCCATTGTGTCACTGTACTGGCCTGCACTCAATTTCTCTGCTGTGAGCTTTACTGTTATTACGGTACCCTGCAAGGGTAAAGGGCCAGGGAACTTGAGACAGACTCCCAACAACTTGCCTGTTTTAAGCCGAAATTAACATATGTTAGGTTAAGTTAGTATAAGCCAAATTAGCATTAGTAACATATGTAGACTAAGTTAGTTTAAGGCTAGTTTTACGTAAATACCCCTTGTTAAAGCTACAGGCCAAAATTAACTTATATTAGGCCAAGTTAGCATATCCACCACCATGACAGAGACTTAAAGATAAAGCACAAGAATTCACTAATTAACAGATAAAAAATTCAGCAAATAAATACAGGGACCCATGGGTTAAGAGAGGAAGGACAGATCTGGCTAACAATGACAGGATAAACAAACCTGAGGGCTCCAGGAGGAAGAGTAACTATCTTAGCTGAAAGTTCTTATCTGGTTCGGGCAAGCAACAGATAGTACCTAACTACAAACAGTTTTTCCCCTGTATGCTGTTAACTATGAAAAACTGCTAATAAAACATCCTGTGTTGTCTCCTGAGCTACAAGACCCTCTCATCTAAAAAGGCCCTGTCCGGTAATCAAAACTTAAAAAGAAAATGCACCAAATAGACTCCTTCGTTCTGAGAACTGTGTTTGGCTTCACTTAGTCAAACAGAACAGACATCATGCTTTATTATCATTGTTCCTATGCCTTGAATTTCCTATTTCTTAGAGTAAAACTTTTATTTCCCCCTCACCCCTCCTACTCCTGTAAAACATCCCTCAATAAATACGTGTGTTTGATAGCTGCTAGCGCTGCGGTCTGGAATTTTGCTCTGCTGTAGCTGGCTGAGAACATGCTAAGGAGTATTGAGATTTCAGCCTAATTTTGCTCACCTGTGCAGCCTCCAGCAAGAGAACCCACCCCTGCCGAGGCTGGACCCCGGCAAATTCACAAACAATACTTTCTTGAGAGCTTTTTTTTTTTTTTTTTCTTTTTCTTTTTTTGGAGAGATTTTTGCTATAGGGCGCGTGCGCTTGCCAGACAGACAGAGAGAGACAGAGAGACAGAAAGCGAGAAATCACCCCCCCAGGGGGGATGGCCACGCCACAATCCCTTCTCCTCCATTCTCCTCTTGGGATCTTGGGCACGCACGCACACGCGCCCGGCGTGAGTTTAAGCCGCTGGGTCCGGGACTCGAACCGCGGTCGACTACGTGGGAGTCCAGCGACATAGCCATTATGCTAACTGCTGGTCCCGAGAGCTTTTATTTTGAGGCAGATCTGACAGTTCCTTTAGTGGGACAAGAAACACATCCAATGTTGCTTTCAGAGCCTCCATAGCTGCATTTAGAAGCTCTTCATGATTTATATTGGGACTAAAGCCAACAATGGCCACCAACTTCCATGCCACTGGTTTATAGTCTATTGAAGAAAGGTTGCTTCTGTTTTACATCTTCATTGGCTAACTTGCAACAAGAGAATTTGACAGAACTCTCACTTGACTATGAAGTACTTTTAGAAGGCAACTGTGAGGTAGTCTGAGAACTACTTTTTGAAGCCAGCTAGGACACATTGCTAAAGTACTTTTAGAAACCAGAGATCCACTGGTCTGGGAGCTGCTCTTGGATGCTAACAGTGACACAGCTACCTGAGAAGTGTTTTTGGGAATTAGCAGAGATGTGTTTGCTGAGCAACTGCTCTTGGGAGGACCTGATTTTAGAAACTGATGACACACTTGCCTCTGAACTAGTTTGGAAGTTAACCCACTTGAAGCTGTCTCTGAACTAGGTTTAGATGGTAATAATGGCAATTCTACTTCTGAGCTTCCTGAGGAGCCCAACAAGGGCACCTCAATCTCTGAACTGCTCTGAGAAGCTGAGACTGAAGAGCCTTCCAAAGCACTCTCCTTAGGTGAGCCACTCTGTTGTGTGCAATCAGTGGATTGGGCCATGTGACCATTCACACTAGATTTCAACAATGAAGAAACAAATGCTGCTGAACCACATTTATCTGGAGCTTCTGACTGAGAAGCTTCTCCAGATCCTGCCTTTGTTACCTGAGAGGAAATGCTGCTGCTGCCTTAGCTGGAAACAGATGAATGAATCTCCATCACTGGCAGAGCCCCTCTGACTTGAGATGCCAGACCTCTGAGTTGAGTTCCCGCTACTCTCTCATGCTGAACAGTTTTCCTGGTGAGCTCATGCACGTTCTGTTTGGGCAGAAATTTTCACATGATCTTGCTCAACTACAAATGGCTCTTCCTTTCTATGGCTCGTTTTTTGGATGATTCTTCTACCCCTTCTTGGCAACCAGTTGTCTTTTGTTGTATGGATTGGCACATCTGTCACTTTGATGCCTTCAGCCATACTAAGTATTCTATCCATAACTTTTTGAGGGTACCACCCGCGCGCACCCGCCTGTCCTTCCTGTGTGAGCCGGCGCTCCCAGGACTCTGCGGCGCCGGCGGGGGCACTAGGAGGCCGCCGTTCAGGCCGCGCAGTGCAGCGGGACGCGGGGGAGGAAGGTCGCTGGGCGTGATCTGCCCACCTGGGGTCGCAAGGGCGGGCCGCAGGTGGGGTTCTCCAGGGATGCCTGGAATCTCGGCATCCAGCGTCGCGTCCCGGCTGCGCTTTATGACGCCACGCACGCTCCCGAGTCAGTCCTTCCCCGCCAGGCGGCGGAGTCCGCGGGGCTTGGGGCCGGCGCAGTCCCTCTAGGGCTGCCTACTGGGGACTTTGAGCCGCCTTTCTGCAGCGAGGTCCAGTTTTATTTTTTTAAAATCGTCAGAATACACTTGTACTTGCCAGAGAGAGAGAACACTTCAATAGGGCTATTTTTCCTCCACTTCTCAATCCTGTCTTGATTTGGGGCTTGCACACACTTGTACCTGATGTTTTCCATCAGACTGGGATTCAGTCCACAGCAGCTATAGTGATTCTGCTTTCAGTGCACAGTGCATAGCACAACACTTAAGCACTGTAGTATACCAGCAGACTGTATCTTATCTTTGCCAGTTGTAATTTATACGAAAATTTATATCCTTATTGAGATCTCGGGCCATTTTGGAAATCTTATAAGAAAAAGGGATTAAATTCATATCAATTGAGTTACACAAGGTATCCTACATGGTAAGTATGTCATCTTTTAATCTTCACAATCAGACTATGCATTAATTCAAATTATCCTAGTTTTGCAGATGATATATGAAAGATAAGATATTGTTAATCTTTTTCAATAAGTGGAGAAAGAGTCAAGTTTAGTATCTTGAAATTAAATTCATTTCTGTTCCATTGAACACTATTAATTTAAAAGATATCTTAACTCAATCTTTGCAAACACACTCTATTTGTACGTCAGGGACAGAGTCCACTATTATAACCCGCTCAATTAGAAAAGACTTTAGTGTCCATTATCTCGCTAACTGCTTCCTTAACGTCTTTATTTCTCAGACTGTATATCAGGGGATGCAACACAGGGATTATTACTGTGTAAAACGCCGAGGCCACTTTCACGGTGTGTCTGGAGTTTTTAGAGTTGGGGACACAGTAGAGGAAGAGGATGGTGCCATGGAAGATGGTGATTGCAGTCAGGTGGGAGGCACAGGTGGAGAAGGCTTTGCTGTGTCCACTGGCTGAATGCATCTTGAGGATGGTAGCAACAATGAACATATAAGACATCAAAATGATGAGCAATGCGCTGACTTCATTAACGGTGGCAAAAATGAAAAGCAGCAACTGGTTGAGGAAGGTATCAGTAAGAGAGGGAGAGCAGTGAGGAGAACTCACAGAAGTGATTGATTATGTTGAATCCATGAAAAGATCATGTCAGAATCAAGGAACATGCTACTCCCCAGGCATACGCAGTTTCTGGGACATGGCAACTGTTTAGAGCAGAGGATTGCAAATGGCCGCAAAGCGATCATAGGCCATTGCTCCAATAAGAAGGATTCAGCCACCACAAAGGTACAAAGGAAAAAGAACTGGGTTACACATCCTAAAAATGAAATAGTTCTGTCTTCAACAACTAGGTTCACCAGTGTCTTGGGAACAATGATGGAAGAATAGCAGCAGGTCCACAAAGGAGCGGCGGCTGAGAAAAAAAGTACATGGGAGTGTGCAGTTTGGGATTAATTTTGATGATTACAGTCATCCCAATATTCCCTACCACAGTGATACTGTAAATGGCCAGAAAAATCAGGAAGAGTGGAATTTGTAGTTCCGGGTAGTCGGAGAAACCTAAGAGAGTAAATGTGGCCCTACTCTTATTTCTATCTGACAGTAACATGGTTTCTCTTGTCAGAATCTGAAAGTTAGGGATCAGCAGTTAGCATAATGGCTATGTCACTAGACTCCCACGTAGTTGACCGCGGTTCAAGTCCCAGACACGGTGGCTTAAACTCACGCTGGATGCGTATGTGTGCGTGCCCAGTATCCCGAGGGGAAAGTGAAGGAGAAGGGATTGCAGTGTGGCCGACCCTCCTGGGGGAGTGAGTTCTCACTTTCTGTCTCTCTGTCTCTCTCTGTCTTTCTGGTGAGCACATGCATGCCCTATAGCAAAAACCTCTCCAAAAAAAGGAAAAAAAAATCCAAAAGTTAGTCTTGAAAACAAAAATATTAAGGAGAGTGAATAAATAGAAGCTTGACTGACTACATACCAAGTCCAGAATATAAAGCAAAATCTTTCTTTAAGAATGTGTTTATTAGAAAATACATGCTAAATATCTAAAATTTTTAAAATATTATACATAGTTTTTAAATTTTCTCAAGAAAAACATATAATGACTGAATTAAGTTTTATTTTCTCAACTGTATTTTTTAATATTTACAAATATAGGAAAATGGGATCAAAGCATTTATTATTATGTTCTATCAACTGCAAAAATAATGCTTTTAGCTTTCCTGAGCATTATAAATTCGTAAACAATAAAGCTAATATAATTTTATGACTGATTATGTTAACCATGCAATCAATAATGAAAATAAAAAATTTCAAAACAAATTAATTTTTACATCATATGTCTATGCAGTGACATTAAATATTAACAGCTGTAAAATTTAATAGCTCTAACTTTATTGTTAATTCCATATATGACATTAATCACTGTCTAACCTAATAAATCTGTTATCAAAATTCAACTTAATTTTTTCCAAAGGTATGCTCCTTAATTCATGTAGTTCTAATTAACAATTTTTCTTCATTGTGTGAGAACCAATAAAATTGGACCAGATTATAAAGGTAATCTACTTTATTCCTTTATTCTAGATATGAAGAAATAGAAGTTGGAGAAACCTTCACATTCTCAGAGATGTTCAGATAAAAAAAAATCTATACATCTATGATGTACAGATAAAAATCAATCTATACATCCATGACTAGAGTCCTGGTCCTCAGACTCCTAGTCATAGATCAATTGCATTACACCAGACCCTGACCCATGTTCTAGGTCTAGAAACCAACATTTTCTTTATTAACAATCCACTTTCTATTGGTGAGAAGTGTAGAAGTGGTAAACCTACAGAAAGTAGTCTAACAACAGTGTATATGTCAGAAGTGTACAAGTGGTAAACCTACAAAAAGTAGTCTAACAAAAGTGTATATGTCACAGAGTTATACCAGAAACCACCTTCAAGACAAAACACTTCAGAAAAGGATTTATGGAAGTTTTCTCACCTGAGAATAACTATTAATACAATAAAACAGACTTAGAAATTTCCCTTTCCTCGAGGTCTCTATCATCTATCTATATCTATCTATACATACTTCTCTCTCTTCAAGAAATGAAAGTTATTCATTCTGTCTCTGTGAAGGACAAGCATTAAAAACTTGGATTGCACATTTTGTGAAGAAAGTAATGATACAAAAGAATCACATGTTTCTCTAGTAGGTTTCTAAATCTCTCAGATTCTACTATAACAGGAATCTCTTACTGTGTCATTTCTGGTAAGATTATCTCTGGCCAACACAATTCCAGAAATAGCTTACAGATGGCCCATCAATAAAGATGTCAGATCATGGGAACCAGCAGTTAGCGTAATGGCTATGTCGCTGGACTCCCACGTAGTCGATCGCAGTTCGCATCTCAGACCCGGTGGCTTACAACTCACGCCGGGCGCGTGTGCGTGCGTGCCCAAGATCCCGAGAGGAGAATGGAGGAGAAGGGATTGTGGCGTGACCATCCCCCCTGGGGGTGATTTCTCGCTTTCTGTCTCTAATGTCTCTCTCTGTCTGTCTGGCGAGCGCACGCGCCCTCTAGCGAAAATCTCTCCAAAAAAAAAAAAAAAAAGATGTCAGATCATATGCAAGGCCTAGACACCCAATGGTCCTGTCTATTCCTACACTCATGAATTCAAGACAACCTCAAAAGACAATTCATCACAAAGACGGATTTTCAGATTATCACATTTGTTTCTTAATGTCACGTTTTATTTATCTAAAATTGAAAATTTATTTTAAACTAATGATACATTTAATATAGTGGCTCCTATGTCCCAAATGCTATTATTAAATTGTCGATGAAAGTTTCTATGTTTTCAAGTCCAGGGAATATCATAACTACTGAAATCTTGTTCCCTGTGTGTGCTTTTTCTGTTTTTTCCTTTATTCTCAGTTGGGCTACCATTTTTGCTCTCAAGAATCACATGCTTTTCTTGTCTTATAATTTTAATTAAAGCTGGTCCCAGGTCAGCCAGGTAGTGTAATGGTTAAGGTGCTGAATCTCACACAGTTGACTGAGTTGTTCAAGTAATATCCTGCTGGCTTGAAGAAACAGTCTGAGCACATGTGTGTGGAAGCTCAAAATCCTGAGAAGAGAAATAAAGGAGAAAAGATGGCGCATGACCATCCCTCCTAGTGGATGATTCTTCTCTTTATCTGTCTCTGTCTCACCCCCACATATGACCTATAGCAGGACAAAAAAAAATAACAAAGATAAAGCTGGTAAGTTGGATTTATTTTTTCACTAAGAGTTTGTTCAACCGATTTTGTTTTACTTACACATTTGTCTATTCTACCTTGACTATTCCTCCAAAAACTATATATAAGTAAAACAATACACATTCCCCAAATTCTCAGAGTTCTTCTATCCCCCAAACATGGTACCTATTGTTTTGTTTTGTTTTCTTTTTGTAGGGTCTCTAGTACAGGGTCTCTAATACAAAGATTTTCAGAAAGAGCATACTTCCTGCTCTTTGTACATATATTCCTTAGGAACTATCTAGTTCTAAAAGGCAAATTTCCTCTCTCAATTTATTTTCTAAATTAAAATAGATATTAATTTATCTTTAGAATGTTAAAACAAACCTGCTGATGGCAAAGGCAGGACATCTCTTGTTTCAGAACAACACATGTGTTCTTATATACATAGTTACAACATTGGAGACATGAAACCTAGGGGATATCTGCTGCTCCATTCGCTCAAGGTGACCATGTAAACAAAGCTAATCATCTTTTTCTGATGTAATTCTCACATGCTAAACATCCTGGAGAAAAAATTACAGCAACATTAGGGACATTTCATATAAAACAGTCTATATTTTTAAAGTCACCTTCCCTAGTCCCCTGATCATTGTCATGCCATCCAACTATTCCACATAAAAAGTAGTATTAAGAATTATCATTATTAAATATTAAGTAAAATTTTTTTGGCGAGCATAATCCCATTCTTTTGTTTCACATACTAAAACCATATTTCAGAAATGAGCATAGTCACTTCTCAAGACACTATGATTCATTAAGTTTATAACGGTAAACATTCATATGGATAAATGATCTGGACCCTGTTTAACCTCTGTCCTATTTGTTACTCCTTTTGCCTGTCATTTCCTTCAGTTATTAGACCTTCTTTCTACTTTATTTATTTATTTTTGATAGTGTATTTCTTTCTTACTGCCTTTTTAAAAAATTTTTATGTTTCTTTATTTTTTTCTTTCATGAGAGAAAGAGAGAGGGAGATAAAGACAGGAACAGAGACAGAGAGATAATACCCTTGAAAAGGTCTTATCTCACATCTTTCTGCCCCATCTTCCCAGCCAGATAGGAGAGTAGGTGTACACACTGTCCAGCATGCATAACTTGACCAGGGGTACAAACCTGGACCTCCCATGTGAGTCCAAGATCACCAAGCCAAACCCTACCACTTGCACCACCTTGACTGGGCCTCCTTATGGCCTTTTATTACTAGAGTTTTCCTCTGTCTGAAATCTTCCCCTTAAGTTTCTGTTCAAAATGTCCAAGAAAGCAGAAATTTTTTGACATTCTTCTTATTGAATATATACCAAGCTCCTAGATCAGTAAACAGCACAAAGTAAATATAATAACAATATTTATTAAATGGTAAATGTGACCTTCCTTGTAACTGGGAATAGAACCAAAGGTACTGGGACTATTGGAAACTGGAGTACAGAGAAGATAGTTTACACACACACACACAAAATATTTTTACAAGGTATTTGAAGTAAATATATCAATTATATGTGACAATTATCATTTATCAATTAAAATAAAATTAAAGTAGGCCATTAAAACCAAACAAATGTTTAGTCTACTGGATTTTCTGTTTCTAGTCAGGTGCATTACAATACAAATACTGAATTTCAAAATCAAATATGGCAGGATAAAATTACTTGCAAATGAAGATCAACATACCAAATATTCTCCTTAAAAAATCTTAAAAGGGGACCAGCAGTTAGCGTAATGGCTATGTCGCTGGACTACCTTGTAGTTGACCATGGTTCGAGTCCTGGACCGACCCAGTAGCTTAAAATCACGCCGGACATGTGTGCATGTGTGCCCAAGATTCCAGAGGAGAATGGAGGAGAAGGGATTGTGGCGTGGCCAGCCCCCGTGAGGGGTGATTTCTTGCTTTCTGTCTCTCTCTGTCTTTCTGGTGAGCACACATGCCCTATAGCAAAAGCCTCTAAAAAAAAAAACCTTAAAAGCTTAATCAAAATGTAATTATATTCATTCACTAAGCAAATATCTTTGCATACCAGTTATTTCCAGTGCCATGTTATCAAGATGATAATAATATAGAAATAAGTCACATAAAACTTCTCTCTCTAAAGATATGTTTCTGGAACCAGTGGTTGGTGTAATGGCTATGTTGCTGGGCTCCCATGTAGTCAACCACAGTTCGAGTCCCAGACGTGGTGACTTAAACTCACTATGGTCATGTATGCGTGCATGCCCAAGGTACCGAGAGGAGACTGGAGGAGAAAGGATTGTGGTGTGGCCATCCACCCTGGGGAGTGATTTCTCACTTTCTGTCTCTGTCTCTCTCTTTCTGGTGAGTGCACATGCCCTATAGCAAAAACCTCTCTCTAAAATATATATACATATATATATATTTCTAAAGTAATAAGCAACATAATTGAACTAATCAGAATTAAAATAGTATCTCATGGACATTGTTTTCTGCTACAGGAACTAGAAGAGAGTTGTGCATGTAATAAATACATGTAATTATTTATCCATCTATTCATTAAATAGATAGATGTAACATGCTTATCCTGATTTGGGTGCTATTTTAGATACTGGGGAATAGAAGAAAGAATGTCCCTTTGTCAAATTTATATCTAAAGGAGGATACAAAACAAAAAAAAATAAATATATATTAATTTTTCAGTGATTATAAGTGCCAATAAAGATATAACTCAAGGCCTGCAGATGGTGTGGTGGTTGCGGCCTTGTATTCCCACATGTCCAACCATGGTTTACGTACCTAATCTAGTGGCTTGCTTTCTGGCTGATAGGCCCGATTGTGATGGCACAGATGATAGGGCACTGATCATGATTCTGGAGCCACACAGAAGACCTGGAGTCAATTCCTGACTTGAGCACACCTGTAGTGGCAAGATACTCATGATCCTAGCTGGCTGAGAGGCTAGAACAAAAGGATTGTTGCATGCAAGACATTATTGAATGTGCCTGTCTCGCTGTCTGTCTCATTTATGAAAAAAAATAAATACACTTAAAAAATAACAGCAAATAATATCAGATCTGCAACAATAATCCAGTGTGATCAAACTAGAAAAAGGTTTATCGATGTTATTGTAAACCTTTAAGTCTTTTGAACACTTTTAAAGAAACAAACACTTTCAAAGAGACAAACTATATATCATATGTATAATATATATGTTATATAGAGATCATGTATATGTTATATCATATATAGATCATATATATATATATATATATATAAAACACTTTCAAAGAAACAAACACTTTCAAAGAAACAAACTATATATTATATATAATACATATGTTTTGTGTGTGTGTGTGTGTGTGTGTGTATATATATATATATATATATATATATATATATATATATAATTCAATGTTGCAAGTTTTAACAAGTAATTGCAGAAATTGTTTCACATGTTTCTCCTGGTTCAAATGTACGTCCTGGCTAAGCATTCCCATGCACAGCTTGTAATGTGAGACTATGTGGAGTGATCTCTGTCCTGGAAGGACAGAGAATCTGCTGGGATAATGGGTTCCTGAGTTTTAATTATATAAAACATAAACAATTGTATTTCCCTTTCAACCTACTTGGCAAAAGAACTGAATCTTTAATATTAGTTTATAAAAAAGTAAAACCATTCATAAAATAATTATTTGATTAAATACTCATCAAAATTGCATCTAATAAAAATAGTAATATAAGAGGACTTCAAAAAGTTTATGGAAAAATAGAATTAAAGTATAAGTTTATTTTGGTTCCAAGAAAGAAAAAGAAATTCATGCAATTTTTAAAACAATACATGTTCTTCATGAACTTTTTGAAAATATCTTTATATAGTCTTAATATTATTTAATGCCCAATTCTTAAGTTTCCTTAATTATCTCAATTATCTTTTTCATTAGTTTGAATTAAGAATCAAACACATTTAGTAGTGATAACCAGCTTCATTTGTAACGTAACAAGTTTATGTTTGAGACCATGTGTATGTGTTTTCAAGTAATGTTTTTAAAAACATGGCCCATTGGTAGAATACTGTATGCTTTATATTTGGCTTGTTGCTTCATTTGTTATCATTTAACTTGTTCCTGCACCAATGCTTATAAACTGATTTTAACAATTTATTATTTATTTAATTTTAGCTTTTTTGTTATCAGGCATGTGCTCTCATTGGATATATAGAGAGAAATAAAGTGAGAAATTGCCCCTTGTGGGGATGGCCATGCTGCAATTCCTTTTCCTCCATTTTCCTCTCAGGATTTTGGGCATGCATGCACATGCACCAGGCATGTTTCTCAAGTCACTGGTTAGAGACTCCAATCTTGCTGTCAGCCATGTGAGATCTAGCTTTCTTATTCACTACACCACCAGCTGGCCCCAGATCAAAACTTTTTATTAGTTCAGTATCATTCTTTTAGTTTCTCTTTGGTAAAAATTATTTGTGTATTGTTCTTACTAATTCCAGTTGTACCCTACTAGAAGGAATCAGATTCATTCTGATCTGTGGATTCAGATAGTGTCAGTTTATTGTTTCAAAATCATCCTTCAACTTTAGTGATTTTAATAACCATGAAAATCATCACCATGATTTATTTTTAATTAGAAGTTCTAAATAGTGATTTTTCGGGACCACCAGTTGGCATAATGGCTATGTCACTGGACTCCCATGTAGTTGACCGTGGTTCGAGTCCTGGACCCGATGACTTAACATTTAAATATTTATTATTATTATTATTTGCTTTAGGATATGTGTATTTGCCAGAGAGAGAGAGGAAGAGAGGGAAAGTGAGAAATCACCCCCATACCATAATCCCTTCTTCTCCATTTTCCTCTCAGGATTTTGGGCATGCAGGTACATGTGACCAGCATGATTTTCAAGCTGATGGGACTGGGACTCGAACTGTAGTGACCCTTGTGGGATCCAGTAACCACCATGCCACTTGCTATTGCCACAGGGTGCATGTGCTTACTAGTGATGGAGAGCAAGGAAAGCAACCCCTGGTCAGCTATGGCCACACTACAGTCCTTTTTTCTTCATTTCTCCATCCCGTTAGGATCTTGAACATGCACAGATTCATAGCTGGTATGTTTTTCAAGCCACCAGGACCAGCATTCAAACTGCAGTCAATGTTGTTGGAACCAGTTTCCTTAATCACTACACTATAGGGCAAGCCCCATTTATTATTACTTGTTTTATTTTATTCTCTCTCTTCCTATCTTAATTACTTTTTGTTTTCCTTTTCTCTCTTTTTCCTATATTTTATTATACTACAAAAACTTTCTAAATCTTCTCTTCAGGCATATAATATGTTCTGGGAGGAATGCCATAAGCATATATAAAACTCTCTCTTTCCTTTATTATAGTAGTACTCTTCTTTATTGTGATCCATCATTTATTCTACCACCTTAGTATTGAATTTTGTAGTCAGTATAACAGGAGATGCTTATGAATGTGTTTTATGTATACACATATGAGCTCATATATATATTTAGCTTTTTAAATTTAACTGTCTGTCTTCTCCATGAGTAACAGACACACAGAGAGAGAAAGAGACTAAGAGAGATAAGATACTCCCATTAGAGTCCCAATGCTGTGATCTGTCCCCAGTACCGGCCAGCCCAGACTATGGGTATCCACATGCCTGGCATGCAAGGGAGGTCTCCAAATACAAACCAAAAAACTACCCCACTTTTGGGTCAGCCTTGCCAGGCTTCATATTTTATTGCTGTGCCACTGTCCAACCCCTATTTATATTGGTTTTCTACTTTCTTTAGGATATATTCCAAAAAACTGTGAATGTTTTGAAAGAGGAAAAATACTTATATAATATTGGTAGTAGTTCAAACAGCCTACAATAGGTAATTATCAAATTCCTGTCCCAAATGTATTAAAATGTCTGTTTCTCCACAGCTTTTCTTACAAAATATGTCATTAAAATTTTGGATTTCTGCCATTTTGACTGGTGAAAAAAAAATAACACTGGTCAGTTTTCATTTGTGTTTCTATTATTATTATTCAATTTGAACAACTTTTAATACGTTTAAAAACTATTTGTATTTATTTTATGTATAATATCTACTTCTTTGATAAGTTTATTTTTCTATAGGATTGTCATCTTCTATACTAAATGTGATGAAAGTAGTGACCTTTTCAGTTACTTATTTGTCTTTTTAACTTATTTTCTGTTGTTTTCACAAAGATGTTTTGTATATTCATGCAATTCATATTTTAAACTTGCCTTTAGAACTCTGTCTTAGCTTCTCAAAGAAGTAAGAGATCTAATTAATTTTTTTTTGGTATAGCTATTTATCTCAGTAAGACAGCTTTAATACCAACTTTGTCATTTATTTTAAATTCTGTTGGTTTAGCTTTTCTATTAAATTTTGCTAGGGTGTTTGTTACTGAATATTTTTGTTTGTTTAGTCATTCACACAGTATTTAAATATGTTTCCTCAGATTCCTAGTTTAAATGTTTGCTTACATGCATTCTGTTTGAATTAGGCTAGATAGCACTATAGAGATTTTCAGATTTGATAATACTTGGAATGCAATCTTTTGAATAATAATATCTGAGTGCAATCGAGGAATATTGAAAGGACTCTCATGATTGTCCTTACTCTCTTCTTTCCTTTTTTTTTTTTTTTTTTTTTGAAAGATTTTTGCTATCTGGTTTGTACACTCATCAGAAAGACAGAGTGAGAGAGAGAGAGAGAGAGAAAGAGAGAGTGAGAAATCACCCCCAGGTGATTTGTTTTCAGATAAGCAGCTTGAGTTCCTTTGTATTCTGGTTATCAGTCTCTTATCTGAGACAGAATTTACAAAAATATTCTCCCATTTTGAGGATTGTAAATTCACACTAACTATTGTGTCCTTGGCTGTGCAGGAATTTCTTAATCTGATATAATCCCACTTGTCTATTTTGGGGATTATTTCCTGTGCTTTGGGGGCCTTAGTTAAGAAGTCTTTGCCTACCCCAATGTCTCCCAGAATTTCCCAAGTGTTTCTATCAGTAGTTTCATAGTTTGAGGTCTTAGGGTTAGGTCTTTGAACCACTTTGAGTTGATTTTTGAGAATGGTGAGAGACAGGGGTTCAGGTTCATCTTTCTACAGGTAGCTACCCAGTTTTTCAAGCACCACTTACTAAAGAAGTTTTCCTTTTCCCACTGGATTGACTTATAGCCTTTGTCAAAAATTAGTTGATTGTATGTTTTGGGATTTATTTTAGGGTCTCTATTCTGTTCCATTGGTCCATAATGTGTCTATGTGTGTGCCAATACCATGCTGTTTTGTTTATCACAGCTTTATGATATATTTTTGGGTAAGATAGTGAGATGGCTCCTACTCCACCTTTCTTTTACAGTATTACTTTGGCAATCTTTTATGATTCCAGACACTTTTTATGATTGTTTATTTTAAATCTGTGAAGAATACTTCTGATATTTTTATTGTGATTGGGTTAAAATGTAGATTAATTTAGGTAGGATTGCTACCTTGATTATATTAATTTTTCTGATCAGGAGAAAGAAATGTCCTTCCACTCTTTTTTTTTTTTTGTCATTTTCTTTCTTTCTTTCTTTCTTTTTTTTTAAACTTTTCATAGTTTTCCTTGTAGAAGTCTTTGACTTTTGGGTTAGATTTTTTCCTAGGTATCTTATACTTTGTGGCTATGGTAAACAAGGTTACTTTCTTCAGTTCTACCTCAGTTACTTGTTGTTCATATATAAAAATTCATAGATTTTTGTATGTTGATATTCATCTTGCCACTATACTGTATTCATTTACTAGTTCTAGAAGTTTTTCATGGATTCCTTTGGGTCTTCCATGTGTAGACTAATATCTACAAAGAGAGATTATTTCACCTCTTCTTTTTCTATTTGAATGTCCATTATTTTACTCTCTTTTCTGATTGCATTGACTAGGACTTTCAGCACTACATTGAAAAAGAGTGCAGAAAGTGAGCAGCCTTGTCTTGTACCAGTTTTTTTAGTGGAAAAGCTTTGAATTTTTCCTCATTCAGTACAATGTTAGCTATAGGTTTTTGAAAGATGGATTTTATTGTGTTGAGAAATGACCCTTCTATACCAGTTTTGCTGAGTCTTAATCATCAGAAGATGTTGTATTTTGTTGAATGCTTTTTCTGTGTCAATTGAAGTAACCATATGGCTTTCATCTTTCTTCCTGTTAATGTGGTGTATCATGTTTATGGTTTTGTATATGTTGAACCACCCTTGCATCCCTGGAATAAAGCCTATCTGGTTGTGATAATATTTTTTATAAGTTGTTGGATACAGTTTGCTAGTATCTTGTTGAGAATGTTTCCATCTATATTCATCAGAGATATTGGTCTGTAGTTTTCCTTTCTTGTCATGTTCTTATCTGTTTTGGGGATGAGGGAAATGGAGACTTCATAAAATGAATTTGGTAGGATTCTTTCCTTTTGGATCTTTAAAAATAACTTGAGTAGATTGGGGGTTAACTCTTCTGTAAAAGTTTTGTAGAATTCAGAAGTGAACCCATCAGGACCTGGGCTTTCTTTGTTGGGAGTTGTTTACTGATAATTCAACTTCATAGCTTGTTATGGGTCTAGTCAGGCTTTCTTTGTCCTCCTGATTCAATTTTGGTAGATTATATGTGTCCAGGAATATGTCCATCTTATCCAGGTTTTTATTTAGTTGGCATATGCTCATAGTAATCTCTAATGATGTTTTATATTTATATTGCATCTGTTTTAATATTGCCTGTGTCATTGAGAATTTGATTTATCCGGTTGTTTTCTCTCTTCTTAATTAGTCATGTTAATGGTGTGTCAATATTGTTTATCTTTTTTTAATATTGTTTATCTTTATAAAGAACAAGCTTTTGCTTTTATTTATTTTCTGTATGGTTTACTTTCTATTTATTTCTGCTTGAATCTATTCTTTCATTTATCTTCACTTTTTAAAAAATTTTTTTCAATTCCCTGAGTCATGATGTTCAGTTGTCCATTTGTCACCTCTCATCTTTTTCTTATGTGCACTGATCAGTAAGAACTTCCCTATTATGACAACTTTTGCTGTGTCCCTAGAATGTGGAGACTCACGTATACATTGTTATTGGGTTCTATGATTCCATTTATTTCAGTCTTATTTTCCTCCAAAGCTGTGAAATCATTCAGGAGTAAGTTGTTAGTTTCCATGTGTTAGTGTATTTTTGAGAGTTTTCCCTAAAATTAATATCAAGTTTAATTCCATAATGATCAGAGAAGATGGTGGATCTAGTTTCTATGCCTGACTCACATGTCTTTTTAACATTTAAATTTTTCTAAAGGTAATTATATTAGTTTTCTATTGTTAGTGCAATTCATTGTAATAAATTACTGGTTTAAATAAAAACAAAATAAATATATCTATTTTTGTCCCTTGACCTTTAAATTGCAGCACAATTTCAGCTGCCCACAAAATGAATCCTAACAGGTTAAATCTAGATGTCTGCAGAGCTGGTTCTTTCTGAAGGATCCAGGGCAGAGTTTCTTTCTTGATTCTTCCCACATCTGGTGGCAGTCAGTGTTCCCTGACTTATGGAAACATCACTCCCATCTCTGTTTCCAGTGCTTTTCCCCTCCCTTTACCTCTCTATTTTAAGAATACTTGTAATTATATCCTATTGGGTAATTTTCCCATCTCAAAATTTTAAGTTGAGGGGCCGGCAGGTGGCATGGTGGTTAAGGTGCTGGACTCCCACATAACTGACCTTGGATCAAGCCCTGGACCTGGCAGCTTGCTTTATCACTTTTCTTCTCTCTCTCTCCCTTTCTCTGTGCCTCTTTGATCAAATTAATAAAAAAAATAAGTAAAATAAAATAAGTATTAAAAAAATCTTTAAGTTGATAACAAATAAAATTTTATCTTGGATATAAGTTAACATTCACTAATCCAAGGATTAGGACCTAGACAACTTTGGGAGTTATAATTCATCTTTCCATAGTAATCGTTAACTTTTTCTCCATTATCTTTTATATGATGCTGACAGATGTAGATAGGCAAGTAACTATAGAATATTTAGCTAAAGTTAATACTTAAAATTGTACAAAGAAATTTTTCCATGGTATAGTAATCAGCAGCAGAATTATTCAGTAAATAAACACTGATCATTGGTTATAGTGTCCTTGTGCTTTTCACTCTTTAGGTCTAAGACAGGAAATATATTTATTGAAGAGACACTGCCAGAAGTCCTATCTAGGTCATTTAAATATTATCTTAAATATTATTAATTTAATTTGAAATTTTAGCATTCATTTTGTTATTTACCTATATAAATATTCTTTATTTACTTAGTAAATATGTCAAATATGTCTTCTAGGCACTTTTCGAGGTATTGTAGATGATACAAGAATAAGTAAATAAATATCTCTCCTCTTGGAGTTCATATTCTATTGAGAGAAACAAATAACAAGTAATTTATAAAAGAAATTAAAAATATCATCTAATATAGAGAAAAAAAAACAGCAATCAAGTTGGGGGCTAAGGAGAGACTGTCACACTGTATTAAGCTCTCTGGTTCTATGGTTATGGTAGTGGTTTATCCCCCAAAGACTCATGTGCTGGGCCAGCCAAGTGGCATGAGGTTAAACAGAAGGGTCCCATATAGCTGGTAATGTGATTTGAGTTCCTCACCAGTGGCTTGAAAAACAGGCTGGGAGTATATGCATGAGTGCCTCAAATACCTAGAAGAAGGAGAAAAAGGAATTGCATCATGATCACACCCCACTTCCTCCTCCCCAGCAAGGGGTTCTTTCTCACTTTCTCTCTCTCTCTCTCACCAGTGAGTGTGGGGAAAAAAAGCAAAAAAAAAACCTCATGTGCTGAAAGCTTGGTCCCACGTATTATGGGAGATTGGGCCTAGTGGTTGGTGTTTGGATCACGAAAGCATCATCCTCATGACTAGATTAACACTACCCTATGGGAGGAAGGGGATTCTTGTTCTCTAAAGAAGGAGTTATTTCCCATAAGAGCAAGTTGTTATGAAAGCAAGATGATACAAACTATAATTAGCAAGAGATATACTTAGATGATATTTTGATTTTTTTTCCCTAACTCAGTCCATCATCACTTTAAGCTAAACATCTGAATAATAAAGTAAAAACCATTTTCATCAAAACATTTGAAACCATGTCATAGTTGTCTGGTGGACAAAATTATTTCATGATCATAAAATGTATAATCAAATAAAGATTAACTTTAAAATGTAAAAAAAATAGAATTATGCAAATATTTCTGAATATTTTATCATGATATCCACTGTGTTATTAAATAGAGTTTACAGAATCAAGTTTAGCACAACAGTTTGTGAGATTCATAAGATTAATAACTGAGTTTTTCATTTTGTGTTCCCTTGACAATATTTCAGGCACTTCACATAAATATCAACATTTTCACTTGTTATTATCAGTCATCATGTCTAACATTACGTCTTATAGTGTAAGAAAAATGCAAGAGGCTCTTGAGTAGAAAGGAATGCAGAACTTGGTGGAATCTTAGAGGCTACCATCCTCTCATTATTAATTCATTAATTCATATTAATTCATTTATAAGCACAGTCCTACTCACCTATGGCTTTTCAAATTTCCTTTGTATCCCTGACATTCTCATTGCTAAAATATACTTAAAGAATATCTTTTAAAATCACTTACAGTGCCCCAACCCCAGTGTGGTTGTATGTAGAGCCAGGGCCTACAGGAAGGTAATAAAGGTGGCTATAAGACCACAGCAGACATCAAAGCTGATGGCACCAACCTGGGATTGTGAGAAAATAAATTTTTGTCTTTTTGTATTTTGTGACCAGTGGATGGCATGGTCATTAAGGCAGCTGGATCTCACATGGTCAACCATGCAGTAGTAGTCTTGGTCATGGCAGGTTGAAAAACACACCAGAGGCAATGTTATGCATGCCTCAAATCCCAAAAGCAGAAATGGAGAAGGGATAGTAGTGTGATCATCCTATACTGGAGAAGGGCATGATTTTTCAACCTCTCCCTCACTCTCTCATAAGTGCATGGGCCCTCTAGCAAAAAAAAAAAAAAAAAAAAAAAAAAAAAAAAAAAAAAAAAAAAAAAAAAAAAAAAAATTGCCTTGCAATACACGTCATGATATTTTTCTCTATTTTTATTTATTATTATTATTATCATCACTGTGTATCATTGTAGCATACCAAATGCATTTTCCCATCATGAGTACTCTGTATATTGGTTCAGTCAAAAATATTGCCATACATATTGTCATCAAGATAACTTTCCATTTTTATGTCCCTTAAATATTTCATTTCTTTCTTTTTCATCTTGATTCCCTCTCTATCACCCTTCTCCATTTCCCACCAATAATTAGAGTGAATTGACAATCCTTATAGTGGGAGAATATAGTTGCAACTATGCCTTAGATAAGGGAATGAAATCAAGGAGCTGAGTCTCATGCTTCCTCCTACTCAAGGCCCTAGAGAGAATATTTCCTTGCCTCTTCAATGTACCAGAGATTCTTTATCACCACTGGTCTGTGACAGCAAAACACCAATCTTGCTTTCATATTTGCATGGCTTGGTTACTGTGTCTTTGTTGTCTTTTACTGTCTCTTACAAGAACACTGTCACTATATAGAGAGCACACGCCAACCCATTGTGATCCTATCTCATTCCAATCCTTGCTTTCATTACATTTTTTTTTTTTGCTTTCATTACATTTTCAAAGATCTTACTTCTAAATGAGGCCACTTCTGAGGTCCCAGGTGGACATAAATATTTTATAGGGGACACTAGTCAACCCATAGCCTTGGCATTATTTCACAGATGGTTCACAGATATTTTGCTGAACACAAGTGAATAGAAATCAAATGATCAAATAATGAGGTTCTCCCAACAGATTTAAAAATCATACTGTGAATTGACTAAATATTTTGAATCATCATGTCTACTAGAAGCAGTGGATCTTAATATAATAAATCCAATTCCTTATAGGAATATCAGTCTTCAACCAAATTGTGTTTGGCAATTCATTAACTTTCTGACACTCTCCTTCACATCTTTGTTTCTAAGGCTATAAATCAAAGGGTTCAGCATGGAACTGACCATTGTTTAAAATAAAGAGGCTACTTTGATTATAAGCCATGAGTTTTGGGAGCGTGGTACACAATAAAGGAACAAGACCCATGAAAAATGGTAACAGTGGTTAGGTGGGAGGCACAGGTAGAAAAAGCTTTTTGGTGCCCACCAGAAGAATACATTTTTATGACCATGACAAAGATGAATTATATAAGTAGTGAGGATGATGACCAGACTGCTCACTTCATTGAATATGGCTATGACAAAACAAAGCATTTGACTAATGAAAGGGTCAGAGCTGGAGACAGAGACATTGACAGAGTGCTCACAGACAAAATTGTTGATGATGTTAGATCCAAGACAGATAATGCCAAGAGAAAATAGGTGAACATCAGGGAAGATACTATACCCCATGTGTAAGGTCCAGCTACTAGTAATGCACAGAACTTTGAGGACATGACAACTGTGTAGAGCAGAGGGTTACAAACAGCCATGAATTGATCATAGGCCATCACTGCCAACATGAATGTTTCTGCTACTGCAAATATACAAGCCAAGAAGAATTGCGTGATACATCCTGTAAAGGAAATGGTTTTGTCTTCCACAATCAGGTTCTCCAACAGTTTGGGTGTCACTACTGTAGAGAAACAGAAATCAACAAAGGATAAGTGGCTGAAAAAAGGTACATGGGGTGTGCAGTTTGGGGTTCATCCTGATGATAACCATCATGCCCAAGTTCCCCAGCACTGTGACTGTGTAGATGGTCAGGAAGACCAGGAACAAAGGCTCCTGGAGGTCCGGATATTCTGAGAAGCCTAAAAGGTTAATGTGGCTCCAGAACTCTGATTTCCTTCAACTAACATCGGGACTGTTATTAGAGAGAATCTGAAATAAAGATAATAAAACAAATAATTATAATGATCTACAATATTTATATCCTATAATTATATCCTATTTGCCATGTATCAGGCATGCTGTAATGTTAAAGTACATTAACTTGAATCTCTAAATAACTCAATGAATTATAAAATAAGTTGCCCAATATTTTTTATATAAGGAAACTGAGTTGAATACAAATTTTAAGAAACTTGTTTGTGGTTTGACAGCATGTTAGTGCTGAGCTAGATTTTTAAGTTGATTCTAGGTTTTGAAAACTTCATTTGCTCTTTATTTCTTAACTTATCAAATCTAAATTTATCTGCTTAGGTTTACTAAAGCCTAATGTTAGCTTCTCCCTAGAATTCGACCTTTATTAATCATGACAATATTTTCTGTTTATAATGAACAGTGTATGCTCATTTATTTCTTTATTTAATTTATCTTTTATTTTACTTGTAATTTCTTTTTTTCTACTGATACGGTATGACAATATATAAAACATTTTGATTATAAAGAGATGTTCCATTTTTACTCCAGTAATATCTTCTACCTTATTGGTATGCCTACAGGCATTAATATCAGGAAATCAAAATGTCACAATATATTGTGTTCACTATTCTTTGAAGCATATTATTCTTTTTCTTTCTCCACACTTTGGAGTTGTTGAGAACATTTTCCAATATCATTACATATATTGGAAAATACATATATGTATATATATTTAATGTGACTATACTATATTAGGTACATGGTATTATTACATACCCTTAAAGCAAACTTAGGATTGATTCCCCAGAGAGAGAGGAAAAGATCAGAGCTAAAACATCAGAGACCTTGGAAAAATGAACTCAGTAAATATGGCATTTAGAGTAATGGAGAGCTTCCTACTTCAGCGGTTACAGGTCTCAGTATAACAGGTTATGCAAGATACAGCATCAAACTGAAACCAACCCACCTGGAGACCCTGTTCTTATCTATTAATAGTTTCCAAGGAAATTTCAATTCAGAAGTCAAACATTACCTAGAACATAAAATGTTGGTCAATATGATAGAAGTTTATTATAAATTTCAAGTAATGCTCAAAAATGTATTTCTTTCCTTATATCCAGAAAATCTCAAAAAAAAGGAGAAAGAGATTAAAAAAAGAGAAGAAGAAAGAGACAGAAAAGTCTGGAATCTGATTCTGACTCTAAGGGGGAAAAGTGCAGGCCTTATGTGTGCTTTTATGACTCTAGGCCTTTAGACCTTAGAGAATCATTACTGAACTACTTTTTTTTTTTTTTTGAGAGGTTTTTGCTATAGGGTGCATGCACTCGCCAGACAAACATAGAGACACAGAGAGACAGAAAGCAAGAAATCACCCCCCGGGGGGATGGCCACTCCGCAAAGTCATTTAAGAATTTTATTTATTTATTTTTCAAATAGATTTTTGCTATAGGGTATATGCATTTACAAGAGAGACAGAGAAAGACAGAGAGACAAAAGAGACAGAGAAAGACAGAGAGGCAAAAAGTAAGAAATTATCCCCAAGGGGGGATGGCCACAACACAATCCCTTCTCCCCCTTCTTCTGTCAGGATTTTGGACATGCACACATACGTGCCCAACGTGAGTTTCAGTCCTCCGAACTCAGCACTCAAATCATGGTTGGCCTAGTGGGAGTCCTGTGATGTAACCTTATGCCATCTGCTGGTCTCAAGAATTTTATTTTTTTTTGGGAACCAGCAGTTAGCGTAATGGCTATGTCGCTTGACTCCCACGTAGTCGACCGCGGTTTGCGTCCTGGATCGGGTGGCTTAAAACTCATGCCGGGCGCGTGTGCATGTGTGCCCAGGATCCTGAGAGGAGAATGGAGGAGAAGGGATTGCGGCGTGGTCGTCCCCCCTGGGGGGTGACTTCTCGCTTTCTGTCTCTGTGTCTCTCTCTGTCTGTCTGGTGAGCGTGCGCGCCCTATAGCGAAAACCTCTCCCCCCCACAAAAAAAAAAGAATTTTATTTTTTTTAATTTTTGTTTCACATTTTGTGATTTAGAGTAATTTCACTGAACACTGATTTGATGTATACAAAAGTCAATAATTATAAAATGTGCTGCTATAGATACATTAACTAATAGCTTATTGATTAAATAGAGTTGGGTAATCTGAAGAGTAGTAAGTCATAAATCATTTATTATACAGAAGTAAAATAATATATCTAGGAATATTACATTGAGTGAACAAACAATTTTCTGACAACTAATTTCTGAAAGACGTCCTTCACATCTTTGTTTCTCAGACCATAGATAAAAAGGGTCAGCATGGGATCACCACTGTGTATAACACAGAAGTGACTTTAAGTATAAACCAAGAAGTTTTATGATTAGAAGCACAGTAAAGGAAGATAGTCCCATGGAACATGGTGATGGCAGTCAGGCGGGATGTGTAGGTGGAGGTTTTTTGGCTCCCACTTGCAGAAGACTTCTTTACAATAGTGGTAAAAATGAATATATATGACGAGAATAATCATCAGACTGATAACCTCAGTGAATACAGCAATAATTAGACATAACATCTGGCTCACATAAGGGTCTGAGCAGGAGACAGAAACTATTATGGAGTGATCACAGATAAAATTATCTATGGTGCTAGACTCACAATAGGGCGGTGCAAGAAGAAAACATGTACATGTCAGAGAACACACTATACCCCATGTATAAAACCTGCCTACCAGAAGAGCACAGTTCCTGAGACAGAGTTGTGACACAGAGCAAAAGGTTACAAACTGCTACAAAGCCATCATAGACCATTGCTGCCAACATAAAAGTTTCTGTCACTCCAAAAATGCTAAACAAGATTGCATGATGCAATATGAGAAAGAGATGGTTTTGTCCTCCACAACCAAATTCTCCAACAGTTTGGATGTAACTACCATGGAATAACAGAAATCTACAAAGGATAGGTGAGTATAAAAACAGAACATGGTTGTGTGGGGTTTGGGATTGATCTTAACGATTATTATAATGCCCAAGTTTACCATCACAGTGATTGTATGACAGGGAAAAAAGAAAAGAAAAGAAAAAGAAAGAAAGAAAAAGTGGAACCTGGAATTCTGGGTATTCTGTAAAACCCAAGAGAATAAAAGTGGATATGCTGCTTTGAATCATTCCAAATGACATCATAATTCCTGTTGGTGTAAAAAATAAAAGGTACAAAAAGACAAAAGTTATTTCTGAAAAGCAGAGCTGAATAGAAAGAAGAAATAGAATAAAAAAGGATTTCACTGTTTCTGACAGTGATTCTCACAGTAATCCCAAACTAGCAGTAATAACATTACCTGGAAATTTTTAAAGATTGCAAATTCTCAGCGCCATCATTGACATTCTGAATCAAAACTATAAAGTGAGATCCACAGTTTTTGGTTTAAACAGGCCTCCTGGTGATTTAGATACAGGCTAGTGTGTGAGAACCAGCAATGCAGAAATTATGTAATAATCATTGTATCATTTAAAATACAGCCCTTGTTACTATGGTTAATATAGAACTAAAATATAAATTTGGGGATGAAAGAAATTATAAAATATAGAAATAATAAAAGAGAAAAGAATCACAGGGTACTTGATCATGATTCTTTTTTTTTTTTTTTTTTTTTTTGAGAGGTTTTTCGCTATAGGGCGCGTGCGCTCGCCAGACAGAGAGAGACAGAGACAGAAAGCGAGAAATCACCCCCCAGGGGGGATGGTCACGCCGCAATCCCTTCTCCTCCATTCTCCTCTCGGGATCTTGGGCACGCACGCACACGCGCCCGGCGTGAGTTGTAAGCCACCGGGTCCGAGACACGAACCACGGTCGACTACGTGGGAGTCCAGCGACATAGCCATTACGCTAACTGCTGGTTCCCGATGATTCTAAAGATTACGTAAAGGAGCAAGTAGATGGTTGACTTTGCAATTGATGGCACATAAATGTTAGTATTAAGAGTTTTTGCATTTTCCACCTTATCTTGGTGTAATATGGAAGTAAATGAGGATGGAATTTAGAGTTGAAATAACTTTTAAAACTCATCTGGTCTGTCTTCCACCTACTGTTTGAGGTTTTGCTAACGAATCTTATCCATGAAATGGCTATATGGTCTCTGTTATAAACTCCATCAATGTAGACTGTCTCCTGGGTATTTCTATGTGCCTTTTATTTACATTTTGTTTAACTTTTACATTTTGTTCAATGAAGCTAATTAAAATTTTAGTAACCATTGTTTATTAATATGCTTTAGGTGGATCTGGTAGCAGCCATTGTGGTTAAGGCACAGGACTCCCACATGAATGACTGCAGTTTGAGTCCTGGACCTGGTGGCTTGCTTTTTTACCTTCCCTGTCTCTCTTTCTCTCTCTCTGTATAATGAGTGCATGTGCCAAGTAGCAAAATAAAGATAATAATCATAAATAAAATTAAATAATTATTTCAAAAGATATGCTCTAGGTCATCCCTTGATACAGATATGTAGATAATTATAAAATATTTATCTAAAAACTATGTGTTTATATATAGTGTGGAATATATTATATAGCCACCAACAATACTTTCATTAAAATATGTCCTGTTATAAGATTACGTAATGAAAGTCATATGTCTTAATAAGAAATAATCCCTTTTTTACGATGAGACAAACTTGTTGAAGACAGAGAAGTGAAGACAGTAAGGCCATCAAATGATATGAGCACAGAAAAATGAATGAAGACACTGGCAGAGGCTGCAGCAAATGCACCTATGATTCTCCCATCTTCTTACTTATGCAATAAGTGCCAGGCTTCAGACTCCACCCCTTGAGTTTCTACTTTTACATGAAGTACAAATAACTTTAGACATAGAACTTTTATCATGTGCATATCCTTTCTAATAGCAAGGAGGTTTGGGTGGATACACTTCAAACATTCATTATTTTTCACACTATTTTAATAAATTAATTTCCCTTCAATATTAGAACATATTAGTAAAAGCCTGCTACTACTACTATGTTAATACACTTACTGGGCTGATAACAAAAAGATACTCAGAAAAAGACTTCAGATTTTAGCCCTAGCAATTTCAAATGAAGTTCTTAAATACCAGTGAGTTGGAGCTGCACTTAAACTCAAATCTACCTAATTTCGGTAGTGATCTATATAAGCTGGATCTTCATGTTTTCCAGCTGAATGGAAAGCTGTCAGTAGGTAAGTGAACTGACCTGAAATCACAAGCTCTTCATTAATTTGTGAGAATTATTTTTGATTAATGAACTGCAAGCATTTTTCTTCTCAGTAGTTAAACATTCTTTAGAGATAGCAACAGGGTTGAGGTTTATAGCACAAATGGTGGTATATTTTAATAAGTGTGCTGGCAAAGTAGCATTTTATTTTCAGAACATAAGACATGCCAGAATACAAAGAAAAAAACCAAAATCTGAGTCCATATTTTCTTTTTTGTTTTTGTTTTGTTTATACTTTTTTAATTGACAAGGTTTATAAGAACAAATTAGACATTTTAAGTCAAAGGCCATTGTCAGTTCTCATTTAGTTGCTTGTTCCCTTCAAAGTATTAAGTGAACTTTTCCCTAAGTGTCTTATATCAAAAAAATAAGTCAGACCTATATTGAACTGCCATTCAATATATATCACTTTTACGCTTCTGTTCTATGATGCAAATAGTTTTAAGCATTCAATTGGTATCAAGTGTCTAATTCTGCCATAAGCAGCATGTTTTATTTTAAAAATCAGAGGTATATTATATAATGAACTGATTACAGTCAGTTTAAAAGGCAAAATTAATCTTATTTGGGAGTGTTCCATAGGTTGATCACCTTGATTGGCCAAAATTTAAAACACAGCAGCCTAATTCCATAAGATATTACGTTTTTTAAAAGTTGAAATTGCTATGAATGCTTATGAGAAACACACTCTGGGTCTTAAATCTTCCATCATGAATGTGAAGCTATAGACTCTAGATAATTATAATTAAAGTATTTCTTGTTAGGCCTCAAAACAAACATTTTCTTGTGACATTGTGATAGATACAATTTTTCTAAATCATTAGGGATGAATTACATCACCAATTTATTACATTAACTGCTTAATATATATCCCATTTATTCAACTGATTTTTTTTTTCTATAGGGCACGTGTGCTCGCCAGACAGAGAGATAGCAAGAGAGAAATCACCCCCCAGGGGGGATGGCCACGCTGCAATCCCTTCTCCTCCATTCTCCTCTCATGATCCTGGGCACGCATGCACACGCGCCCGGCGTGAGTTTAAGCCACCGGGTCCGGGACTCGAATCGTGGTCGACTACGTGGGAGTCCAGCGACATAGCTATTACGCTAACTGCTGTTCACTCAACTGAACTATTTAAATAATATATTTTCACTGAAGTATACATGGGCTGCATAGTTTGAAAATAAGGGGGCTATCAGGTGGCATGCTGGTTAAGGCACTTGATTTCCACATGGCTGACCATGGTTTGAGCCCCAGACCTGGTGGCTTGCTTTCACACTCTCCCTCTCTCTTTCTCTCTCTGTCTGTCTCTGGCTAAATTGAGAATAACAAAAAAACAAATAAAGCTAAATAAATAATTCTTTAAAAAAATAAGGTAAAAATTTAAGAATAATTCAGTAGTACCTGATACTAACTTAACTGCATTTCAGTTTCAAATTTAGAGTGGAGAAATTTCATGGACACAATATAAACAAGGATGAAAGTTACCATCACCAGTAATGTGATGCAGTTTAACATATGTCCCCTGACATGACATCATAAGAAAGGCACTACATTTCTGCGATATATTATGGGATATGGGTTTCCTTTAAAACCTATAAATACAGTTTAATATGACATTTTCAAACAAATGGAAATGTGATAGCATCCTACAGAATAACCAGTCAGTGTTCCTTAAGACCATCAGTTATAACAAACAAGAAAAGAGTGAAACTGTCATCAACCAGAGGAGACTACGGAACAAGACTAATTAATATCAATATAATGTATGCTGAATTGTGTCCTGCAAAATAATAATGGCATTAACTGGGAAAAAAAATGGCAAAATCCAAAAAAAGTCTGGGGTTTAGTGGTAGTAATATAAAAATAATTATTTATGGGAACCAGCAGTTAGCGTAATGGCTATGTCGCTGGACTCCCATGTAGTCGACCGCGGTTCGCGTCTCGGACCCGGTGGCTTACAACTCACGCCGGGCACGTGTGCGTGCGTGCCCAAGATCCTGAGAGGAGAATGGAGGAGAAGGGATTGCGGCGTGACCATCCCCCCTGGGGGGTGATTTCTCGCTTTCTGTCTCTATGTCTCTCTCTGTCTGTCTGGCGAGCGCACGCGCCCTATAGCGAAAAAACCTCTCCAAAAAAAAAAAAATTATTTATTTTCTTTTTCTTTTTCCATTTTTATAATTTGCCAGAGGGTATATGCATTCACCAGAGTAAGAGAAAGTGAGAAAGTAGTCCCCACAGGGGAAGGTCATGTCACAATCCTTTCTATATTATCTTGGGATTCTGGGCATTCAATCACACAAGTCTGCATATTTTTCTAGCCCCAGGGGACCAGGACTCAAACCTTGCAGTTGGCCATGTGTGATCCAATCACCTTAGCCACCACAATATATATTAGAAAATTTTCTTCTTTCCTGTTTTAATAGTTTTTATTGTCAGTGTATGCTACAATTTAACTATTCATCTGCTGGTGAACATTTAGTTTGATTATATCTCATGGCTAATTGTGAATAGTCTCACCATGAATATAGGAATACAAATGTATCTTTGAGATCCTAATTTCTTCTTTTTTTTTTGGATATAAGATAGGTCTTCAAAAAGTCCTTCAAAAATCCTTATTATGAAAAAACTATGCCTGGATTTCAAAACTTTTTCTATCAAATCAAATTTGTACTTTAATTTAATTTTCCTCAGACTTTTGAAGACTTTTCCTCAACCTCAGAAGAGAGATTGCTACATCAAATGCAAATTCTGTTTTTAACATTTTGAGTAATCTCCATAGTCTTTTATTGCATCTGCACCATTTTGCATTCCCATCAACAATATGCAAGGGGTCCAACTGCTCCACGTCTTTGCCAAATTTATTTAGTTTATAATAGCTATTCTACAGATGGGAGGTGATATCCCATTGTGGTGTTGACTCGCTTCTCCTTGCTGATTAGTTCCATAGAACATTTTCTATGTACTAGTCAGCCATTTATTTGTCTTCTTTGGAGCAATATCTATTAGATACTTACACATACTTTTGGTTTTAAGTGGATTAGGTTTTGGGTTTTTTTGTATGCTTGATTTTTAGTTTCAAGCATCTGTGAGAGACAGAAAGAGAGAAGGGGAAAGTGAGAAAGCACTCCCCAAGGGAGATGGCCACACCATAATCTCCCTTAGCCAGGTCATGACTCAAATGAAACAAATCTGTCAGGCAGTATGAGAGACAGACCACAGATCAGGGAAGCAGCTACCTGCACTCCCCCCCACCCCAAGGAGTTAACGTGGCCTAGAGCATGGTGGGGACTTATTCGCATCTGGTCTTGAACATGACTGGTAATAAGGAGAGCCAGAGCAGGTGCCATGGAAAGGTGGAGCTGGGGAATGAGCATTGTGGGGGGGACTCTCTGAGGAGTCCCTTCTGGGCTGGGACCCAAAGGTGTAAAGTAAAGAGGGAAGAACCCTCCAGACAGAGGGAAGAGCATGGAGGCCTGAAGCTAAGAGAGCAGGGTAGAGGCAATTTGATGTCCCTGGTGTAGAAAAGGAAGTCCTAGACTGCCATGAGCACTTGGACCTCACTTTCAGAAGCAGGGTCTCTGCAGTCACTTGGATTCTACAGTTCTGGTGGCTCACTTCTACCTCTGTGCAATGGGGGAGTGACTGCCAGGCTCATGAGGCTCAGTGCTATGACTTCATGGACCACACAAGGCAGTAAAGCCACAAGAGTACACTCATTTTATCTGAAAAGGACAAAGATTTACTAAGAATATGAAGTCCAAGTAGACCAACAAGATCCAAAAACACGGAAAAGGATGGCCTCAAACATGTACGTGGGGTCACAGATAGCCAGCCTGGGGGCCTAGGGGCAGCTCAGGAGGCTGAAGATGAAATTTAACTTCAATCTCAGGAGTGTGTGGCCCTTGGGATCTTTGCTTTCAGCCAATACACAAGCTTCCAGAGAGAATTTTTAAATTCATAGAAAGAGGTTTGAAGGAAATGTATTAAAATGTCAAGAGAGGAACCAGAAGTTGGCATAATGGCTATGTCGCTGCACTTCCATGTAGCCGAATGCAGTTCGAGTCCTGGACCGGGTGGCTTAAACCCATGCAAGGTGTGTATGCGTGTGTGTCAAAGATCCCTAGAAGAGAATGGAGGAGAAGGGATGGCAGCATAGCCATCCCCCCGGGGGGTGATTTCTCGCTTTCTTTTTTTTTTTTTGGAGAGGTTTTTGCTATAGGGCGCATGCGCACGCCAGACAGAGAGAGAGAGACAGAGAGCTAGAAAGCAAGAAATCACCCCCCAGGGGGGATGGCCATGCCACAATCCCTTTTCCTCCATTCTCCTCTTGGGATCTTGGGCACACACGCACACATGCCCGGCATGAGTTTAAGCCACCGGGTCCAGGATGCGGACCACGGTCGACTACGTGGGAGTCCAGCGACATAGCCATTACACTAACTGCTGGTCCCTCTCGCTTTCTGTCCCTCTGTCTCTCTCTGTTGTTCTGGAGAGCGCATGCACCCTATAGACAAAACCTATTTTTTTAAAAAAAAGAAAAAAAAAAAGAAGTCAAGACAATAAACTTGCCTCTCAAATATTTAAGTATGCAGACTCTATGTTAAGGAAATAATTAGGACATGGACCAGCACAAGTTGTAATGGCTTACTACAGTTCAAATCTCAGACCCAATGCCTAGAAACTCATTCTGTGTGTGTATGTGTGTGACCAAATTCCTGAGAGAAGAATGGAGAAGGGTTGCAGCATGGCCATCCACCCTGGGGGTGATTTCTCAGTTACTGTTCTCTTTATCTCTCTGTCTCTCTGAGAAGGCACGTGCCCTATAGCAAAAATCTCTCACAAAGAAAACAAAACAAACAAACAAAAAAAGAAAACTGAACAACGAAACAGAGAAAATCTCCCCTTATTCAAAACAACCCACTAACTTCTTTATGGACTATTTGGTTTCTATCTACATACATATCTTCACCCACATCAAAATCATGTGTTTCTATGAATATTGGATCATTCTATGCAAATTACTTAATAACTGCAGATATACTCCCATAACTAAGTAGAATTCATTAACATGGATGCCTGTTTATTGACCCTGTCATTCGGTTAGCTTTCTCCAGTCTCTCACTGTCACTAACAGCTCTCTGTGAACCTCCTTGTGGCTCTGTGCCTTTGAACAGCACCTGGATGTGGATTATGCTCATGAATGGAATTGACTACAACACTTCAGATTCAGAAGGTGATGTCAGGCCAAGATATACCCCCAGGTATTTGGTCTCCAGCCTTAGAAATGCATACAACTCAAACTTGGGCTTTCGAGGTTGTGGTGGGATAAAGTAGGTAGCATTCAAAGGCACAGAACAATGGATGGGAAATGGAAGTTCATATCACAGAAAGGAAACTGTCTACATGGCTACCAAATTTTCTACCAAGAGCATGTATTTCTTGGGTTATCAGAAAAATTGGAAAAGAAACCACAGAGGTGCTTTATAACAAGCACCCACACTATAGGAAAAGGAAGAGTTTAGTTCCATATCCCAGGTCCCCTTTGTGGGATCAGGAGGATGGATCCTAATGGAGGGACAGTTCCCACACTTTACTGAGCCCCTGGGAAACTGGTCTCACCTACTTACCTCCCGGGTGTGAGTGACTGCACATCCTCCTGACAAAGGCAGGGTTAGAGCATGCACTGACCATTCTGTAAGAACACAGCTCCTACCACTGCACACTCAGCCAATGCTGCTCCTATCCAAAAATCCTGAAAGACTATGGGAATGGATATAAAAGTTGTGTTTGGCTTCCGTTTTCACTGAACTGGCAATGCCATGCCTGGGAAATCCAATCATCTGAAGATCATCAGGTGAGGAAATAAGTAGGGACCAAGGACAGTGAACCTTTGGACTCTTTCTATTGCACCACAGCATCATGAGTGCTGATCTTTTACACGTTGCTCTGCACTTTGAAAATGTCTCTGGGGCTATCAGGTGCTGTGATGGTTAAGGCATTGGACTCCCACATGGCTGACTGTGCTTTGAGTACCAGACCTGGCAGCTGGCTTTTTGACTTTACCTTTCTCTCACTCTCTCCATCTCACTCTGGTGACCATAAATACCTCATAGCAAATTAAAAAATATAATAATAAATAAAATTAAATACATAATTACTTTTTAAAAAAGAAAAAGAAAATATCTCTTGTCTTGAACCTCATCTATAACCTGGGACTATGGTCTCAACTGAAGCCTGACTGAGGGAAAGTGGGCTTCCTGCATCGTTCATGTGGGTTCTGGCAGGACTCAGTGTGACATGGGAGCCTGGACTGCTCTTTGTCTGTGCCCTTGGCACTCCTGCAGTTCTCTGCACGGTGGTCCTCCACTCTGGGTGCTCACAGCATTAGTGCTTGCTTCCCAAATTTGAGAAACAGGAAAGAGGGAGAGACTGAGTCCAAGGGTGGGAACAGAGAAGACACCAAGAGTGAAATGTCAGCTTTTCAAGCTCCAATCTTGGGAGTTGTCACAGACTATTTTGTTACCCCAGATTCCATATGTTGAAATCCTAACTCCCAATGTAATGGTGTGAGCTGGTGGGGCATTTCGGAGGTGGTTAAGTCTTGAGGGTGCATGCTACCGAGTAGGATTATTGGCCCTCTAATAGAGACTCAGAGCACACCTTTCCCCTCTATGCACCATGGCAGGAGCCACTCTGAAGTCTGAGGTCTAGAATTCTAGGGGGAGCCACCCCAGAACCTGACCATTCCAGGACCCAAACCTCAGACTTCCAGCCTCCAGAACTGTAAGGGGGAACTTTCTGTTGTTCATAAGTTTATACAGACTAAATTTCTTGTTTTCCTGAACTAAGAAGTGATATCATATTATTTTTCTTGTCCTCTGCTGGCCAAAAGTGAGTGTGGTGAGCCACTATGGAGGCTTCACACCCTATGGGACAGCAGAGTCACATTTTCAGATTATAAACCTAATTGGGAAGACATTAGAGGGTTTAATGTCAGAGATAACATTATTTGAGTTTTGTTTAATTTTAAACTCTAGCTTGTGCAGAGCAGAAAATCAGGTCCAAGGGAAAAGCCACTTTCCCAGATTTCACTGTTAGGCCTCAGTCCTCTAGGAGCTTTAGTTTAGGCTGCCTCCCACCCCTCTTTGCAATTTTTTTCATCCCTAAGTTGGTGCATTGTCTACACATGACACTAAACCATGAACTTCCTAAGTTTAGTCTCACATTTACCGATGAGCTCCTCAGGGAGCAGTGGCTAGCAAGATTCACACTGTGCATATCAGGAGACTGAGGAGGCCCTGAAGGACACAATGGCTTATCTAGGGACATGGAAATCACTAGAAAATGTGGTTCTCCATCCAGCTCTGACTTCTCAAATTGGGGCCATGTTCCCATGCAGGGGCCAAGAGGCATAACTGTGCAGTTACAGAGTTCATATGGGGGAAGGAGAACAGTCAAAATCCCGGAGCAGTCCTTTGGGAGGTATTATTGAAGGAATGGACTCAGGTCATGGAATCCTAATGAAGTGACCTCACTTCCTCAGCGATAGAACCAACAGAACTTAGAACTCTGGTAACCGGGCACCCACTGGCTAGCCCTATCCAGTTTAGTTAATGGGAAACGCTCTAGAAGGCAAGATGTTTTCTTGCTGCTCTTCGGTGTGCCCACGCTCCTCCCCCAGGGGAACCAAGAGGAAGAGTCTTCTTCAGAGATTCAGAGATTGGATGAGCCCTGCCTTCGGATGCCTCTGGCCCTCTGGTTGGGGTCACTCACGGTAATGCAGGGCAGCCCAGGGCAGGCCCATCTAGACCAGCCCTCACTGAGGCTCATCTGGACAGCCACACAGCCAGTCACCAGTCCCATGTGTGTATGTGGGGACAGTGGGAGAAGGGGTGGGGGCTGATTCACAGCAGTAGCAGGTCCCTAGATGTTGGAACCATGGAGGGTCTGCCCTGTTGATGATACCTGATGTCATGGCTGGCAGGATAGCAGAGTGAATGTTAAGGCAAATTTCATCTACCCACATGTTCTTCCCAAGACCTCGGGCTGTGATCTGGTTTACTCCCACAGAGGAGGTCTGTGCAGATGCTCCTGTACACCTGATCTGGGAGTAGAATTGTTTGTGGGCATATCCCCTCTGGGGACCACCAGAAAGACTGCTGACCCCTGCTGGCCCGCTGCTGGGCACTCTCTTTGCAGAGTTCTGCAGAGGAGATGGAAGAAGTGTTCAACATGTCCAACTACACCTTCCCTCTAGGCAGTGGACAATTTCACTATGGCAACAACCACAACCACAGCTGGTCAGGGGTGAGAGCAGGCGCAAAAAGCGTCCACAGAAACAAATCCGACTTGACCATGGCTAATCCCGAATCCAGACCTGAATAAAAGGATGTTCTGGGGCTGTCCTAGGGCTTTCCCACGTGGGCCACACACACTCCCTTCCCAAACGAATCTGGCCTCTGACCGCTTAGTTTCTGGTAAAGTCCCTGATCACACACACATAGGAATATGAGAGGAAACACCTGCATAATTCTCTCATGTCCCACTAGGATGACATCTGCTCACATGCCTCTGATGTTGCTGCTGTCATACCTGCTTCCCTGAGGAACCGAGCAGCAGTCAGCTCCTGTTCCCTTCCACACCTCCTCCATGACTGAGTAACCAACAGTCTTACAGGAAGGATTTTACACAAAACGGGGAGCCACCAAAAGCCTATCTATAGGTTTATTTGGAAACTGTCATCTTAAATAAGCCCAGAGCCACACCAGGTCAGAGCTGTGCTTTCACATGGCTGCATCACATTCCACATGACAGGTTCTTCCCCCAGCAGCTCAACATGTAGCTGCTGCTGGAACAAGATGTGACCACAGTTTGCTCCATTCCCACCCCAGGTCTCCCTGCAGGATCACCTGTTTTCTCGGGCTGCCATTGTACAGGACCACAGGCTGTATGGTTCTCAGCATATTATTTTCCTCATGATTCTCAAGGCTAGAAATATGTATCAATGGCTGTTTCTCCACAGCTCACAATAGACCTGAGGAAACATTGAAGTGGCTAATTGTTCAGTCATTCCCAGTCCCTCATATAAATATCTACCCTGAAGTTTCTGCTTCTTCACCAAAGACACTTGGACCTTCCACATGCACAAATCCCAGCAGGGTGGGTTTCTGATCTAAAAACACCCCAATTTTCAAGGGTTCCTGCTGCTGTCACTGACCTGAGTCCGTCCTTTCCCTCAGAATGGAAAGAAGTCCACGTCTGGCCTGCGGGAGGCCAGCATTCTGTGGACCCTCCAGGCAGGCACAAGGCACACTCTGATGGACTTCATGGCACCCACCTTCCAGTTCTCTTCCATCTCTTACTTTGCCAAGTTTCTGTGTTACACGCAGGACTTAACAACCATCCCCCAGTTCCCGGACCAGACCTTCAGTGGGTGAACATGCATCCGCTTCAGGCCATATTGCTGACTCTGCCACCTACCATCTGTGCCTGGAATAGTTAATGCTTGCTCAGATCTGGCCCCTAGAATAGGCTTGTAGGAAGAGCACCCTCCTAGGAATTTTGTGGTACAAAAGAAGGTAGGCAGTTCTCATTGCACAGTGGTTAGACATGGGGTACTGGAGCCAGATTCCACATGGCCTACTGCAGTGTGAATAACTCCCAGACATTTAGTAAAACACACTAGGTGTGTTTTGTGTATGTGTTTTCCTGAGCCCAAAGGCTGATAGGATAAAGAAATGGAAAAGTCCTGTAGTGTGACCAAAACCCATTGACAGATGCTTTCTCTGTCTCTTTCTCTCTAGTGAGCACACTCACATCATAGCAGTTAAAAAAAACAAACAAACAAAATCAAAACCAAACAAAACATAAAAACAGATCTGGCAAGTTGGCGCCTGAGCTGAGTCACTGACAAGTTAAGTAGAGATGCTCTGGTGCTCATACAGATTATTCTTCCCTCTGTGTAACTGAAGGAGCTCCAGTCTCAGGTCTCAGAAGCCTGTGCTCTTGTAGCTCAGAAAAGCAAATGGGAAGCAAACCTGTTCTTCCTTTTGCAAGTTTCAGATTCCTCTAGCTCATCTTGGTTTTGGTATAGACCCAAGAAGGGTCCATGTAACCTAGAACTGAGGCCCAGGCTCACTTAGATAACGGGGACGTTCCAGTGGAAATCCATTCGTCCCACACATCTGTCTTAAGCATTCACTTTGGGCATCACTTTTCTATACCCTGGACATGACTCAGTGAATGACAGAGACCAAAACCCTAGGGACACAATTTTAGTCATGGAGTCTGACTCCCACAGTAGACAACTAATCAGGCCCTGACCTCCGAGTCAGTTTTGCTGACATCATGGCATCCCGCTTGTACATGTGCACTTTTCATATTCCACTCAGGGTGGCAAAACTCAGGACCCCATCAAAGTGGGGGAATGTGATGCCAAAAGGAGAACCTTTTGTCTCTAAAGGTTGGGGACATCATAAACTATGCCTGGGGACAGGCCAACAGAATCCTATATTTCATCCTCCTAGTGATTTCAAAGACAGGGCTGAGAACTGGAGGCTTGCTCTGCCAGAGGAAAGGAGTCAAGGACAGCCATGGAGGGAAGTGCAGGCCCTGGGGAGGAGCGGGGAATCTGAGCCCAGAGTCAGTCTCTGAGATTCCCATCTCCAGCATGGTGGCACCTCAGGTCCCATATCCCCTACATTCCACATCCCCTTCTGACCCAGTACCTTGGGAGCCACGACTGGAGTCCTGAGGAGCAGGCAGCTCACAAGGCATCCAGTTCTTAGTGTGCAGGGGCCACAGGGTGCTCCCTGGCCCCTGTGGAATTGTCAATGTGAACCTGAGGCTGACAAGGGTTGGTACCAGCTCTGCCCAATGACCAGGTCTGTCCTTGCCAGGACAACCATGAGGCTTGGGGTGTGAGGCTGGTCTGTCCTCTGCACAGGTGGAAGAAGGCCCAGAGGCCCAGAACCACACAATGGTAATTGGGAGGGCAATGTGAATTGAGAGGCCAGCTTCTGACTCTGTCTTCCACATGCTTAGCCCTAGGACAATGGCTCCCTTCACAATCAACTGGCCCAACATGTTTTCGATGGATTTTGATGGCCTCTCACACGTCCCTACATTTAAACTGGAGGTGGCCCATGTGCAGGTCACCCTGTCTGGAGCAGGGCTGGAACACCACCTGCACATCACTCTGGCTCAGCTGCAATGCCAAGAACCCAGCAATGAAGAAACACATGGTGAGGTGAACTGTGGTTTGAAGAAGTGTCTGAGGGTGGTGTTTGGGGCTGGAATCCCCTAAATGCAATGAGACTCTCTCTGTCTGGACAATGAGTGACGCTGGTAAACCTTCCTCCTAACCCAGCTCCTGCCCCATGCTCAGAACTTGAGCCAGCACCAGCACCAGCACCAGCACCACTGGCAACTCCAAGGCCTGCTCTGGAGCCAAAGTCACCTGTGGTGAAAACTGTCTTGTGTTTCTCACCAAAACTGCTGCCAGAACAGCTGACACACATGGACGTGGTGAGTCACTGGGTCATGCAGGGTGGGCCAGATGTGTCACTGCTCTGGCTTCTCAGACCAGCCATTCCCTGCCCAGACCCTAATGATCTGGGTCCAATGCCACCTCCATGTCCTGTCCCAACCCGGTTCGGGTGCCATGTGTCCTGACCCGGGGGGACAGTCGAACAGGTTTCCTGAGGGAAGGAGTGAGAGCCAGAACAAGCGGCACAGTGTCACAGCACGGAGATGACACAGTGTCGTCTGTTTATTGTGGGCAGCACGGTACAGCACGGAGACGATGCAGTGTTACAATTCTTTAGGGTCACGTTGTCTGTTGTGAGCAGCACGGAGACAACGCGGTGTCACAGCTCTTCAGGGTCGTCTGGAGACGATGTAGTGTTACAACTCTTCAGGGTTGTCTGAAGACTGTGCGGTGTTTCAGCTCTTCAGGCTCTCCAGGGTCGTCGTCTTCCTGGTCTTCTGTGTCGTCTTCATTGTCTTCCTGGTCATCTGGCTATTGTGGGCCAGGCAAGGTGGTTATATACACGTTGGTGGATCGTAAAAGGTGGGTTATGATTGGTTGTAAACGGTGGGCCCTGATTGGTTGTAAACGGTGGGCTGTGATTGGTTGTAAATGGTGGGTTATGATTGGTTGCTTTTGGACCAATCATGAGGTGCTGGATATGCAAATCTGAAGGATTCTAGTGGCCAATCAGAGCAAGGTTTCGAAGGTCAGGTTTTATGAAGAGAACCAATCATGGCAATTGTTTGCTCTCTGAGAAACCTCAGCAGACTCGCTGGTGCGCAGCCTCCCACAATGTCCCACCAGTTTTGTGACCTGGACTAGTCTCTAACCCTAAGATGGAATTTGGGATGTCTTCCCAAATTCCTATTTGAAACTTGGTTCTGTGGTTAGGTGGCAAGTGACACTAAGTCCCTTCATGGTGCCCTAGGTGAATCACTGGGATGATAAAATATCATTAATGTGGAGCCCCTAGGATTATGTTCTGCTAGAGTTTTTGTATTATTTGTATATTATTGCCACAAGGCCAATGTTCTCAACAGAGAGACATAAACAGAGAGAAAGTGAGAAATTTCCTCATGGGGTGATGGCCATGCCACAATCCCTTCTCCTACATTCCCCTCTTCAGGTTTTGTACATACATGCCCACATGCCCAGTGTGTTTTTCAAGTCCACAGGACCTGGACTCGAACCCAGAAATAAGTTATGTGGGAATCCTGGGCTTTAACCCCCATGCAATCTGCTGGTGCGCTTATGGAATTGCAAGTGGGACCAAAAGATTAGAACAAGCAGAGAAACTCGTGGAAGGTACTGTACCCACGATCCTGCCCTCCATCACTTTGCAGCCTGAGCAGAGGTGGGCCCCTGGCCCTGAGATCTCCATGGGCTGAACAGACCTCTACTCCCTCGTGGATTATGATCGTGGATATTGCCATTAACAATGTTGCAAGAGGGACCAGCAGTTAGCGTAATGGTTATGTCGCTGGACTCCCATGTAGTCAACCGTGGTTCGCATCCCAGACCCGGTGGCTTAAACTCACGCTGGTCGTGTGTGCATGTGTGCCCAAGATCCCAAGAGGAGAATGGAGGAGAAAGGATTGTGGCATGACCATCCCCCCTGGGGGGTGATTTCTTGCTTTCTATCTCTCTGTCTCTCTCTGTCTGTCTGGCGAGCGCACATGCCCTATAGCAAAAACCTCTCCAAAAAAAAAAAAAACAATGTTGCAAGAGAGCCCACTTCCACCTCTTCTCTGTCCATGTGTGGATGGCATAGCGTGAAACTAACAGTCCAGAGACACAGAGTGCCCATGAGAGTGCATAAGAGAGGGCAGATACAGCAGGGTGCAGCTGTCTTATTTGGGGGTTAATGTTGCTCACTGAGGTACAGGCAGCTCCACATGGCACTGACTCATCTTGCCAGGAGGCCTCACCAGCCTCAACACCGACTAAGCTTCCCTGGAGGAGTCTGACCCGGCGAGGCCCCAGGATCTGTCTGAGCCCCCCCTCCAACCTTTGATCTCCGCTTCCAGTCAGATCAACACATTGGCAAGGCCACTGTTGTGCACCCCCTGACCTTGGAACAAAGCTTGGGTCAATTAGCATGTCAGCAAGGCTGCTTGCTATTTGCTCCAGAAAACTGGTAGCCTTGCTGGTAAGCGACTCCCCTCTGACTCCCCAATTTGCTACTATAAAAGAATTACATAGCTCTTTTATACATCCTGAGTATATGATAAAATTTTCCAGGAAGTCCCCCGACCGCTCCCCTTTGCTATAATCACCTACTATTAATTACAATGCTTTATCTCCATGGTCACAGTAGAGGGTGGACTGAAGTTCTATGTAGGCAGAAATAATCTTGACCTTTGGAAGGCCCTTCAAAATACATTTAAGGTAAACTTAATCCTTTCTTTATGTAAAATAGGATTAGACCAAAACTGGCCCAGGACACCCCCACCCTCACCAAGCGAAATAGATAAATATTTTAGGACTCCTCAAATCAAGTTTTAGATCCCTACAAAACTATATAAGTATCATTCTTTATTAAGATCCATAAGAACAAATATCTATTCTTGAGATTTTCTTTTCTCAGCACCATTCCCGGTAATTACAAGATGGCTGCTGCACTGCATCAACTGATAATCATCTCTGCTTAACGGAACCACTTTCCCAAAACTGCATTCCATGGAGACCCACCTACAATTGCGGAACTGCACTAGACCCACCCTTAATCCAACCCTGATCTACACTAGACCCACCTTTAATCCAATCCTGAATGGAACTTTTGTACCTTATTGTTAAAAACTTTATGAGCTGATAATTGAAACACATAGCCCCTCTCCCATTTACTTGCATGTATCACATTTTCAAGAAAAACGCACAATGATTCCTAGCAGTTGTCACTCCTCAGAGAGCAATCTTTGAGGGGTGTCCGACATAGGACGTGCATGAAAAGGCACCGAGGCCTCTGTCTTCTATTCACCTGTGCCGCCTCCATCAAGATAACCCACCCACGCTGAGGCTGGTTGCCGGCACTTCCCCTGTCAAGTAGCACCCACCCACACAGACCTTCCAGCTACAGGCACCCCAGGACACATGCATCTGATTGGGAGCAGGCCCGGAGGTCTGATGAAAGCAGGCAGAAGATGCTACGGTGGGACGTGCATGTCCGATTAGCCTTCTTGTAGTGAGAGTCGGTGAGGACAGCCTGGGTCTCAAGGTCACTCTCATCCCCATCCACTGCTGAATCCCTGACACCTCCAGATGGGCACCTGCAGGGATCAGAGAACAAACCCCAGGGGTTCCCTCAAGTTTTGAGCCACATCCCAGCTCCCTGAACTCCAGCTCAGACCACTGTCCCCTGTCTCATCCTCTTGGCAACTGCAGACTCTGAGCTGTGCTGGCAAGTCCTCATGTGACTCTCTCCTTCCTCCCAGGAGGTTTTCAAAAAGGTATTTCCCTTGGACTGCCAGGGCTCCGTCTGGACCCAGAGACATCAGTGGGGGAATGAGCACATGGCGCCCACCATCCGCACGTGCCTCACACACTATGAGAGAGTGGTCACCATCATGGTAGAAATGTGCCTTGGAGACCACAGCATGAAGGCCCTGGACAGGGCCAGGGTGCTGGAGCACTGGGTCAGGGTGGCCAAGGTAACCTGAGCCCAGGAGATTTCCTCTCTGGACACATGGACTGGTCTCTTCTTGGTCATCTCTCAGGATGGCAGTGTGGAGTCAAAGACCTTAGGCCCCTGTACATTCCCTAGGTCCTTCATTCAGGGCAAGCCTGACCTTGACCCTGTGCCCCAAGGTGAATGTGGACGTTCCTGGGATCCTTTCTGGGTTAAGCTGAAATCCTCCCTCTGGGAGAATTGCTTAGGAAGTCCCAGGGGTGCCCTCCTCTAGCTCCCTGAGCATGTCTCATGCAGGAGGGAGATGTACCCTGAGGGTCTGATGCTATGGCAGATGGGGCTGATTCTTCCCCTCACAGGTTATTCTCTCCCCTCCCCAGGAGTTCCAAGGGCTGAACAACTTATTCTCACTTCATCCAATCCTCTGTGCTCTGGAGAGCACCCCGATTCTTACACTTGAAAGGACATGGGGAGAAGTTTCTCAGTGGGTAGGCTTCCTCTGTCAGAGCACCAAGTGCCCCTAGTTATTCCATAAGTCTGGATCTCGCCTTCTTAATGACCCTGGGAGTGGGGATGGGGCAGGATGAAGGAGGCAGGAGTAGAGTGTTGGGGTGGGGTCTCTCAGCCTCCTTAGAGCCTCAGGAGTTCTCAAGTCTGTTTCCCACAGTGCCAGGCACAGAGTATTGCCAAATGTGTCAAGATCTCCAGGTGTTGGCTACATGGCAATGGACCCCACCCACGTGCAACCTACCCTGTGAGAAAGGCCACTCAGTTGAAATGGGGATGGGCCCAGCTGAAAACCTGAGAGCTGCCCTCTCCAGTCCCATGTCATCCCCAGGGTCAGATAAGCCCAGTGGGAAACAAGTAGCAGTTTAAGTCCTTAGAGTTTTTAATAAATGCAATTTAAACTCACAAGCCTGTTTTTATTTCCAAATTTCTCTGCTGTTTCATTTACTTGTCAGAAAATCTTACCAAACATTCTGGGAGCTCCATGCCAAGAACCAGGCACTGTACCAGGATCTGATTATCAAGGTAAAGGGGAGACAGAATGATTGGAGGCTTATGTTAGGGACCAGGAACACTGTAAGGTAGAAAATGTATGACAGGTGTGGGGACATTTACTGGAATATTTTCTGCCATGCTATGTCTAGAAAAGAGGAAGAGTCATGTTTTTCCACTGGTAGGAGGGAGGTGTGATGGCAGGAGGCAATGGTTCAGGAGTGTGCACATGGTGGTTGCACCAGTCAGAGGGGTGGTCCTCCTGCCAGGATGGCAGGTCTCTGGGCCGTGCATCCTGCTCATGGGTAGCATCCTCCAGGCTGTGGGCAGATGGCTGGGCAGGGCACCGTTCCCCTTGTGAAGCAGCTGAGCTGTCCTCAGAGCTGGTCTGCTGCATATGCTGCTGTCTCTGTTGTAGCACCTGGGGATGGCCGCAATCCTGCACCACAGTCCAGAACTCAGGAGGTTCCCAGAGACAAGTGGCCCACTGAGTAGCAGAGATCTCAGAGTCGCACTGGGGACATGGGGACAGACGCCTGTATCAGGACTCCTCCCTGCTCGACCTCCTCGCACACAGACCACTTAGGCCCAGGTCCTCACACTCAGCCCCAGGCAGCTTATCAACAGGATCTGGAGGGCTTGGACATGAGCTTCTGGATCCTTCTGGAGCAGATCTCAGAGCCCCTCACATCATGGGACAGCAAAGTGACGCCACCTATCATCCTTAGAACCTGACTTGTCGGTCACAGATGGCATCTCAGAAGGCCACACGTGGGGTGATTAGAGTTTTCTGTGCAGGGAACTCCTTGGCAGAGATGGAGAGGAAAGCACTGGGCACAGCCTCTAGTCTGGTTGGAGGGTCATAGAAAGACTTAAGTCTCTCAATCACACCTCCAAAAATGTCATGTCCATTTGTCACTTCAGCTGGTCCTGGCTGTATCCCTGGTCACAGTAGAGACCATAAGTGGGGCCCTGGCCAGTTAAGCTGCTCTGGTTGTGAGTGAAGGCAGCTGGATAGCGCATCAGTTGTCAGGGAGAGGAGCCAGCCCATCCTGTGGGTAACTGAGTCACCAGTGTCCCTTTCAGGCTCTGAAATCTACTCTGGAAATGGAGCAGGATGACCTTGGCATACAGGCTTCGAGAAGGACAGTGAGGTTCAAGAGATGGAACAGGAGCGGGCCTGTGTGCCTGGGACTGCCTCACATGAACAAGATTGAGAGCAGAGGTGAAGATGTGAACAGCATGTCTCAGAGCTCCTGACAGAGAGCAGTCCCCTTCCCTTTCCAGATGGGGAAACAGAAACCAAGAGAGCCGGTTATAAGCTCAGAGGACACCCCAGTGAGTGTTGGATCTGGGCTTGAGCTTGAGCCAAAGTCCATGGCAAGTGCTATGAGTGCTGACCCAGATAAGCCAGCCAGATGTCCAGGGTCTAAGGTCAGTGAGACTGGGCTCTCACAGGGTGAGGAGAGGGCCATCAATCAACCCTTGCTCCTGATCCTCACAGGTGGAGACTCCCAACTCTACATCCCTGGGGATGGGCCCCCAAAGAGACCAGATGAGGCAGCTGCAGAAGGTTGTGGTGAGTGTGCCTGGGGTGAGTGAGGTCTTCAGAATGTCAGACAGTAGAGTCTCCTTCCACAGCTGTGGCCTGCAAATCAAGACAGAATGGGCATTCCTGCCCCAGCTCTGGCCTGCTGTGGTCACACCAGAAATGCCTTCCTTAGAGAGACCCGAGTACTGGTCAGGTGTGGGGTGGGACCGGGAAGCACCTGACAACCATGATGTGCTGCAGTTTCACCATGGAGGTCACTCAGGTGACTGCTGTCCTTGGAGACTAGCCCAGAGTGTGGGATGAGGAGAATCAGGGGAGGTTATGGAGAATCAAGGGAGGTAGTGAAGAATCTCCTGGAAGGCCCTGACTAGGGACTCAGAAGACTGAACTTGAGGAGATTTTATGGGATAGCCCTTGGGTGGGCCATGGAGGCAGGGGCTCATCACCACTACCTCCCAAAGGCACAGCCTGTTGTCCCCTACCTGGGAAAAATCCTCATGGAGCTGGCAATTCTGGATGCTGCAATGTGCGATTATGTGGATGTGAGTGACCCTAAGGGGTGGTGGTGACCAGGGGCCCAACACTGGGTAGCAGATGGCTGAGAACTCTTGGCAGTTGGCAAACCTCTCTCAGGATGGCCACTTGCTACCCAAGAGCGACCCATCACAGGCATCTTACCTGACACTGAGGGAGCCTAATGGTCAGCCCCACTTCAGGCTCCCTAAGGGCCAAGCAGCAGGACCACCTGATGCACAACTGTGGGGGCTGAGTCTGTGCTTAGAAGTACTGTCTCCTGAATGGGTGCCATGGGAGGCAAGTGAAGGTTGGCCCCTTAAGATCAGGCAGCATCTCAGCTGTCAAGCACCCACTTCCACCCAAAGCCACAGTCCACCATAAAACCATCAGAGATGATGAGGACTGAAGATCCCTGAGCCTCAGCACCCAGGTCCCCTCATCTCCAGACCCTGACCCAGGTCCATACCTGGTTCTGTGCAAATCCATGCCCCTGAGACCATGGAGAGGGAGGGATTGAGACTAGACATGGGCTGGGGTCTTCCTGATGCAGTGGCCATCTGCCTTGCAGGGAAATGTCATCAACCTCCAGAAGAAGGAGAAGGTGAGCCACCATGGGCCTCATTGTGAGGAAGGGTGGCCAGAGCAAGTCAGAGGGCCCTGAGCTGGACATTCCCTTGCTCTTCCACCTTGCAGCTTAGATATTTTGAGTGGCTTTAGTACACAAAGAAGGAGAAGGCTTGTGCCACAGTGGGGTACAAACAGGACAGGAATCAAGGGCAACTTCCTGGAGGAGGGGGTGTTTGAGTTCAACTCTGATGGCAAGTTGAGGCTAACATAATACTGGAGATACAGGAAAATCCTCAGAAGAGAAATCCCAGAGCCAAGTCCCCTGCCCTCTCCTAGGCATCTCCAGAAGGCCCCTTCAGCCTTCCTTGAACAGCCCCTGTCAGCATCCTGCCTTTCCTTTCCAGGAATTTGAAAAGTTCAATGAAATACAGAAGCTCCAGTTGGCTGCAAACCGATTTCATATGGAGCCCGAGGAGCAATTTGGGGTCTGGTTCCAGGCCATGCCACATCTCAGCAAGGATGAGAGGTGAAGACTGGAGAGTTCTCGGATCAGAGCAGAACAAGCCTCTCCCTGGGGCCTAGATCACAGAGCCTGTGGCCAAAGCTCCCGGGTCATCATCAGATACTTTGGCTTGGTCACAGTTTGGGCAGCAGGACCCTAGGAGGGAGGGCACTGGTGTGGCTGTGGGAAGACTCACAGCTGCCACTCTTCTTTTCAGCTACGTCCTGTCCTACCTGCTGGAGCCCCCGCACTAGGTGGACAGCAGGGTCAAGGAGAACTAGCCCTGGGGACATGGAAGGCTGAGTGTGGGTCTGCTCTCCCATGTGACAGAAGCTAGTTTACTGATCACTCGGATCTCGTATTAGTTTTTGTTGTTGTTGTTGTTTAGTGTTTTCTTCAAATAAATGTTTGTGTATTTGACATTGATTGGCTGATGGTATGGGATACACTAAGAGACAGATGGCCTCAGGTACACAGTGAGATGATTACTACATGGAAGCACATTAACACATTCCTCTTCTCTTGTCATGTTTCTGTGGCAAGGGCAGCTTAAATCTACTTTTTTAGCAACAGGTGCCTTCCCTTTGTATTAATCAAAATTATTTTATAACTGAGGAAGAAAATGTTTGCTTCATTGATCTCTGTAATTTGTTTAATCTTGAAGTCACTTACTTCTACTTTTTTTTTTAGTCCATATTTGCATTCTAACAGAAATCCCTGAAACTGAGCATTTTGAAAAGAAAATAGACATTTGCAAGACTCACAATTCTAGTGACTGGAAAGCCCCAAATCATCACAAAATGGTAAAAGACAGACCTTCTGACAGTGCAGAGCCTGGGTTTTATCTGCAGCAGTTCCCCTGTGTTCTGGTCTCATTCTTTTTGCTTATAAGCCCTCCAGAATTCCATTGATGGTGCCTGCTCTGATAACCTTACCACAGCCAAAAGCCTCAGATTGTGACACCATGAAGTTTTCACTGAACAGGTTACAAAACAATACCATCCCTGCACATGAATTCTGGGGTCTTCAAAGCTATCACATCTTCAGACTTCAGGTTTGTTGGTTCCTGCTCTTCCAGATGCTCAAGTGTGTTCTTAGGGTGTCTGCCTATTGCTTTAAAATTTCTTCTTAGTACTGATCTGCTATATCCCATGGGTTTGTGTTTTTATATTCATTTTTTATGGGTTTCACAAAGCTTAATTGCCTCTTATCTTCATTGGTTGCTCAGGAGAGGACTGTTTAATTACCCAGTATGTGTACATCTTACAAAGTTCCAATTATTGATTTCTACTTTCATTCCATCATGTTCAAAAAACGTGCTTGATGCTATTTTAATATATTTCAAGTACATTTATACATTCAATCATGTTATTTAGCTTACAAAGTGAATATTCCAACATGTGTACATTTCTCCTCAGTCCAGTTGATAATACTGTGAAGTTATCTTCAACAGATTATACCACATTTCTTTGTCCCATTAATGCTTTGCCTCTCTATTTTTCTCCTTAATGTCCTCACTCAAACTCTACTCCTTCACTCACCCTCTTTCCACACTATATCTAATATTCACAACTATTTACTTTGTTTCTATATCCTTTAGTCATTCTATTTCTGTCATAGTGTGTGGACACTCCTGGCTTGCTTCACTCAGAAGTAAATCTTCCATATTCATCCACTTTCTGTCAAAACCCAGGATCTTGTTTTTTTTTTTAATTTTTTTATGGCTGAGTAGTATTCCATAGAGTATATGTGCTACACTTTTTCAATCCATTCATCTGTTCATGGGCATTTGGGTTGGTTCCATGTCTTATCAATTGTGAATAATGCCTCACTAAACATTGATGTTCAAGCATTTTTCCAATTAAAAGTTCTTCTGTCCTTTAGGGTGATACCGAGGAGTGGGATTGGTAGATCATATTATACTTCTATTTATAGATTTTTGAGGAATATCCAAATTGTCCTGGACTATTTACTTTCCCACCAGCAACGTAACTGAGTTTCCCTTTCACCACACCTCCCACCAGCAGTTATCATTTTTGCTTTTTAATCTTAGTCATTCTGACTGGGATTAGGTGGTATCTCATTGTTGTTTTGATCTGCATTTCCCCTACAATGAGGGATGTTGAGCATTTCTTAATATGCCTTTTGCCTATTTGTATGTCATCCTTAGAGTGTTTTTTTTATTTTTCAACTCATTCTCCCATCTTTTAATAGGGTTGATCATCTTTTTTTGAGACAGCTGCTTGAATTCCTTGTATATTCTGATTATCAGTCCCTTATCTGATGCATAGTTTACAAAAATATTTTCTCATTCTGAGAGCTATCGATTCACACTAATTACTGTGTCTTTTCCCATGCAAAAACTTCTTAGTCTGATGTAATCCCCCTATTTGTGGGATTATTTAATGTGCTTTGGGGGTCTTATTTAAGAAGTTTTTCCTACCCAGATATCTCCTAGATTTTCCCCACTGTTTTTCAGGAGCAATTTTATAGATTGAAGTTTTAGGTATAGATCTGTGATCCACCTTGAGTTGATGTTTGTCAATGGTGAGAGGTAGGGGTTCAGATTTATCTTTCTGCAGTTGGAAATCCAGTTTTTCCAGCACCATTTGTTGAAGAAATTTTTCTTTTCCCACTGGATTGATGGGTACACTTTGTCAAAAATCAGTTGGCTTTTATGTCTGAGAGTTTATTTCTGGGGATTCTATTCTGTTCCATTTGTCCACCTATCTGTTTCTGTGCCAGTAGCATTCTCTTTTGATTGCCACAGCTTTGTAGTATATTTTTAGGTCTGAGAGTGAGATGCTGCTCACTCCACTCTGCTTGTGCGTGATTGTTTAGCCATGCAAGGCCTTTTATGATTCCAGATAAATTTTATGATTGTCTTTTATAGATCTGTGAAGAATGTATCTGGTACTTTTATTGGGATTGCATTAAATATATAGATTAATTTGGATAGAATTGCCATTTTGATTATATTAATTCTTCCAATCCAGGAACATAGGATGTCCTTCCAGTTTTTTGTATCATTTACAATTCCTTTTTTTTTTTTTATTTTTTTTTTATTTATTTTTTTTTTTAGCTTCTCAAACTTTTCCTTGTGGAGGTCTTTAACTTCTTTGGTTAGATTTATTCCTAGGTATCTTATACTTTTTGTGGCTATCATAAATGGAATTAATTTTTCAGTTCTATCTCAGTCTGCCTGTTGTTCATATAAAGAAATTCTATAGATTTCTGTAGGTTGATTTTGCATCCTTCATGTATTACTTCCAGGAATTTTTCCATGAATACCATTGGGTATATATTTATATATATATATATATATATATATATATATATATATATATATATATTCATGTCATCTGCTAATAGAGAGAGTTTCACCTCTTCATTTCCTATTTGAACGTCTTATATTTTATTCTCTTTTCTGTTTGTGTTGGCAAGGACTTCCAGTACTATATTGCATAGGAGTGGAGAAAGTGGGCATCCTTGTCTCGTACCAGTGTTTAGTGGAAAAACTTTCAGCTTATTTCAGCTTTTCTCCATTCAGGATGATGTTTGCTATGGGTTTTTCATAGATACCTTTTACTGTGTCGAGGAATGGCCCTTCTATGTCGATTTTTCTGAGAACCTTGATTATGAATGGATGTTGTATCTTACCATATGCTTTTTCTGTATCAATTGATTTGAACATATGGTTTTTATCTTTCTCTCTGTTAATATGGTGTATTACACTTATGGTTTTGTGTATGTTAAACCAATCTTGCATTCCTGAATAAAGCCTACCTGATCGTGATATATTATCTTTTTCATAAGTTCTTGGATACAATTTGCTAGTATCTTGTTGAGAATCTTTGTGTCTATATTCATCAGCTATATTGGTCTATAGCTTTCCCTCCTTGTCTTGTCCTTATCTGTTTTAAGGATAAGGGTTATGGAGGATTAATAGAATGAATTTGGGAGAGAGTCACCATTTGGATCTTTAGAAATAACTTTAGCAGAATGGGGATTAACTCTTCTTTGAAAGTTTTGTAGAGTTCCGAGGTGAAGCCAACAGCACAAGGACTTTTCTTTGTTGGGAGGGTATTTATTACTGCTTCAATCTCCTGGCTGGTTATGAGCCTATTCAGACTTTCTATATCCTCCTGGCTAGATCTTGGTAGATAATATGTGTCCTGGAATTTGACCTTCTCATCCAGATTTTCTTCTTTGTTGCCACATAGTTGTTCTTAGTATCTTTTAATGATGTTTTGTATTGATATTATATCTGTTGTTATATTGCCAGCTTCATTGCAGATTTGATTTACCTGGTTCCTTTCTCTCTTCTTAATAAGTCTCACTAGTGGTGTATTGATTTTGTTTATCTTTTCAAAGAACCAGCTTTTACTTTGATTTATTTTCTGTATAGTTCATATATTTTCTATTTCATATATTTCTGTTCATATCTTTATTATTTCTTTTTCTCCTGGAGTTTTTTGTATATTTTTGCTGTTGCTTTTCCATTTCTCTGAGACACAATGTTAGATGGTTCATTTGCCTTCTTTCCATCTTCTTAAGTGCACTAGTTGCTATAAACTTCCCTCTATGACTGCTTTTGCAGTGTCCCAAAGATTATGGAAACTCGTGTCCTCATTGTCATTGGCTTCCATGAATATTTTGATTTCAATCTTTATTTCTTCAGTAGTTGTGAAGTCATTCTGGAGTAGGCTATTTAGTTTCCATGTATTTGGGTATTTTTGAGGCTATCTCTTGAATTCAAAATGAAGTTTGATTCCATCATGGTCAGAGAAGATGGTGGATATAGTTTCTATGCCTTTGAATTTATAGAGGCTTGCCTTGTGACCTATCATGTGGTCAATCTTTTGAAAGATTTCATGTGGGGGGTGAGAAAAACGTTTATCTCATGGTTTTTGGGTGTAATGTTCTGTAGATGTCTGTTAAGTCCATTTGATTTATCATATCATTTAGATTCTTTATCTCTTTACCTATTTTTCATCTAGATAATCTGTCAGGAGGGGATAATGGGGTGTTGAGGTCTCCAGCAATTAGTGTGTTGCAGTCTATCTCTCCTTTTAGATCTAAAAGTCTTTTCTTCATGTATCTGGGTGCTCCTATTAGTTTCATGGATATTTATAAGTGTTATATCTTCTTGATGGATTGACCCTTTTACTACAATTTAGTGCCCTTCTTTGTCTCTTCAGTTTTGTTTTAAAGCTGTTTTATCAGAAATTTGTATCGTGACTTCAGCTCTTTTTTACTTTCCATTTACATGGAATAGCTTTTTCTAACCCTCCACTTTTAGTCTGTGTATGTCATTATCCATGAGGTGGGTTTCCTGTAGGCAGAAGAGAGAGTATTTCTGTTTTTGTTTGTTTGTTTGTTTGTTTTTCCATTAATCCAGTCTGTGTCTCTTGATTGGAAAATTTAATCCATAAACATTTAATGTTATTATCAATATTTTTCAGATATGTCCCGACATTTAAGTTGGTCATTGTCTTGGATGCCGTTTATTCCTTTATTTCTGGTTGTTCATTCTTTAGTTTTCTTGGAACTGTAATCTCTTCAGGGTTTAAGAGCTGGTGTAGTGTTGGCAAATTCTTTCAGGTTTAGTTTTCTGAGAAGATTTAATCTTTTCTTTTTTCCCCATGTAATCTTGTAGCATATAATAATCTTGGTTGAAATTGTTTCTTTCTTAACACTTTCAGTACATCTTCTCATTCTTTTCTTCCTTGCATTGTTTCCGCTGAGAGACCCGGAGTTAGCCTGATGGGATGACCTTTGTAAGTCACTACTCTTTTCTCTCTTGCCAGTTTTAGTATCTTGTCTTTATTTGTAGTCTTTGCCAGTCTGGGTAAATTGTGCCATAGAACCCACAGCTGCTCCTCAAACTGCTTAGGGCCAGTGGTGGCTTCAGGATTCAACAACAAAATAAGGGCTGCAAGAGTCCAACATATTTCTGGAGCCTGCAGGGGGCCACACCTTACCTGTTCCCAGTCACAAGAAGTCTGCACTCTATGACTGAAACTGATTGACTAACGGTTCTACAAACACAAGAGATGGGTGTGACTGTCAGATGAGGTGTATGTGGAGGAGTGGGGCCTAACGAAGGACATTTGGAGAAGGGATGCGGAGGTAGAACATTGATGGGATGCGGAAGTGTGGTGTTATCGGTTGAAGATATTTTGATCAATGGGACTGGGGAGAAATGTTCACATATTGAAATGCTCACATTGTAAGCTAAACAATGCAATTGAATGTATATACAAAAAAAGATAAATAATAAAAAAAAAAGAAGTCTGTTCTAGTTCCACCTTCATCTTACCTGGGGAGATGGAACACAAGGTACAGGATACTCCTATTTCCACTCTATAAATTATCCCAGAGTACCCACATATTCATTATCTTTACCACATGCCCTCTCTAACCATCCCTTCTCCTCCACAATTCTGTGGCCTGCAAGTGTATTAGGCACTTCTGGTCTATGGCTTTGCTGGAAGTCTCCACCCCTCTGTTATTTGAGGCCACATTACTAAAATTTGAATGTACAAATCTGTTCACCTTGAAGCCAGCTGTAATAAAAGTCACCATTCTACATTGTTATAATCTCAGAGGACGACTTCATGAGGGAAATCTGGCAGTTTATTTTCTGTTTGTTATACAATATTGTTACTCTCTTTATACTTTCATCTACATTTTGCAATAGGAGTTTTAGTATTTTGCTTTCTCAACATTATGTTGATAAAGTTTGCAATCCTCTCATCTGTGTTTCCATATGCTATAAATCCTCTCAAAAATTTTAGTTAAATTAAACAGTTCCACAATAACACAGTCATATTTCAGTTTCCAACAGAATACTGAGTAAGTGGATAAAATAGTGTTGTACAAATTTACGGACTATCTTGTCAGTCCACCATCAGCACACTAATTATATATATGTACCATTCTCAGTCACCACTCATGTTGCTTCTTTCAAATCCGTTGTCTGTTGGTCAATCTGTGTCTACTAAAGGTAATCCACAGACAGCACTGAGTGTGCTTGTGTTCCTTTTTGACTCCCACAGGTAGCCCAGTTGACCATTTATGAAAATGGATATACAGGGAACAGTATCTGCCAGCAAAACTGAGAGTGCAAGAAAGAGAGAAAAAGTGATAATGCTGGAAGAGAAATATCAATAAAGTGTATGCAGAGTGTGGATGATGTAGGTAACTATGGGGATATTCACATGTATTTTACTGGGGAGATGCTAGATACAGACCAGGGTGAAAGCACCTTATAGACAAAAAATTTTAAAAAGGGGGAAATATTTGCTCTCACAGAGGAAGTGATGCCAGCAACACTTCACACTAAAGGAATTCCAGTGATAATTCACAGCAATAAAATGTTGGGAGCTGATTCATATGTGGAAAGGAGGATGATGATTACTAAAACTTAGAAAAGAATGTGCACTACATACTGTATCAAGAAAAAAAACAATGTTTTCAGGGTGATGTGGTGGTTAAAGCACTGGACTCTCACATGTCTGACTGTGGTTCAAGTCGTGGACCTGCTGGCTTTCTCACTTTCCCTTTGTCAGTTTCTCTCTCTCAATGGTCAAAAAGTAATCATAAGAAATAAAAATATGCATGCAACTAATTCTTTAAAAACTATACTTTCTCAGTCATTTTTCTTTTTTGTACTGCATACAGAACAGTGACTCCCTATCATATAAGTGTGTGTATTGGTTGTTGGAAAAGTCATGACGTATTTTTCCAGGCTTTTTAATGCAAAAATGTGTCATGACTTTTCCATCGACCCAATACATCCAATACTATAGAGCAGTATTTCTCTTCTCGGACTATTTTCCTCCTGAGTAATGTGGACTGGAGATATCTCTACTTTTCATTGTAAGGGTTTCCAGGTGGCTCCCAGATGGGAGCTTCCAATAGCCTTTACACAGTACTCTTTTGTGCCTCAACTAAGAGTAATAAACTCAAAAAATATCATGAATGCTGAGTCTGAGCAGTCCTGGGATTGGGAAAGGCCCTACTTTTTTTGTGCATAGTGAGACTTTAATATTTAGACCATGTTTTACCAGAACACCAATTCCCAACTATGTGACATGTAATTTTTATCAAAACGGCAAGTGGAACACAGAAATATTTCATCACCTGCTGATGATAAAATGCATAGTATTCTCAACTAAACTGGCCTGAGAAGTATTTCATGTTGGGTAAAGTCTTTTTACAAGCAAAATGATAAATAGTGATTGAATGTTTAAAGAAATAATGAGAATAATTATAATAATCTTGAAAAAAATGATGAAAAGATATTTGATGTTGATGATATGGATAGCAATGTCTTTATCTTGACTGATATGCATGGTATTCCTTCTGAAAAAATAAATGTAAAACACTGTAAAGTTATAAGTGATTCAATGTAATATAAACAAGATTATGATAATAATAACAAAATTTAAAAAAAAATCATGGCAATATAAAAAATTTGGTCTGGTAGGCAGGTCTGTACTATGGACCTTGGACCTCTGCCACCTGCCCAGTGCCCTGTGTCACCTCTCTCCTGATGCTAGGCACAGCCTGGGACTTGTTCTAGCCAATTCCATACAACAAAGGCTGGGATGCTTATGAATATGCTTTGTTTTACAAGATAGCATTTAATAGCCTGAAGCAAAACTCTCCAGTCAGATTATGGACATTGTCATCAAAAGAAAAGTCACAGATACCCCTTTAACCTGTGGGCAGCCAAGAACGTTTGGCAGGAAACTCTGTCATGTACAAAAAAACAAATGACACCAACAACAAGCACATGTTGGACTCAGATTCTTTCCCTTCTGAGTCTCCAGGCGACACACATTTTAGCTGACACCTTGACTGCCTCTGCAGTTATTCCTGTCAATCTTCCTTTTCAAGGACAGGTGTCTTTAGAGCCTCCTCTTCAGCATACTTCAAATTTCTGGAACATTCCTTTATGGTCTACTCTCTGTGTGTGATCTCAAAGACTCCATGTCTCAAAATAAGTCACAGTAGTTTACTTATTAAAATGAAAAATAGTCCAATGAAATTTATATATAGCTAAAGCATACATGTGTTTTAGGTCATAGAAATGTGTTTATTTGTCATGGGTCATTTTCCAAACAGTCTTTAAAAACAAGGTAGGACACAAAATTTATATTTTTGCCTGTATTAATAACATCTCCACTTTAATATCCAGTTTGGGTTTTCAATAAGACTGTCCAAACACTGAGTCCTGTTATCCCTCATCTGACACCTGAGATATTACCACCTGTGCCCAGGGCTACAGTGGGCTTGGAGTCACAGCTTCTTTTTGCACAATTCTTGCTAAATTTGCTGTGTGGTTTTGCCTCCCTTCTGCTGCTTGTCTCAGAGTGGGGGAGATGAACAAATCTGGACCCAAGATGTCACATTATGATGAAGCTCTACACAAGACGAAATGAACCTCTCCCCCAACACTCGGTGTGCTGTTTGGTTGGATTAAAGCAAATCTCTGAATAACCTTTAGCCACCCATCATAAAAAAGGCACCAAGAGTTACCAAAAATCTACTCAGTGCACTTCCTCAGCAGATGGCATCCCATCCTTTAGGAGCTCTAGCCGTCACCTGCCAGGAAGTGCTCATCTGTTGCAGAGGCAGCAGGGTCATGGTGCAAGAAGCAGAAAGTCAACATAAAACCACAACCTGAGCAAGGGTTCATCACCCAGTGAAGTGCAGTTTGCACTCCCCAAGAAACACAAATCAAACCTCACCAGGTCCTCCTCCCTTGTGCACATGAGTGTTTCCAGAATCCTCTCTTCAAACCTCTGTCTTGGGTTACCTCTATACCATATTGACCAGTACCTGACTCCACAGTGAAGACAACCAAAGAAAGTGCCTAAACACAAGAACACCTTCTGACATTTCTCATGCTTGTGAGCACCTTGTCTTTGGGGGGCCCCAATAGGGGCTGAGAGAGGCCAGGAAGGAGCACTATCTGTGTACCTATATCATGAGACCCTGGAAAAGCACCTACAGGGCATGTTCAAAGTCAGGAAAACTCACAGCTCACAGTCAGCCTAAATCCAGGGCACATTAAACCTTTAGAAAATACATATCACTGAACATTTATCAAAACTTTGCAAACAGCCAGTCAAAAACATAAAAATGCCAAGAGAAAAAAAAAGAAAGCCATTACCTGACATTGCTGTAGTGGCTCTATAAAAAAGCCTCTAGGTTTCAGTTACCTAATTCAGAAGCTCATGTCAGCCTCCTAACATAGCACCACCAGGCACTATCTTCTCTGTGGACTGATATGACAGTGAGCAGGTTTAAGAGGACCTCACACAACCACAGCTCCTGGCCCTGGGAGTTGCTGCTTGGCCCTGCCCCTCACAGGCAGCAGGTGAGCTCAGCCCACTTGTCAGACCACAGCTTCCTGCACCATGTCCCATGGCCTTCCCCACAAATACCCAGGGAAACAACCTGCAGGGACCCACTTTGCAACGATCTTGGGGCCTGTCTGGGATTGCTCATGATCAGCCCTGCACAGCCACAAGCACAAGCAGAGCACCTCCTCAAAACAACCTTTGCATCTTCCCACTGGATGTGCTCATGATGTCACATTTGAGAAAGGACCTCCAAATGTCCCAGCTGGCACCCACCACCACCACCATCACCCACCAGACTTTGCACAAGGGCAGCTGTGTGTTTGCCATGACAGAATCTACCCACAAGGGGACATCATTTCCAAGAAGGGCTCCAAGAAGCCACCAGCCAGAGTCAGAAGGAGGAAGGCAAGAAGCACGGTAGCCACACCCATATACCTGGACAGGTGCTGAAGCAGGTGCCCACCACTAGCTTCTCAAGTACAGCTGTGGGCATCACCAGATTCTTCAAAGACACATGGGAGAATATACCCAGGGAACCCCCTGCCTTGCACAGGACAAGTCCTTCTCCACCACCTCCAACAAGTTGTAGACAGCCAAGTCCCAGCTCTAGCCATCTCCTGCCAGGAAGTGCTCATCTGTTGTAGAGGCAGCAGGGTCATGGTGCAAGAAGCAGAAAGTCAACGTAAACCCACAGGGAGCTGACAAGGCACACTGTTTAAGAGGATGCCAAGGCCGTCTCTATAACAGAAGCTCCCTGTGATGCATGACCCTGATTCTCCAAATCCCAAAGGCTCCATTCAGAGTCACCTCAACTTTCAACCAAGGGGATTTGACAATTACCTCAGTATGTGGAACACGATGTGCATTTAGGATTTAGACCAAAATTAGCATGGAGGTTAAGGAGGCTGGTTCTCAAATGGCCATTGCATCCTGGACCCAACATCTTGAAAATCATAGTGGGTATGTATGTGTGCATGCTCAAAATCTCAAGAGGAAAATGGGGGAGAAGGGATTATAGTGTGGGTTGATTTCTCTTTCCCTCTCTCTGGGGGTTGATTTCTCTCTCTCTCTCTCTCTCTCTCTCTCTCTCTCTCTCTCTCTGTCTCTTTCTGGCAAGTATATAAGGCCTAAGAAAACAAACAACAATATCAAAAAATGAGTCTACTTAATTCTGTTCTTAGTGTAGGCACACGGAATAGCCAGGGTTTAAATACTGTTCTCTCCATGTAAAAAAAAAATGCTATAGAACCACAGCAACCTGAGGACACACATTGGTCACTCCAGTGATCTTAAGGTGGCAATTTCATCATTTTACTTGTATGTCTGCACCAACTTTTAATCTCCCACTTTATGTTGTTGGGCTGGTGTCCAGCTCAGTACCAGTGTCCAATTTAATGAATCAATGAAAATCAATCCCTTACATAATTTTACCAATTTATATTTGTTAATTTTAACTGCAATTTATACAGCAGGTCTCTGGATTATCTCATTTGTGTGATGAAACAAAGTGGCATTCACATGAGGTTCTAAGCCTGCTTTAATAGAGAATGTGGTTTTCATACAGAAAATAACATCTTGGATATTTATACACTGGGAGTTAAAGGACAGGGTTGTCAGAAGAGTCATGATGTACTTTTGTCTATGCAATAATGCATCTTGACTTTTCCAACAACCCAACAAATACTCCATCCAACAACCCAACAAATACTCCATCCTTCCACTGCTAATTAAAGGCAGAAATTAAACCAATCCTCAGACCATAACCTTATGTTGTATTTGTATCCCCCTGTAATGTTCCTTACAATACAGCATAATAAAACTTTTTGGAATTCTCAGCTAATTATAATGGATAAAGACTAACTATAGGGACCAGCAGTTAGCAGAATGGCTATGTAGCTGAACTCCCATGTAGTTGACTGTGTTTTGAGTCCTATACCCGGTGGCTTAAACTCATGCCGGGTGTATGTGCATGCATGCCCAAGATCCTGAGATGAGAATGGAGGACAAGGGATTGCGGCATGGCCATCCCTCCTGGGGGGTGATTTATCGCTTTCTATCTTGGAGGAGTCTGACCCGGCAGGGCCCCACGATCTGTTTGAGTCCTCCGACCTTTGAGCACAGCTTGGGTCGACTCAGCATGTTGGGAAGGCCGTTTGCTGTATGCTCCAGAGACTGCGGTAGCCTTGCTGGGAAGTGACTCCCCTCTGACTCCCTGATATACTACTATAAAAGAATTACATAGCTCTCTCATACATCTTGAGTATGTGATAAGATTTCCTGAAAGTCCCCACGACCTCTCCCCTTTGCCCTGACCACCTACTGTCAATTACAATGCTTCATCCCTGAGGTCACAATGGAGGGTGTGCTGAAGTTCCATCTAGGCAGAAATCTTCTTGACCTTTGGAAGGCCCTTCAAGACACATTTAGCATAAGCTTAAAAATAACCTTTTCTTTACATAAAATAGGATTAGGTCAAAACTGGCCCAGGACACTCCCTCCCCACAGTAGCTAATGTTCTAACAAAATACATAATGGTGGTGCCACAGGCACAACAGAATGCTTAGGTATACTACAAACCCATTTTAAAGTTTTTCATTAACTTGTTAGTCAAAATTATATAAGTATCATTCTTTATTGAGATCCATAAGAACTAATACCTATTTTTGAGATTTTCTTTTCTTAGCATCATACTCAGTAATCACAAGATGGCTGCTGCCGAGCATCAGCTGATAATTAACTCTGCTTGCTAGAGGCAATTTCCCGAAACTGCATTCCTTGAAGTTTCTGAAAACCTGCCTACATCAATCAAACAGTTGCTGAACTGTAGTAGACCCGCCCTTAATCCAACACTGAATGGAATCTATGTTCCCTATTGTTAAAACTTTATGAACTGATAATTAGGACATGTAGCCCCTCACCCGTTTATGTGCACGTATCACATTTTCAATAAAAAGGCATGATGATTCCTAGCAGTTGTCACTCTACAGAGAGCGATCTCCGAGGGTGTCCAACTGAGGACGTGCACGAAAAAGGCACCAAGGCCTCAGTCTTTCCTTCCTGCACCACCTCCAATGAGACAACCCACCCCTGCTGAGGCTGGACCCCAGCACTATCTCTCTGTCTCTCTCTGTCTTTCTGGCGAGTGCACACGCCCTATATCAAAAGCCTCTAAAAAAAAAAAAAAGACTAACTGTAAGATATAATTTTAAGAAACTAAGAGTCTAAAATAGTAACATTGCCAGAAATGTTTAAAATAATTATTTTTAAAAAGCAATATACCACATATGGTTCAAAGAAGGCAATAATTGTCATTCTAAAATTATGCAATCAAAGAATAAGAATGAATATCAACAATAGTTTATTTTTATAGGCCAATATAATCTGGCTCTCAAAGTTAAGTATAACTTACATTTATTTGCAATACATATTTGTCCCGTAGTACCTATACCAAATATGTAAACATCTAAATACACAACATAGAAATATATAGATAGGTGTGAGCTATCTTTCTTTTCTACACATACATACATTTATTTCTTCTTTATTTCTCTCTCTCTCTCTCTCTTTTTATTTTTTTTTTTTTTAAATTGTGCTGTAAGGTGTGTCTGCCCACTAGAATGACAGAGGAAAAGTGAGAAATTACCCGCCAGGGGAATACCCACACCACAATCCCTTCTGTATTCTCTGCTCAGGATTTGGGGCATGCACACACACACACACACACACACACCTTTTGTGAGTTTCAAGTCACTTGGTATAGGACTTGAACAGTGATTGACCATGTGGGAATCCATGCCACGTGCTAGTCTCTAGACATCTATATAAACATATTGATTATTTATTTTTATACAAAAGGAAAAAAAAATAGACTTGATGATCATTGAATTTTAGATAAATCAAATTTTAATTTTTTTGAGAAGTTTTTTGCTATAGGGCATGTGCGCTCACCAGAAAAACAGAGAGAGACAGAGAGACAGAAAGTGAGAAATCACCCCCCAGGGGGATGGCCATACCGCAATCCTTTCATCTCCATTCTCCTCTTGGGATCTTGGGCACATATGCACACGTGCTTGACGTGAGTTTAAGCCACTGGGTCCAGGACTTAAACTGCAGTTGACTACATGGGAGTCCAGAGACATAGCCATTATGCTAACTGCTGGTTCCAATAAATAAAATTTCTATATGAAAATAATTTATGTTTAATTAAATGTAATGATCTTCAAATAGATAATATACTTACCTAATGGAATTAAAAAGATAAGGGCTGTCTCTGTGGAGTGGTGGTAAAGGCAGCTGCATGCCACATTGCTTACCATGTAGTTTGAGTTCAGGACCCAGCAACATGAGAAACAAATTAAGCATGTGTGTGCACCCAAAAGCCCCAAAGGAGGGAGAAATTGAGGAGATGGATTGCTGCCTGATCATTCCCCATGGGGAGTGCTTCTCCTCTGCCTTTGTCTTTGTGTCTCACTGGCAAGTACATGTGCCCTCGGGGGGGGGGGGGGTGGGGGTGGGAGAGAAGATGAGTAAAAATCAAAAGTTTCCTATGTGTTATCCATCAGATTTTTGCACCCTACATTATCACCATCTCACCTCTATTTGAGTCCTCAAGAAATAGTAATGCCTGGGACTAGCAGTCCTGGACCTGGGGGCTAACAACTCAGTTGAGTACATGTGTGTGCATGCCCAAAACCCAAGAGAAGAGTGGAAGAGAATGAATTTCAGCATGCTCAACATTCCAAGGGGTAATTTCTTGCTTTTTGTCTCTTTGTCCCTCGTTGTTTCTCCAGTGACTTCATGTACCATATAGCAAAAATCTCCCTTAAAGAAAAGAGGTTCCAGCAGGTGGCATGGTGGTTAAAGAAGCTAGACTCCCACATGGCCAACTGTGGTTCAAGTCCTGGATCTGGTGGCTTCCTTTATCCCTTTTCCTCTCTCTCTGTCTCTGGTCAAATTGAAAAATAATAATAATAGGAACCAGCACTTAGCGTAATGGCTATGTCGCTGGACTCCCATGTAGTCGACTGCGGTGCGAGTCCCAGACCCAGTGACTTAAAACTCATGCTGGGCACATGTGCGTGCATGCCCAAGATCCCGAGAGGAGAATGGAGGAGAAGGGATTGTGGTGTGACCATCCCCCCTGGGGGGTAATTTCTTGCTTTCTGTCTCTCTGTCTCTCTCTGTCTGTCTGGCGAGCGCATGCGCCCTATAGCAAAAACTTCTGCAAAAAAAAAAAAAAAGAAAATAATAATAATAAATAAAATTGAAATAAAACAATTTTTTCAAGAAAAGAAAAGAGGGAACCAGCAGTTAGTGTAATGGCTATGTCACTGGACTCCCATGTAGTCGACCGCAGTTCGCGTCCTGGACCCGGTGGCTTAAAACTCATGCTGGGCGCGTGTGCGTGCATGCCCAAGATCCCGAGAGGAGAATGGAGGAGAAGGGATTGTGGCATGACCATCCCCTCTGGGGGGTGATTTCTCACTTTCTGTCTCTATGTCTCTCTCTGTCTGTCTGACGAGTACACGTGTCCTATAGTGAAAACCTCTCCAAAAAAAAAAGAAAAGAAAAGAAATAGTAATGCCTTTAGGTGCCCCTACATAAAAGACACACATATGCACTGCTTATGTAATTGAAATGGTACCAGATTATGAGTACTATATGTTTCTTGCTCAATTTTTTTGTGACATTATATTTTGGAGAGATAAGTATGTAAAATATAAGTATATTTCTTAAGAGTACCTTTTTTAAAAGAGGATTTTCCCGCTACTTTTTCTTTTATGAGGCTTTTGCTTTAGGGTCCATGCACTCACCGGAGACAAACAAAGAAGACTGAGAGGGTAAGTGAGAAATCACTCTCCAGAGGGATGGCCATGCCACAATCCCTTCTCCTATATTCTCTTAGTGGGATCTTGGACACACACGCACATGCACCCAGTGTAAATTTCAAGCCACCTGGTCCAGGATTTGAACCATGGTCATCCATCTGGGAATCCATTGATATAACTGCTATGCAATCTGCTGGCCCCCACTTTTAAAACATATTTCTGATATTTTTTGCCATACAGTGTGTCTGGTTGCTGGAGGAAAACAAAGAGAGACAGTGAGAGAGAAAGTGAGAAGTTACTCCCAGGAGGAATGGCAACACCATGTTCCTTTCTTCTTCATTCTCCTCTTGGGAACTTGGCTCCACACACGCATGTTCCTAGCATGATTTCCAAGCCACCACATCCAAGACTGGAGCTGTGGCTGCATGTGAGAGTCCAGCACCTTAATCACCATGCTACCTCCTGGCCACTCCCACAAAGAAATACCTATCTTAAAAAAATATTTATTTAATTTCATTTATTATTATTATTTTTTTAATTTTCTATAGGTCACATGTATAAGAGAGAGAGAGAGAGGAAGTGAGAAAGCAAGCTGCCAGGTCGAGGACTCGAATTGCCATCAGGCATGTGACCATATCATTTTCTGAGCACAATACCTGACATTTTTTATGGCTAAATCATATGGTTTCTTTAGTCAATATATTTTACCAAACATATATTAATTGACATTTAGGAAGCTCCAGTCTTGACTCAGTCTTGGTGAAGCAGGGGAGAGGGCATTATTGTGTGACACTGGAGCCATATGATAGGTCCCAGGTTTAGATCTTAGGTCCACCTGAATATGCCAGGTATATCTATGTTCATGGCTGTCTGGAAGGAGAAGATTTCAGTGTGGGGAAGCCCTGTCAAGAGTATCTGTCTTTCTCTCAGTAAGTAAATAAATAAATTTTAAAATGGGTCTCTATCTTTAGTTGTTACAAATAAAACTTCCAAAATGTGTACTTGTTCAAAATTGGCTTTGAAACAATATTATCAAAAATTCTCAGAAGAGATATAGCTGGGTCTAGGTATATTTTTTCAATACGGCTATTGCCAAATTGATCATTTTTTTCCTTCCTTTTTTTTTTTTGGGAGATATTTTTCTTAATGGGTGCGTGCGCTCGCCAGAAAGACAGAGAGAGACAGAGAGAAAGAAAGCGAGAAATCACTTCCCCCGCCCCCAGGGGGAATGACCACACTGCAATCCCTTCTCCTCCAATCTCCTCTCGGGATCTTGGGCATGCATGCACATGCGCCCGGTGTGAGTTTAAGCCACCAGGTCCGGGACTCGAACCACGGTTGACTACATGGGAGTCCAGCAACATAGCCATTACGCTAAGTGCTGGTCCCATTGCCAAATTGATCTTTAAAGTAGTTTTTCCAATTTGCACTTCCATGAGAGATGTATGAAATTTCTTGAAGATATCTTTCAAGGAAGGACTTGTTTCTTTAATGAGCAGGTTATTTTTGTGGGAACCTAATCTCAGTCCCACATGATGCAAAGAAAGAAAAAGAAACTCGAATTCAAAATTAAAATATTGTTAGAAATTAAACACTTTATTTCTTAGTAGAATTCCAATATTAGTCATAACTTTTCTTACTGGATTGAATAGAAAGAGACACTTCCCAATTCATTTTATAAGGCTGGTGTTATTTATTAAAAGTTGACTTATTTATGTCTTCTGAAAGAGAGAGACAAAGAGAAAAAGAGAGAGGACCCCCCCCCCCCATCGGGGCCTGATGCTGTCATCCATCCCCAGCTTCAGCCAGCCCCAGAACATGAGCATGTGCTTGCCCAGAGTGTAGAGGGAGGCCCAGGACATGAACCAGGAACAGTGTCACCATCTATCCCAAGGTCAGTAGAAGTTGGATGCAAAAATCTAAAATAGATATTATGGTGAAGAAAATTACAGAACAATTTTATTTCTAAGTATAGAACTTAAAATTCTAAATGAAATATTGGCATATTAATCTAATCAACAAAGAGAAAGGGCAATCTGTTATATCACATTTAAGTTAGTTATCTTAAAAAAGTTCAATATTAGAAAGTCAAAAAGTGTAGGTTGTCACATTGAAATACTAAAGGAGCTATATCACATTATAAAATGTAGAAAAAGTATCAAGAAAAATTAAACATTTACTCTCAAATATAAAAACAAAAAGACATTAAAAAAGAAAAGAAAGCAAAATTTTTGTTCATCTGAAAAGCAAATAATTCATTTAAAAAATTTAAAATATTAAATATAAATGATTTTTCTGTGAAATGAGGTACTCATGGCTGCCATCTTTTGCTATTCACTTAATATTATACTAAAGTTTCTAGCTAGGTAACCAAGTTAAAAAATAAAAAAGAATAATATTGGAAACAAGAAAATTGGAATATACTTCATCAGATACATTAAATTCATGTTAAAAATTCAGAATAATCTATAAATAAATTATAAAATTAAGAGATTTTGGTGGAGTTGCAAGAAGCAAACAAATTAAAAAATAAATTGTATTAGAATCTAAAACAACAGTTTTTATAAGCATTAGCCACAGAGTACCATTTAGTAAATCACTAATTCTATACAAACTTTGGTAGTCTGGGGTGCTTGATAGCCATATCTTAAATTTATTATCAAATCCTGGGACCAGCAGTTAGTGTAATGGCTATGTCGCTGGACTTTCACATAGTCGACCCTGGTTTGATTCCCGGATGCAGGGCTTAAACTCTTAAACACATGCCTGGCGCGTGTACGTGTGTTCCAAGATCCCGAGAGGAGAATGGAGGAGAAGGGATTGCGGCATGGCCATCCACCCTGGGAGGTGATTTTTCGCTTTCTGTCTCTCTGTCTGTCTGGCGAGTGCACGCCCTATAGCAAAAACTTTTCCAAAAAAAAAAAATGCATTATCTCATTGACAGATGGTTTGATAAGTAATGACTTACTAAAAATCTGAAAATATATGTGCCTTTATACATCAAGAGAATAAATCACACATCAAAAGATACCACTGCTTTCAATCAAGTTTTGAAAATATTAAAATGCCTACTCTGACAATAGTCAATGTTAACATAATTGGAAGAAATGAGGAATTTTACACAATGTAAATGGAATATAAATTAACACAGCTATTTTGAAAGATTCTTTGATAAAACCCAGTTTTTTAAAAAAGGAGAGCTAGAGAGGGAGAGAAATAAGTACCCTGTATTGCAAGTCTTCAGACACATTCCACAGGACGAGGCTTATGTGCAATGTGTTAGGAACAGATACCTGTGTGAGGATGTTTATGGCAGAATTTCCATATGAGACAAAAGGGAAAATAGCCCCAAGTCCACTACTAATATAGATAAGCAGATAATGGTATGTTCACTGGGTAGAATATTCTTCAGCAATAAAAAATTAACTAGTGGCATCTAATAATTTAAACAGACCTTTAAAACAAAATGCTGAATAAAGTAAACCAGACATAATGGAATGTAACTCTAAGGTTCTATTTATATGAATTTATAAAAATAATTTTTTATTTAACTTAATTTATTCATTTATTTATTTTTCTTTTATTTTGACCAGAGAGGAACAGAGAGAGAGAGGGAGAGAGAGAGGAGAGAGAGAGAGAGAGAGAGAGAGAGAGAGAGAGAGAGTGAGAAATCAAGCTGCCAGGTCCAGGACTCGAACCAGCACCCTCAGACACTTAAACACCACACCACCTGCCGGCACCTAATCTATATGAATTTTAAAGAAAGGTAAAGTTAATATTTATACTTTCAAAACTTATATTTATAGATTGTAGTTAAAAAGAAATATTCTGAATACCAACAGAGATCACTCCTAATGGTACAGGCAGGCACAGTGATCTGTATTTTGGTTTTTGAAGAAATTAAAAGAGGACTTTTATTCAAAATTACTTTTCTGTATGTTTTGCATAGTTTATCATGAGAGAGAGAAAAAAGGGAAGAAAAATGAAAGGAAGAGAAACATGTAAGTTTGTTAAGATTTATAGACTCTGGGAATTAGAATCAGATGTCTATAGAAAACCATCATTTAGCCTATTACATTCTGGGAGAGGGATAAGACCGAAAGTATTTTTCTCTCTTTTTATTTTTCATTTATCCACAGATGACTTTTAAAACATAGTGAGATTTCATGGGACCAGCAGTTAGCGTAACGGCTATGTCGCTGGACTCCCATGTCATTGACCATGGTTTGCGTCCGGGACCCAGTGGCTTAAAACTCACACCGGGCGTGTGTGCGTGCGTGCCCAAGACCCCAAGAGGAGAATGGAGGAAAAGGGGTTGCGGCGTGGCCATCCCCCCTGGGGGGTGATTTCTTGCTTTCTGTCTCTCTGTCTGTCTGGAGAGTGCACATGCCCTATAGCAAAAACCTCTTCAAGAAAAAAAACATAGCGAGATTTCATAATTGTGGATGTATATAAATTAAGTAATTTTCAGAATGACTTTGAAAAAAGTGAGGTTAGCTTGTGTCATGGTGGTCAAGGTGGCTGGATCCTACATGACCGACCTCACAGTTTGAGTCCCACACCCTGCTGCTCAAGAAACACACTGGGTGTGTGCGTATGCATGCCCAAAATCCCTAAATAAGAATCGAGGAGAAGGGATTAAAGTGTGACCATACCCAAACTTCTCTCTCTTTCCATCTCTCTCCAGCAAGTGTACAATCCCTGTCGGGGGAAAAAAAAGTTTTTAAAAAGTAGAAAGAAAGTGTAATAACCACAATAGAATGCATAAAACATGTCTTTTTGAGAGATTTTTGCTATAGGATGCTTGGGCTCACCAGAGAGATAAAAAATGAGAAATAACCCCCCAGGGTGAATGGCCAAACCATAATCCCTTCTCTTCCAGTCTCATGCATGCCGGTAATTGAACCACTGTCAAAATGTAGAAGTCCAGTGTCTTAACCACTATGCCAGGGTGTGTTTGCCTGTGTCTGTGGTGGGAATTAGATCAAATGAGAAAGCAGTTTGTTGTGGATTAAATTTCTTACAGTTTCCTTCACGTCTTTTTTTTTTTTTTTTTTTTTTTTTTTTTTTTTTTTTTTTTTGTTATAAGGTGTGTGTGCTCTCCAGACAGACAGACAGAGACAGAGAAACAGAAAGTGAGAAATCACCCCTAGGGGGGATGGTCACGCCGCAATCCCTTCTCCTCCATTCTCCTCTCATGATCTTGGGCACGCACGCACGTGAGTTTTAAGCCACCGGGTCCAGGACGCGAACCGCGGTCGACTACGTGGGAGTCCAGCGACATAGCCATTACGCTAACTGCTGGTTCCCTCCAGCATCTTTTCTAACTATCATAAATCAAACTTGAAATCAACTACAGAAAGAGTCCTCAAAAATACACCAAAACAGGGAAACTACAAAACCTACTCCTGAATGACTTTACAACTATAGAAGAAATTAAAATAAAACCAAAGGTTTTATAGAAACCAGTGATAATGAACAAACAAGTGTTTTTAACCTATGAGACACAGCAAACACAGACACAAGAAGGAACTTCATAGCAATTAGTGCCCACAAGGAAAAAGCAGAAAGGTGACAAATAAACAACCTAACATAACAACCCAGGAAAATGACTCCCCCCCAAAAAAATAATCCTCGACAAAGGAAATAATAAAGATTCAAGCAGAAATAAATGAAAAACAAAATAACTATGCAGAAAATAAAGCAAAAAGCTAATTCTTTGGGAAGATAAACAAAATTGACACAACGTTAGCTAGATTAATAAAAAAAAAAAAAACAGAGAAAGGAACCAGAGAAATCAAATTAGCAAGGACACAGGCATTATTACAATGGAAATAACAGATAAGAAATAGCGTCAGAGAATACTATGAGTGATTATATGGACAAATTTCTGGAAACATAGAACTTACCAAGACTTAACCAAGAATAAATAAAAAGTATGAATAAAGTCATAACAATCAATGAGATTGACTAGGTAATAAAGAGTCTCTCAACAAAAGGGCATCCAGGTCCCAATGGCTTCACTTCTGAATTCTACAAAACTTTTTTTCTTCAATTAATTTATTTTACATACTTTCAATGAACATCACCACAGCATACAAAATGTGATTTTCCAGCTAGAAAGTGGCTTAATAATACATGTTATCATCAGCAAATAATTTTCCATTTCTTGTCCCATATACACACACACACACACACACACACACACACACTATATACATGTATATATACATGTATATAGTGTGTGTGTGTGTATATATATATATAGTGTGTATATATATATATAATGTGTGTGTATATATAGTGTGTGTATATATATATATATATATATATATATAGTGTATATAATGTGTGTGTATATAGTGATATAATATACATAGTGTATATAATATACACACATATATGTATATACATTGTATATAATATACATACATACATGTAGTGTGTTAGTGTGTGTGTGTGTGTGTGTGTGTTTACATATTCCTCCTATTTCACACTCTCTGCCATTTCGCATCTTCCTTCCACCCTGTCTCTGGTATCTGCCACTGTTTTCCATTCCTTCATTCTTTCCCACATTGTATTGATTCACAAAATATCTTAATTAATCTAAATACTTTCAATAGTAAGCTCAGCTGATATATACATATCTGTGAATAAAATTTGACTTTAGGCATGCAACTCTGTGGGTAGAATGAATATACTATAAAATAGCACATAGCTGAGGCTATACAGCTTACTGTGGTCTCTAAATAGACATTTTAAAATACATTTTTTAATTTCAAGAAAAGCAGTTTTAGCTTTAATAAATCAAAATAAAAAAAATGTTAAGAGAACTTTGCTTAATACTTAAAGCCAGGAAAAAGGTTATGATTCTGTTCAAATAGTAGGTACATGGACCTGTTCACAACTCAAAAGAGAATGAAACTCCTTAACACTGGAAAACAAAGCATAGAAGATCAGTAATGTTTTAGTCAAAACTCATAAAATTCTGTTTCACCATTTCAAACTCACCTACTTTAAATTCTGTTGTGGGCCAATCTTTCCTTTTAAATTCTAGAAGATAACATTCAACTCTGAACATGTCCCTACAATTAAGCCGGCCATTTTCTTATTTATTTTAGAACTCTTATTTCTGTGTGTCTGACTTTAGTTTACCTGGGATAGCACTCCCTTCAGAACTTCTTAGAGAGCTGGTCTGGTGTTGATAAATTCTTTTAGGTTTTGTTTATCTGAGAATGTTCTTGTCTTCTCTTCCCATATGAAGGATAATCATACCAGATATAGTATTCTTGGTTGAAATTGGTTTTCACTAAACACTTTGAATATATTTTCTCATTCTTCCCTTGCTTGCATTGTTTCCAATGAGAGGTCTGCTCTTAGCCTTATGGGATATCCTTTGTAGGTAACTTGTCGTTTCTTTCTTGCCAGTCTGAGTACCTTGTCTTTGTCTGTGGTTTTGGTCATTCTGGCTATAATATGTCTTGGCGAAGTTCTTCTTGGGTTGATCCTATTTGGTGTCCTTTATATTTCTTGGGTCTGGACCTTTGAATGCCTCTCTAGGTTTGAAAAGTTTTCTTGCAGCATTTCCTGGAACAGATTGTCAATGTCCTTATTAGTCTCTTCACCTTCTGGGATAATGATTATCCAGATGTTTGGATGTTTAATGGTATCTTCTATTTCTCGTATATTATTCTCATTTTTGGGTGCTATTTGCTCAGTATTCATGGTGGATTTTACTACCCCAGTGACTATATCTTATACATCTTAGATTTGATTTTCTGTATGATTTAATCTGCTTTTAATACTTCAAAGGAGGTTTTGACTTCCTGTATTATAGCCTTCATCTCCAACAGTTCCATTTGATTCTTTTTTATGGTTTGTATTTTTTTTTTTCAGTTCTCACAAGAACTTCCTCACCTCCAGGAACTCATTGGCTTTTTCCTTCTGATGTTCATTGCCTCTCTTATTTTCCATCTCTGTTAGTTTTGTTACTACAAATACTCTAAATTCTTTATCAGGCATTTCCATGAGGTCCATTGTACTCTCTGTGGATGAAGAAGAGTTATTTTTTTTCCTTGAAGGAGAAGTATTTTCTTGGTTTCACATATTTCTTGTGCCCCTATGGTGATTTCTAGTCATCTGATGGTTTATTCACTTCTTCCTAATTTCTAGAAGATCAATCTGAGTGATCAGAGGTGCACACGAAGATGTGACAAGCAAAGTCTTTGGCGTTTCATTTTTCTCCCTCTGTGTTGAAGATTCAGTGGGAGTTGATGAATATGAGGATCCAAATAGTATTTGGATTTTGGCAACATTTACTTAGACCTGTCTAGACACTTAGTGCATGGAGGCTGAGCTGCAATGTGATGAGGTAAAAGAAAAAGGATAAGAAAACAAAGAGAAAAAGAAAAAAGAGAAAAAAAGTAAACAAACAAACTAAAAATTATTTTTTTGTTAATTTTAAAAAATGAAAACTGTACTTGCATGCTGCACAGAATCACTAGATCTCAGCACTCATGGCAGACTCAATCTTTGCCTGGCCTGCCATTTCTGTTTGCCTAGATGGGAGGAGAAAGGGGAGGGGGACTATTACCAACATAAAGGAGAATTTCAGAGCCAAGAGAAAACTTTACTTTAAAATATTTTTTTTTAAATAAAAATTTTAAAAATGAAGATACAGTGACAGAGAGACAGAAAGAGACAGAGACAGCAAGAAAAGGACAGAGTGGGCTCTACCAGGTGACTTCTCAGCAGAACATCTTCATTGCTCTTATCCCTGAAATCACTAGATCTCAGCTCTCTCTACAAAACTTTTAAAAGGACTAGCACCAATTCTCCTCAAACTATTTCTAAAGATCCAAAAAGAAGAAACCCTCCCAAATTCATTCTACAAAGTCTCCCTCATTCTAATTCTAAAACCTGATAAGAGCATAATGAAGAAAAAGGCATTATGACCAATATACCTGATGAACAGATATAAAAATTCTTAACAATATACTAGTAAATCATGCTTAGCAACACATTAAAAAGATTATACACCATGACCAGGTAAGCTTTATTCTGCATATGCAAGGATGATATAACATATGAAAAACAATAGATATAATATACCACATTAACAAAAGGGAAGATAAAAACCATGTGCTCATATCAATAGATGCAGAAAAAGCATTCTATAAAATACAACATCCATTCATGATTAAGACTCTCAGCAAAATTGATGTAGATTCCTCAACACAATAAAATCCATCTATGAAAAAATCCACAGCTAACTTCAAACTAAATGGGGAATAACTGAAGGTTTTTCCAATAAAAACTAAAAACTTCCACTAGAACAAGACAAGGCTGCCCATTTTCTCCACTCCTTTTTAACATAATACTGAAAGTTCTAGCCAATGCAAACAGACAAGAGATTCAAACAAAAGGCATCCAAAGAGGAAAAGAAGAAGTGAAAGTATCTCCATTGCGGATGATATGATTCTATACACAGAAAATCTAAAAGAATCCTTCAAAAAGCTCTTATAAATGATGAATGACTACAGTAAAGTGGTAGAATACAAAATCAACAAAAATCTACAGCATGATTATACATCAACAATGCACAAAATTAGATAGAACTGAAGAAAGTAATCCCATTTACAATAGTCACAAAATCAATAAGACATCTAGGAGTAAATCTTACCATAGACGTAAAAGACTTCTAGGAGGAAAAGAATGAAACACTTGAAAAAGAAATTAAAAGTGACACAAAAAAAGTGGAAATGATGTTCCATGTTCCTAAAATGGACAAATTAACATAATCAAGATGTCAATCTTACCCAAATTATGTACAAAGTCAGTGCAATTCCAATCAAACTACCAGAGATCTTCCTCACAGAAATACAAAAAGCAATCATAAAATTTTTCTGGTATCATATAAAGGCCTGCATTGCCAAAGCTAAACTGTGCAAGGTAATAACATAGGTATCTCAGTCCCTGACTTCAAAACATATTACAAAGCTGTGATAATTAAAATAGCATTGTATTGGCCCCAAAACAGGCAGGTTAGCCAATGGAACAGAATTGAGAGACTAAATCATGCTGGGAGAACTGAATATCCACTTGCAGAATAATGAAAGTGGACCCTTATCTCTCACACTAACAAAGATCAATTCAGAATGAATCAAGGATCTAAACATAAAACCTCAAACTATAAAAATACTGGTAGAAAACACAGGGAAAGCTCTTAGTGACCTTGGAGTATTCAAAGATTTATTAAAGAAGACTTCCAAACCACAGACATTAGTCCCAAAAGTGGACAAATGGAACTACATTAGACAGAGAAGTTTCTGCACAACAAAATAATAATTGGAGTGAGAAGACAACCCTCAGAGTGGGAGAATATATTTGCAAACTATACCTCAGATAAGGGACTAACAACCAGGATAGACAGGGATCTCAAAGAGTTCACTTGCAAAAAATAATCCATCCAATCAAAAGTTGTGAAAATGAGCTGAACAGACAACTCTAAAAGAAGACATATGAATGGTGAAAAATTATAGAAAAACATGCTCAATATCTCTTATCAAAAGGAAAATACAAATCAAACCCACAATAGTATACCACTTAACCCCACTCAGAATAGCCAAAATTAAAATAATAATAATAATAATAATTATAATTATAAGTGCTGCTGAGGCTGTGAAAAGGGAACTCTCCTACAGTGTTGGTGTGAATGTAAATTAGTATAATCACTGTGGAGAACCATATGGAGATTCCTCAGAAACCTACAAACAGAGAATTACCATTCAACCCAGTAATTCCACTCTTAGGTATTTACCCAAAGGATAGGAAAACCTTTAGTCAGAAAAACACTTGTACATCCATGTTTATTGCAGCATTATTTACAATTGCTAGGACATGAAATCAACCAAAACCTCTAGAAATAGATGAGTGAGTTGAAAAAATGTGGCATACGTACTATGTGGAATATTATTTATCCATAAGAAAAAACAATGAAACCCTGACATTTGATATAAAGTGAACAAAAAAATGGAGTACATAATGCTAAGTGAAATAAGTCAGATTATGAAAGATCAACTTTGTATGTCCCCACTCAATTTTTACCAATGGTCTGTGCTCTATAGCAGACCCTGAAAGTTTGGAAGGCATAATAGCCAGGAGGGCAACTGTGGATAGCACAGATAGTGTGGTGGAGGGTAATAGGAGATTGGCAACAGGGAGGGGGAGTAGAATGGGAAGAGATATGTTTAATTGACATGGAAAATAGATTATTTGCTGATGATAATGTATAGGATAAGGTCTTTGTCTTGACTGATATGCACTCTTCATGCCAGAAAAAAAATGAAAAAAAAAAACATGTTTTGTATACTAAAGATGTATTGTGATCAATGTAAATTGTACATTTAAGAAAATAACAATATTAATAAGTAAAATCATAAGCAAGACAGAAAGAAAAGAAAAGAGCAATAGAGAAGCAAAAAAGGGGAAAAAAATTATCCTACTTTGGAATGATGAGGATGAAACATTGGTTTTATTTCCAACCCATATGACCAAGCTGGCTTACAGCTACTTTTTGTCTCATTTTCAATCAAATTACATGATAACTTTTAAAATGTTTTCTTAGTTGAGCAGTACAAAATTCATCTGCGAAACAAGATATTTTTTCCTTACAAGTGATTAAAATAGAATATCCACAAGATGGCAGAGTGCTACCATAGTATAAACTATGAAATAAAATTTAGTATCTTTAACTGGACTAATACACAGTGTATTCATTCTGGGAAAATTAATTTTACAAGTTCTAATGATATACAGTGAATGCATAATGGAAAATAAAGTAAGAATAAAGGACCTAAATGGAAGAGAGGAAAAAAAAGGAAAACAATGTTTATTGAGTATACTTTGAAGGTCATTTATTCTTTCCTTTTTTGCTTTTAGCAATAAGACATGAGGTGTTGGGACCAGCAGTTAGCGTAATAGCTATGTCGCTGGATTCCCACGTAGTCGACCGTGGTTTGCGTCCCGGACCCGGTGGCTTAAACTCACGCTGGGCGTGTGTGTGTGCGTGCCCAAAATCCCGAGAGGAGAATGGAGGAGAAGGGATTGCAGCATGGCCATCCCCCCTGGGGGGTGATCTCTCGCTTTCTATCTCTCTATCTCTCTGTCTCTCTCTTTCTGGTGAGTGCACGTGCCCTATAGCAAAAACCTCTCCAAAAAAAAAAAAAAAAAGACATGAGGTGTTCACAGATGCTAACTTACTTGACCACTTTCCAATGCATACATAATAATTTCTACTTTGGTTTCCCCCATTAGTTAATTTTGATTAGAAATAATGTATTGGCTCCTTTCACCCTGTTATGAATTCTAAAATAAAAGTGAACTTGATTATCAACTAACAACTATAAATACAACCTGAAGACCTAATTTGAATCTATAATACATATTTTTATCTAATATATTTAGATGTCTCCAAAGCTGGCTGAAGGGATCATTTGAGTTTTGTTTACCTCAGTAGAAGTTCTCTGCCTTAAAAGAAGTATTTTTTAAAAGTAAGATTTGGGGCTAGCAAATGCATAGTGGTTAGGGCACTGGATTCTCACGTGGTCAACAATATTTTGAGTCTTGGACACAGCAGTTTTGGAGGAGTCCGACCCAGCAGGGCCCCAGTTTCTGTCTGAGCCCCCCGACCTTTGAGCCCCGCTTCCGGTTGGTTCAGCAAGTTGGCAAGGCCACTGCTGTATGCCACCCGACTTAGGAACAAAGCTTGGGCCCACTCAACATGTTTGGCAAGGCCACTTGTTGTACGCTCCAGAGACTGTGGTAGCCTTGCTGGGAAGTGACCCCCCTCTGACTCCCTAATATACTACTACAAAAGAATTGCATAGCTCTCTTATACATCCTGAGTATATGATAAAATTTCCAAAAGTCCCCCGACCGCTCCCCTTTGCTCTGACCACCTACTGTTAATTACAATGCTTCACTCCGGCATGGTCACAATAGAGGGTGTGCTGAAGTCACATCTAGGCAGAAATCTTCTTGACCTTTGGAAGGCCCTTCAAGATACATCTAACATAAGCTTAAAAATAATCTTTTAGGCCAAAATGGGCCCAGGGCATTCCTGCCCCACTTTGGCTAATGTTCTAACACAATACATAACAGTGACACCACAGGTACAGTAGAACGTTTTAAGTATGCTACAACCCACTTTAAAGTTCTTCATTAACTTGTTGGTCACTTTATAGCCAGTTGAAAAAGCTGTCCCTGCCCTTACCTAATAAATAGTAGTTTTACCCCTTTAAAATATATTAGGATTCCTTGAATTAAGTTTTAGATTCCTATACAATTATATACGTTCCATTCTTTATTGAAATCCATAAAAACTAATATCTATACGTAAGATTTTCTTTCCTCAGCATCGTGCTCGGTAATCACAAGATAGCTGCCGTGTCGCATCAGCTGATAATTAGCTCCGCTTGCTGGAGCTGATTTCCCAAAACTGCATTCCATAAAGACCCACTGACATCAAACGAACAACTGCGGAACTGCAATAGACCCACCATTAATCCAATCCCGTGTGAAACCTATGTTCCCTGTTATTAAAACTTTATAAACAGTCCTCGCTAGACGTATAAGGACTGCAATTACATCGTTTGAGGCAGAGATTCACTTCTATAAATTATAAAACAAAAAAGGGGGAGATGACGGGGCCATGCAGACAACACAAGCTGGTACGAGCCCTCCATTGTGTCACTGTACTGGCCTGCACTCAATTTCTCTGCCATGAGCTTTACTGTTATTACGGTACCCTGCAAGAGTAAAGGGCCAGGGAACCTGAGACAGACTCCCCCACCTGCCTATCCTAAACTAAAATAAACATATGATAAGTTGAGTTAGTATAAGCCAAATTAGCGTTAGTAACATATGTAGACTAAGTTAGTTTAAGGCTAGTTTTACGTAAATACTTCTTGTTAAAGCTACAGGCCAAAGTTAACTTGTATTAGGCCAAATTAGCACAAGAATTCACTGATTAACAGACAAAGAATTCAGCAAACAAATACAAGGACCCGTGGGTTAATAGAGGGGGGAAGGACAGATCTGGCTAACAGAGACAGAATAAACAAACCTGAAGGCTCCAGGAGAAAGAGTAACTACCTTAGCTGAAAGTTCTTATCTGGTCCGAGGCAAGCAAGGGATAGCACCTAATTGCAAGCAGTTTCTTCCCTGTGTGCTGTTAACTATGAAAAACTGCTAATAAAACACTCTGTGTTGTCTCCTGAGCTACAAGACCCTCTCACTCAAAAAGGCCCTGTCCAGCAATCAAGATTTAAGAAGAAAATGCGCCAGACAAATAGACGCCTTCATCCTGAGAACTGTAATTGATTATACCTAATCATATAAGACAGACATCATGTTTTATGATTATTGTTTCTGTGCCTTGAATTCCCTGTTTCTTAGAGTAAATCTTTTATTTCCCCCTCACCCCTCCTACTCCTGTAAGACACCCCTCAATAAATACGTGTGTTTGAAAGCTGCCAACGCAGCAGCCTGGAGCTAACTCTGGCTGTGGCCGGCTAAGAACATGCAAAAAGGCATTGAGGTCTTAGTCTAATTTTTGTTTCTGTTCACCTGTGCCGCCTCCAGCGAGTCAACCCACCCCCGCCGAGGCTGGACCCCGGCACAGTTTGACACTTATGCCAGGTGTGTGTGTGTGCAGAGTCTAAGAGGAGAATGAAGGAAAAAAAGACTGCAGTGTGGCCTTCCCCCCAGGGGGTGATTTTTCGCTTTCTGTGTCTCTGTCTCTCAGTGTCTCTTTGGTGAATATAAGCACCTTATATAAAAAGAAATCTCTAAAAAACCAAGTAAGATGTAAGCAGAATTTTTTTGATGCTTAGGCATTAATATTCTCTCTGTTGTAAGTAACTCTGTTGCTGAAATAGGAAGTTTCCTTTAAAACATTAGTTTGATCATGTAAGTGAGGAGAATTTTTAAAAGAGTTGCCTGTCCACTGGTTATGCCTACATGTTGTCATCCTGATTAGTAGACTCATGTTCTTTCCCAATCTATATTTTACATTTTTCTAAGAGAATACACAGGACCATCAAAAAGTTTGGTTAGTTGCTAGGACATGGGCTAAATTTTCAAGTTTTGTTTTCTATAATTCTAGGACTTCAGTAGCTAATAATAATATACTCTTTCAGTATAGATTTTCTTATAACTGTAATATTTACAAATATTTATTAAAATGTTAAAATAATATTTAAACAATTATTGTATTAAATTTTATTCACTATTATTATTTTTAAAATTCGACCAGAGAGAGAGAAGGAAGGTGAGAAAGCAGGACACAACGTCCAGTTCTCAAACCATGATCAGCCATGTGGGAATCCAGAGCCTTAACCACCATGATGCCTGTCAACACCCCAAAATAATGCTCTTTATTGGAGATACTTTGCATGATTATCTATCAAATTATATGTGTATTATAAGTAGTTTTTTTTTTTTTTTTTTGCAAGAGGCAAAACAGACATCACATGCTGATAAAGTTTGCAAATCTTTAAGAAGCTATGACTGTTAGAGATATATATTTACCAAACAGAGATCAAAATTGTATAAAACATAATTGACATAATTGAAGGAAGAAATAGATAATATTATAATAATATCTGGAAAAAATCTGTTTTCACCTTTCAATAAAGGATAGAACATGTAGACAGAAGATAAATAAGAAAATACAGCACTTAAGACTTAAAAAACCTAAGGGAAATATAATATATATATATATATATATATATATATATATATATATATATATATATATATGAAATCCCATCCAATAACAGCAGAAAATACATTTTTTTACCAGTATACACAAATTATTTTCCAGAATAGTCCATACATTTAGTCACAAAACAAATATCTGTAAATTTTAAAGGCTTTGTTTTATACAAACTATCTGCTCTGGCTTGAACGTTCTACAAAATTCACATATTAAAAATTGATTCCAGGGACCTGCAGTTAGCGTAATGGCTATGTCACTGGACTCCCACGTGGTCTACTGCGGTTCGCATCCTGGACCCAGTGGCTTAAAACTCACGCTGGGCGCGTGTGTGTGCCTGCCCAAGATCCTGAGAGGAGAATGGAGGAGAAGGGATTGTGGTGTGGCCATCCCCCCGGGGAGTGATTTCTTGCTTTCTGTCTCTCTGTCTCTCTCTGTCTGTCTGGCAAGTGCACATGCCCTATAGCAAAAACCTCTCCAAAAAAAAAAAAAATTCCAGTGTGATTAAGAGGGTGAAAATTTGATCTAATTATTGCATCAAAGGAAAAGTCTTTTGGGTGGACATTACCAATTGGTTGGTTAGAGGAGGACAGATGAGTCCTAGTGGGTTTATAAGGAAAGGAAATGAGGCAGACAGAACCCTATATGAATACAGAACACACTTTTCTCTGCTTAAGCCCCTGCCCTCTGCCATGTTGTAATGCAGATGTGGATCTTGGACCTCCAAATTGAGAGGTAGATAATCCTCTATTCCCTTAAATTACTCAGATTCAGGTTTTTTGTTTGGTTGGTTTTGTTTTTGTTGCTTTTTGGTAATTAACCACATAACAGACTACAGTAGTATTACACCCAACCACAGGGAATAAAGATAGAAATTGGCCCTACCCACACTCCCATGCCCTCTCTTGTAGGTCTTACATGGAGGCTACTGTGGTAAAGCTAGAGCCTCAGAGACCAGAGACACTGCTGCACCTGGCACAGCTAGAGACCAGAGCCTGACACTGAAGGTTATCCCTGGGCTTTGCACTCTCTCCATGAGATCGAGAAATTCTGTTGTATCAGAGTAAGATGGAGGGTAGCTTTGATAACAATTGTGGTGAGCTAGAGCCTCCTGATCACTAACAAAAGACATGTTAGCCAGTAGCTGCCAAGGCATCCTGTTGAAATATACAACAATAGAGGAAGAAAAAAAGCAAAATGGAAATAGTGCTTAACAGCACCATAGAATATTGATGCTCAGGGCCAGTCCAACATTGAATGTATCTGTACTGTGAGGAGAATGTTCGTAGATGCCCGTTGTGTGCATATTTATTCACATTTTTGTTAAATGTTAAATTGTTTAGCACTGTAAATCTGAGTGCATAGTATGTCATTTCATTCCATTTGAGTTTCTTGAGTATTTTCTTTAAATGTCTGCAGAGTTGCTTTCTCTTTCTTGAACTATGAGTACTGCAATATTTTTAATTTTCAGCATGAGTAGAGCTTTTTGGGCTTTAAACCTAAGGGGAACTCAACAGGCTGGTTGGTATATGCAATGATCACCAAGAAACCATCTTACTATGAAAACATAATTATGTTTTCCTCCCTTTTTGAAAGACCTTTCCTTTTCCCCAAGGGGGCTGGCCATGCTGCAATCCTTTCCTTTCAATTCTCTTCCTTGTGGACCTATGCATACATGTACACATGCCCAGCATGAATTTCTGGCTGCTGGGTCTGGGACTCAAACCACAATCAACTTCGTTGGAGTCAAATGACATAACTGTTATGCCATCTGCTGGTCCCAGCTGTCACTTTTAAAAACCAATTATCAGGGCCAGCAGATGGCATAGCAGTTATGTTGGTGGACTCCCACATGACTGACTGCATTTCTAATCCCAGACCTAGTGGCTTAATATTCACTCCGGGCATATGTGTGTGCATGTCCTAGTTCCTGGGAAGAGCATGGAAGAGAAGGGATTGCAGTATGGCCATTCCCCCTGGAGGAACTGATTACTCAGTTCCCTCTCACTGTTTGTCTCTCCAGGGAGCACATGTGCCCTATAGCAAAAATCTCTCTGAAAAATAAAAGAAGTGAGAGATAATGTCAAATATGACACTCACATTGGCAAACCATTAACATCAATTTTCAGGGAGAAAATCCCCTTTATTAGTGCCTTAATTGAAGAAGAACAATGATTAATAGCAGAAACAATAGCCAATACCATAGACATCTTAATTGGTTCATCTTTTACACAATTGAGAATGAATAAAAGTTGAGAATACTTTCTGCTTGACGGGTGCCGAAATTGTTGTGCCCAAACAGTGTAGACATGAGCAGGAATTTCAAAGAAAATTATAAACAAGCAAGCTAAGATCCTGAAACATTAATTTCTGGAGAATTGTAAGAGGAGATGACACATGGCTTTATCAGTAAGATCCTGAAGACAAAGCACAATCAAAGCAATGACTACCAAGCAATAGAAGTGGCAGAGTCAAAGCAAAAGCAGACCGGATAGGTCTGGCAACAGTGTTTTGAATATTCAAGGCAGTTTGTTTGCTGACTTTCTGGAGGGCCAAAGAACAATAATATCTGCTTTTTTTCAAGGGTGTTTTGAGAAAGTTAGCTGAAGCTTTAGCAGAAAAATACTTGGGATAGCTTTGTGAAAGAATCCTTCTTCACTACAAGATTATTTTTACTTATTCCTCTTTTGTAAAAATGGCTATTTTGTGAGAGCTTTGATGGGAAACATTAAACATCCACCTTACAGTCCTGATTTGGATCCTACTGACTTTTCTTGCCCATAATCTTTTTCTAAATTTTTTTTTATTATTCTTCTTACATTAAATCACTATACATCATTTATATTGTGAAGAGACTTTACCCAGCTTGATTTACACCTCAGTTTTATGTTCTCCAGTCTTTCAGTCTCTACCATAGAATTTAGACAGTCAGTATATGTTAAGTGGAGACATACAATGTTTCTCTTTCATTGCCTGATTTGCTTCACTCGGCAACATATCTTCCATATTTCTCTAATTTCTATAAAATTCCAGGGCCTTGTTTTTTTTTATGGCTGAATAGTATTTCATGGAGTATATGTGCCACAATTTTTCAATCCATCCATCAGTTTGTGGACATTTGAGATGGTTCCAAGTCTTAGCCATCATAAATAACCACTGCAATGAACATAGTTGTGCAAGCACTTTTCTGACTGAGTGCTCTCTTGTCCTCTGGATAGATACCCAGAAGTGGAATTGCTGGATCATATGGTAGTTATATTTGAAGGTCTTCGGATCAGTTGTTCTCCACAGTGGCTGGACCAATTTATATTCCCACCGACAGTGTAGGAGTGTTCCCCTTTCACCACATCCCCTCCAGCACTTATCATTATTATTTTTTTTATCTTTGCCAGTCTAACTGGTGTTAGGTGGTACCTCATTTTTGATCTGCATCTCCCTTACAATGAGGGATGTTGAGCATTTTTTCTCATGCTTTTTGGCTGTTCATATGTCTTCCTTAGAGAATTGTTTATTCAGCTCATCTTTCCATCTTTTAGTTGGGTTAATCATTTTCTTCTGTGTAAGCTGCTTGAGTTCCCTGTGTATTCTAGTAATCAGTCCTTTATCTAAGGCACAGTTAACTAAAATTCTCTCCCGTTCCTAGAGTTGTTGATTCACACTAATTACAGTGCCCTTTGCTGTGCAGAAATGCCTTAATCTGATGTAATCCCATCTGTCTATTTGGAGAATTATTGCCTGTGCTTTGGAAATCTTAAGAAGTCTTTGCCTACCCCATTGTCTCCGAGTTTCCCCAGTGTTAGCCACCAGTAGTTTTATGGTTTGCTATCTTAAGTTTAGAACTTGGACCCACTTTGAGTTGATTTTTGCTAATGGTGACATATAGGAGTTCAGATACATCTTTCTGCAGGTGGATACCCAGTTTTTCCAACATCATTTGCTAAAGAGGTTTCCCTTTTCTCACTGGATTAGCTGGTACCCTTTTTCAAAGACGAGTTGGCTGTATGTTTTGGGGTTTATTTCTGGAGTCTCTACTCTGTTCCATTGGTTCTCATGTTTATTTTTGTGCCAATACCATACTGTTTTGATTACCACAGCTTTGTAATACATTTTTTGGGTCAGGAAGTGAGATACCAGCTATTCTAGTCTTCTTGTTCAGGATGGTTTGCCTATAATCTTAAAAACAAAATATCTTGGGTCCCAGGTAGAGTGATGGTTATTGCATCTGCACATAATACCACATGGTTGACAGATCATATTTTTAATCTTTGATTTTTTCTTTTTGGTCATAGGGTGCATGCACTTACAAGATAGAGAACAGAGAGAAACAGAGACGGAATGGGAGAAATAATCTCTCAGGAGGGATAATCATACTGTAATCCCTTCTCTTCCATTCTCACAGGATCTTGGGCTTGCTCACACATGTGTGATTCTAAAGCTACCAGGTCCAGGACTTGAACTTCAGTGGGCCATATGGAAATCCTGCATCTTAACTATCATGCCACCTGATGGCTTTATTTTTATCTTGTAATTCTGCTGTTTACAACAACTTTGTGAACGCTCATCAAATTATTTAATACTCTTACTAATATATCATTTGACATAAATTCTATCATGCAGACAGAAACTTCTAGTTTAAGTAACTAGCTCAAATTAGAAGTGAGCAGCAGAAATAAGAGAAGAGGTATTTTTCAATTTATTGTTTGCCTCCAAACCTTGAATGTTAAGTAACCCTGAGAAAATGAATGACTTTAATGTACAGGGAATCGATACCCATCATTTTACTAGTTGTTCATTTCAATGTATCTCTCAGTGTTGTTCAAACTTTAATAATAGAATCTTTTTATCAATCCACTAAAATAGATAGCTCTAATCTCCTTTTTCTAAGATAAAAAATAAAAGACTACTTCTCAGAAGTATACAAAAGTACTTTATATATATATCCACAAATTTTGAATTCATCCCATTTTTATAACTTGTTCTGCTGAAAATGTTTTAATTTTGATTCAGTGCAATTTATTTATTTATTTATTTAGTACCATAGGGCCCATGCACTCACTGGAGAAAGACATGCCATAATCCCTTGTCCTTCATTCTCCCCTTGGAATTTAGGGTATGCTTGCCCAAGTACCTAGAGTGATTTCCAAGCCACTACATCTGGGACTCAACCGTTGGTCAGCCAGTTGGCTGTCCAGCATCTCAACCACCACTGCTGGTCCTAATTTATTTTTTTTTAAACTATGTTTTTGTATGGTATATTTTTTTAAGTGGGAGTTTTGCTATAGGGAATGTATGCTCGCCAGAAAGGCAGAAAGAGACACAGAGATAGAAAGCGAGAAATCACCCCTGGGGGAATGGTCATGCCACAATCCCTTCTCTTCCATTTTCCTCTTGGGTTTTTGGACACACATGCACATGTGTCTGGTATGAGTTTAAGCCACCAGGTCTGGGACTCAAACCACAGTATGCCATGTGGTATGCCTTGTGGGAGTCCAGCAATGTAACCATAAAAGCTTTTGCTGGTCCCCCATGTATGGTATTTTAAAATCCTTTACATAATCTTATCTAAACTTGCAAAAAAATGTTCTGTTCTGTTCTAAACATTTTATAACATTAAATTATAATTTATGGGACCTGCAGATGGCATAATGGCTATGTTAGTAGATTCCCATGTAGTTGACCACAGTTTGAGTCCTAGACATGGTGGCTGAAACTCACACTGGCCATGCATGCATGCCCAAGATCCTGAGAGGAGAATGGAGGAGAAGGGATTGTGGTGTGGCCATCCCCTCGGGGGGTGATTTCTCTCTTTCTGTCTCTCTGTCTCTCTCTGTCTTTCTGGCAAGCTCACGTGCCTTCAGTGAAGCCCATGGTTACCTTCAGAAGGAAAAATCACAAATATCACCTTCACCCTTTACTCATGAATAGTTAAAATTATGTGTTTAGTAATCTCTTGATTTGATTGTCACATACTGCATGCATACTTTGCAAAAGCATATTGTGTGCTACAGAGATGTACAATTAAATATGAATAAGAAATCATAAGGAGCCTATTAAAAACATTGGATTATGGGACCAGCAGTTAACGTAATGGCTATGTTGCTGGACTCCCATGTAGTCGACCGCCGTTCAAGTCCCGGACCCGTTGGCTTAAATTCATGCTGGGCGCGTGTGCGTGCATGCCCAAGATCCCGAGAGGAGAATGGAGGAGAAGGGATTGAGGTGTGGCCATCCCCTCTGGGGGGTGATTTCTCGCTTTCTATCTGTCTCTCTCTGTCTGTCTGGTGAGTGCACGTGCCCTATTGCAAAAACCTCTCCAAAAAGAGAAGAAAAAAAATATTGGATCAAATTGTATCTAACCACATTGTAAAAACAAAAATGTGGCTCCAGCCAAGGAAGGATGCAAACACCTATACTTACTTTACTACGTCTCCATTAACAATAAAACTGTTTCTGCTGCTGCTAATGGAAAAGTAATGCAGCAGTTATTTTAAGATTTTGAACCTCAAAGTCAGAGAGCTTAAGTATGACACCTTGCTAGCCAATAAAACTAGCTTCTCTGGAAAACAGACTCCAATTCTCTGAAACACTGATGACAAGAGCAACTACTACAACCAACACATAGGACACATGCCATATGCCCAGAATTAAACTAGGAACTTCATGTGGATTATATGCAAAGTCATAACAGCTTGACTATCACAAACAAGTCACTTTTATTTTAACTTTAATTGATGTTTAATATTGTATATACTTACGGGATACACAGTTGTTTTTTCAATACATGAGTCAGGGCAACCAACATATCCACCACCTCAAACACTTATCATTACTTTATGTAGATATTGAAAGTTCTCTTTGTTAGATATTTTGAAATATATACTAAATCATTACAACTGTAGTTACTCAACAGTGTTATAGTACTCTAGAAGTCATTCCACTTACCTGCATGCAATTTTCTATCTGTTAATCAGCTTCTCACTATACCTCCATCTCCCATTTTGTTTCACAAACTTTTTGAAGTCTTCTGTATATCATTGTTCAGGATAGCATTAATTGCTTTGGACCATGTGATCTGCATGCGTGTAACTTTTCTCGTACCATCATAAAACTGAGCAAAAGTAAGTTTCCAACACATGTGTTGTACAATAGCAACAGTATTTTATTACCAGTTCTTTAACCTCGAAGTGAAATTTTCCCTCATAATGTACCAGTGTAATAATTAATATGTGACATAATCTCTAACTCGCTAATTCCCCATCTACCTCTCTGATTCCAACTATAGCCTTCTTCCTTTCTCTTTTTAAAATTATATCATAATTCAATGATCAATATAACATTATCTTATTTGCTTTTGCAAAGATGATTGTTATGCAATTAATCTCCCATACCACCTTTATAATCTATTAAATTTTCAAATATTTTTCAAATGCAAGAATTAGTATTTGCTTATTTATTACTTCAAAATTTGAAATCCTCTTTTTCTCATATTCCATAAAAGATGGTAAAAACTACTAGTTACCATTCATGTCTAGTTCTTATCTTTGTACCGTTGTTTGGATAATTAGTATCTTCAAAGTCATTTTACATTTCCTTTTAAAACAAAGTTTGACACCAAATTTTTCTCATACTATTTTTCATCTCTGTGTTTCTCAGTGTATAAATTAAGGGATTGAACATAGGAGCAATAATGGTATAAAACAGTGCAACTACTTTATCCCCAGGGAAAGTGGTAGGAGGTCTAAGGTACCCAAATATTGCAGGTCCAAAAAATAAGATGACCACTGTGATATGTGAACCACAGGTGGAGAGAGCTTTCCGTCTTCCCTCTGCCGATTGATTTCTTAAAGTGAATAATATAATGACATAAGAAACAAATAAGACTACGAAGCTAACTGAGACAAGCACACCTGAATTGGCAACCACGAGGACACCCATAACATAAGTATCAGTACAAGCAACTTTCAGCAAAGGGAAGATATCACAAAAATAGTGATCAATTTCATTAGTACCACAGAAGGGCAACTGGATTGCCATAAAGAACTGAGGAAAAGAATGAACTGCCCCACCAGCCCAAGCAGTCAGGACTAAGAGATTGCACCTTGTCCTGTTCATTATAGTCATGTAGTGAAGAGGTTTACAGATGGCAACACAGCGATCTAAAGCCATGGCGGTAAGAATAAAGATCTCAATACTGCCAAAGAAGTGCATGGTAAAGACCTGTAACATGCAATTACCATAGGAGATAGTTTTTGACCCTCCTAACAGGCCGCCAATCAGTTTGGGTACAACACTAGTGGTATAACAAATATCTATAGAGGATAAATGACTGAGAAAAAAGTACATTGGTTGGTGAAAAAGAGGACTGGACAGAATGGAGATAAAAATCAGAAGATTTCCTGCCATCAGGACACCATAACAGAACAAGAAGAGCACGAAGCAAAATATTTGTATGTTCTGATCATCAGAAAGTCCCAGAAGAATAAATTCTGAAATATTTCTCTGGTTTTCCATGTATGTGAGTTGATGTTTTCTTATGTACAAATGAGTTATCTGAAAAGAATAAAATATAAATTTGGGTGAAAAAAATCAAAGATTCTCATGGTAATGTGAAATTTACTAAAATAAAGTATACGTATATAAAATATGAATTACCGACTTATGGAATTAAGCTATATTCTCTATTTATGGTTATTTTAAAAATCTATTTTTGTATAATTTTGTAATGGAAAAATAGGAATAATTGTTTTTCTTCAATTTTACCTGTAATTGCTATAAATATTAAATATTACTTTAAAATAAAACATTTATTATTATTAATTATATTATTTAGATAACTAACAAATGCTTAATTAAACAAAGACAAAAATGTGCTTTTAATATTTTGGAAAATGTGTGTACATTATCCATAAGACCAACTTTATTTCTTTTCTTCCTTTTTTTCTTCTTACTTTCTGCTTTGTTATTTCTTTTTTTTTTTTTTTCAAAAAGCGGTATATTATCACAGAGAGAGAGATTGAGAGACCAAACCGGAGAAAGCACTCCCTAATGGGGCATGGTCACTTGGCAATCTCTTCTCTTCCATTTCTCCATCCTTTCTGGACTTGGGTATACAAACACAAATGACCAATGTTTTTGTTCAAGCCACCAAAACTGGGATTCAAATTGCCTTTGGCCATGTGGGATCCAACTTCCTTAATCACTAGGATAATATTGCCTGAATTATCAGCTAGTAAATCCTCAGGAAATTCAAAACAAACTTAAACACCAACACATGAGTGGTTGAACTTCTATTTGTGAAGTTTGTTTTTCTTTTCCATGTGTACAAACATTGTCTATTGGTCATGCTAAACAAATGTAATCACTTGTCTATTTTGTTTAGAGAGATTTTTGCTATAGGGTGTGTGTGCTTGCAAGAGATATAGAAAGCAAGAAATCATCCCCTGGGGTGATTGCCATGCTACAATCCCTACTCCATTCTCTCAAAATTTTGGGCACATGCACACACACCTGGCATGAGTTTTAAGCTACTGGGTCTGAGACTTGATGTGTAGTCAACTCCATAAAAGTCCAGCAAAGGAAGCATTTTGCTATCTGCTGGTTCCCATCACTGTATAAATTAAAGAGTGGTTGAAAACTATGCAGCATAAGCAATCATGTGAATTAATGAATAAATCTGTGAAAAATCATAAGTAACTTTTTTCCCTATGCATTTCACATCTTAGAGATGTTTGTTTTCCTCAAAAACAAAACAAAAACCAACCAAACAAAAGAAAAAATCCTCTTATTCAAGTTTGTGATGGAAAGCAGTAAAGAAAATAAGGTCATTACGCTTTCTAAGTATGTTTGAATTATGCCTATGTCATTACTTTTAATAGATTATTTTTCAGTTTATACACAATCTAGGAAGCAATTATCAACCAAAGGAGAAGATACAGAAGGCAACTTTAAGACAGACTTTGTGAATAATTAGCACCACATTTGCTGCATACATGAATATATTAAAAATGAATGGATTTGGTTTTTGTATTTCATGTATATTCTTTTTGGAGTTTTTTTTTTTTTTTTTTTTTTTTTTTTTTTTTTTTTTTTTTTGCTACAGGGCATGGGTGCTAAGCAGACAGACAGAGAGACAGAGAGACAGAAAGTGAGAAATCACCCCCCGGGGGGATGGTCACACCGCAATCCCTTCTCCTTCTTTCTCCTCTTGGGATCTTGGGCACACACGCACACGTGCCCGATGTGAGTTTTTTTTTAAGCCACCGGGTGTGGGACTCGAACCATGGTTGACTACATGGGAGTCCAGTGACATAGCCATTACGCTGTTGGTCCCTTTCATGTATATTCTTAAGACACTATCAAATCAACAGAAAGAGAGAATAATATACTCAACTAATCTCTTTCAGTTTACCCACTAATGAGGTATTATTATCTGACTCTTGTAGGTTGATAAAAGCTAAATCAAACTTTTTACCTCAGTCCATAATGTAAGAGTTATATATGAACTACTGGTATATATCTTAAAAACATGGAAAGCTTTTGTAGCAAAATTATTAAGAAAGCATCATATCTAATGATTCATGAAATAAAAATCTTGTTTTTTTTATAAGCTTTGAGAGAATGTTAGATGGCAAATTGGTAAAAAGTATGAATTTAAAATGTGTGATCCACATTAGACTATTTGAAATCATTATTCAAAACTCTGACTTTATCCAGAGGAAATTTTAGTTTGTTCCTTTTTTTGTCCTCAGTATCGCTATATGGTTTCCTATCTTCTTTTAAAGAACAAAACAAAAATAATGATCAGACATAGAATGTTCAACAACAGTAACAAAAGAATATTGAAAACGTTTGTGGGGTAGAAATACATTGGTGTAGCCTCTAATTATTACAATTGATATGAATCCTTTGTTTTTTTTTTTTTTTTTTTTGGAGAGGTTTTTTTTCGCTATAGGGCGCGTGCGCTCGCCAGACAGACAGACAGAGACATAGAGACAGAAAGCGAGAAATCACCCCCCAGGGGGGATGGTCACGCCGCAATCCCTTCTCCTCCATTCTCCTCTCGGGATCTTGGGCACACACGCACACGCGCCCGGCGTGAGTTGTAAGCCACCGGGTCCGAGACGCGAACCGCGGTCGACTACGTGGGAGTCCAGCGACATAGCCATTACGCTAACTGCTGGTTCCCATGAATTCTTTGTTTTGAGGTAGGATAATACAAATTTTTCAAAAGTATCTCTATATAAAACCAATGGTTTTATATAGAACTATTACATAAAGTACATTGTAAATAATTTAATAGATGAAATCACATGATTAATCATAACATATGATTTTTCAATGAAAAAGATTCAAATTAAAATATAAATAATTTCAGAGACCAGCAGGTGGTGTGGTGCTTAAGGTCCTGGACGTTTCCACATGGCTGACCATGGTTCGAGTACCAGACCTGGTGGCTTGCTATCTAGCTTTCTCTCTCTCTCCCTCTCTTTCTCTCTGTCTCCCTCTGGTCAAATTAAAATAAACAAATGGATAAATAAATTAAATAAATAATTCTTTAAAAAATATATAAACAATTACTCAGGATCAGAAAGCTAGACAGTGTTAATGATAGAAAACATGTCTTCTTACTTAAATTGGGCCTGCATTCCCTACCTGAGATCAGAACTGGATGAGGAAAAGCCCTCCTGAATGTAGCAGTAAAAAAAAAAAACCGCAATCCTGAATCCTCATTTCTGTACAAAAGAATATGAAAAATAACAGGTCATCAAAATTCCCAGTTCATTTTTTCCCCTAAGTTTTCCTAAATGATTTTAAATCATTTTGAAATAATTCTTCCTTCTGTTTTATGAAATATAAATTCCTTAAGACAATATTCACCTTTGGTAACTAGATCATCATTATTACTATTACTATTATTACTACTATTATTACTATTATTTTTATCTCTAGTAGCTTTTAGTGCATTGTAGTCCAAGGAATATAACTACTGAATTCTGCTATAAGCAGAGGTAAAAGAAAATAGGGAAACTGAGATAAAAATTACTGTTATCATAAAAATATTTACTTTACCATAGACAGAAAGAAAGCTCCAGGTAACAACTGAAGTCATGAACAATAAAATAAATTATATTAATTAACCACTTATTACCGGGAGCTTTTTCAACAGAAGTAGAAGTGGCAACAGAAGTAGAAATGTTGAGGAACATAAAATAAACTGATCATATTGTGCCCTGTAAAGCTCTATAATGATTAAATGCAAATTTAAAAAATAAATGCATACTTTCAAAAATTAAAAAAAATTAAAGCCCTGTCATATTTGTAGGTAAAAGGTCTAGATTTATTTGTTGTTGTTTTATTCTCAAAGGAATTATTTTTTTCTTTATGACTATTTAAAAGTTGAATATAAGACTATATAATAAAGTTAATAAATATTATTTGCAGCATTTATATTTTTTTTGTTTCTTATTTTGACTAGAATAATTTGGCAAAAAATGATCTTATTCTATAAAACTATTTCAAAGTGTATTAGTCTAACATTCCCCTAGAATCAGAAGTTTTTTCTAAATAACATTCTTACTTTGACTAGAATAATTTGGCAAAAAATGATCTTATTCTATAAAACTATTTCAAAGTGTATTAGTCTAAAATTCCCCTAAAATCAGAAGTTTTTTCTAAATAACATGAAAATTATTAATCAATTCTTTAAAACTAAATAAACAAACTAATTAGTTGTAATATATTGAGCTACTCTTTTGCCTCTTTAAGTTTTATTTTCCTTTCCTGTACAGTTAAGATGTTATTGCACAATTCAGAAATGTAATGAGGGGATACAAGACCTAATATAGGTGTAATAAATGGGATATAAAACTGATTTTTGTTCCTGTTACATTTCTTCCTCAATGTGTAACTTAGTAACCACTCAAATTATCATGTACTAGTATACAACCAAATCCCATGGAGAAATATATAAAAATTATTACAACATGAATTTAATGAATGTGATTGAGTAAACTTCAATTAATTTATATGATCTGTTGGTGAACAAAGTAAATGTAATAATAGATTGTTTATTTTAGGGCATTTCTTAGCACTAGTAACTAGACTATTTAAATATAGTGAAATAATTCTTTTTATAATGGTATTAAGTAAAAATTATGCATGCTCTTTGGAATGTACATTCAACACAATAAAAATAGAAGTTCTTTATTTAAAGTACACTTTATGCCATACATTCATTTTTCTGTTATAGCATCAGAATGTAGGATAAAAAAAAAGAATGTAGGATTATACAACTTACCTCAATTGACTCATATGCAACTGGAATATTTTAGGATGGAAGGTTTTTGAAAAACATAAAATTCTCCATTGTAGCAGATATTCAAAAATAATCTGTTATTTTTAATAGAAATAAGGAGAAATATATGATAGTATAAGAATAAAAAATAATGTAATTCCCTGTCAACTTGGAGCTGCTTTACTTTGGATTGTATTATAGTTCTTAACTGAATTCTGCTTATAAATAATGCAAAATTAAAGCTAAGATAATATTAAGTAATTAAATTATCATATGTTGCAAGAGAAATTATAGTCATTAGAATAAATTCATACACAATAAGTGTAAATAGCATATAGTCAGCTTAGCACATGGTTGCTGTGATTCTCCCTGATACAAAGTGTTAGGATTAATTTATTGGCCATCAAGTCTGAGTGAATGTCTCATTAGACAAAAATAAAACTGCACCAGGAAGAGTTCTTTAGATACTTACTTGGCCAGATCTTGAGCATCAAAAATCTGAAATAAAATGTAGAGAATTAAAGACAGAAATTCAAACACACCCAGATTAGTTACCTGAAAATATTTTGGAAATCTCAAAATAACCTAACTCTTCTGCCTATTTGTAAGGGAAGTGGACTTTAAATATTTACCAAATAAAAGAACATTCAGTCCTTGGGAAAGCAGGTGGGAATTTTGAATGCCCACTTAACATCTTAACAAGAACTGAGACAAAAATAAATAAATTATAAGAAAAAAACCCTTCAAAACCTAGCATACATTTTAAGTCCTAAGAGTCATTTATTTTACCCTTGTAACTGAAGAAAACTAGTTTGGAAGGGAAGAATATATACGAAAGTGACAACGTGAGAATTAATGGGTCATTGAAAGTTCCAAAAAATTATATTCCGAAAGGCATTTCTAAACAGATCTTGGCTAAATGCTGCTAACCCTCTGTCCATAGTTAAGTTCTGGCGCCTCTGGGTATTTACTTCCAGTTTTGCGTTAGTGTGACTCAGGCACCATATCCCTGAAGACTCCAACATGTCACAGTGACAAAACAGTTTAGAAAACTTACTGCTCTGAGGTTTTCCAGCTTTCTGAAGAACTGAAGGGAAAACAATGTAGCCCATGTAGTGTTAGGTTAGATTTCAGGAAAATCTGAGCTGGAAATAAAGAAAACTTAAGTTGAGCATTTATAGTCCAAATATAGACTATAAGCAAAACTCTGTATGGAGAACAGGTAAATCAGTAAAATCAATGATAAGCAAGATCATACTGGTACCAGCTGACTTGTTAGGGGCTAGCACTGCTGGAGGGTGGATGGCTTTGAAATGAATACAGAGAAATAAAGCCAAAATAGCACTCTTTCTGATGCATGGCAGCAGAGAGAAAAAAATATATTAATACATCATCAAATGAAGACTATATTTAAATTTCAGCAGAAAATAGCACTCATATAGGAAAGCTCTTATTCTCTTTTCCACTTGGTTCTTCTTTTTTGGAGAGAGATTTTTGCTATAGGGCATTTGCACTCACCAGAGAGACTGAGAGAAAGAGACACAAAGTATCAACCCCTCCCCCAGGGGGTGTGGCTATGCCATAATCTCTTCTCCTCTATTCTCCTCAAGATTTTAAGTCAGAGACTTGAATCATGATTGACCACGTGGGAGTCCAGCAATATAATTATTACACCGTCTGCTGGTCTCAATTAAGTGTTTTTATCTAGGATGTAAATTTAAGTAACCCAGGTCAGCAGGTGGTGTAGTAGTTAAGACCCTGGATTCCCGTATGTCTGTTTGCAGTTGGAGTACTGGACCGGCGACTTGAGAATCACACTGGGGTGTGTACAGATGTGCCCAAAATCCCAAGAGAAAACTGGAGGAGAAGGGACTGCAGCATGGTACCCCTCCTTGAGGGTTTATTTCTCACTTTCCTACTCTATCTCCAGTCAACACATCAACACAGGCACCCTGTAGCAAAGATTAAGTACATGAGACTGAACCGATGAAACAACATTCTGTAACTTGACTAAATTATTGCTGCTTTTCTCCTAAGCTTTTTTTTTTCGGTTTTAAAAAATTTTTGTCCTGTCTTGAGCTGTTGATAGGTGCATGTACCTACTATTTGAACAGAATACTAACCTGTTTCTAGGCTTTAAGTTTCAAGGAAATATCATTACCAGTTCAAAATTACTCTTCTTGAAATTACCTGCTGGAAGTAGTTAGATTACTTATGATATTGTGTGATCAACAAAATGTTGGGGAAAAAGGAATGGAAGACAACTGTATATAGCAGAGATAGTGTAATAAGAGAGTGGGAAAGGGCAGAGGGTCAAACATGGGGTAAAAAACATATATGTATGTATACATATGTATGAAAGTAGAAATGGAATATTATTGATGATAACGTGCATGATTAAGCCACTATGCAGTTTATTCTAGATGGGAAACCACATTTAGTACGTTGTGATGATGCTCAGGGAATGAATGTTAAGTAATTAAAAAAAAAAAAAAACTTGCAGGAGAAAAAAAAAAAAACAGTAAAACTGTTCGTATCGAAATTAAAAAAAAATTCATATTTGATGACTGCAGTAAGCTATATAGCCCCAGCTGGGTACTACTTTATAATATGTTCATTCTACTCACTGGGGTTTATGCCTAAAGTCAGACTTGGGTTCATGTATAAGTATATATCAGCTGTGCTACCTATTGGATATATTTAGACTAATTAAGTTCATTAGCAAATCAATTAAATGGGGGAGGGGAAAGGCATAGAAAGCAACCATGGATACCAGAGACAATGTGGGAGGAGGGTGGGACATGGCAGAGGGTGAGGGATAAGGAATCAAGGATGGCAAAACGAAAAACAAAGTATACAAGACATAAGAAATGGAAAATTATTTGCTGAAAACATGTATGTTGATGTGCTTGATTGAGCCAATACACAGTGTATTTTGGATGGAAAATTCATTTGTATGCTGTAATGATGTATAGTGAATTAATGTAAAAAAAATTAAAGAGAAAAGAAAAAGAACTATACAGAAAATAAACAAAAACAAAAGAAAAAAAAACCTTAAAAAAAAAGTAACCCTGAGTTAATGAATTATCCTAGCAGTGTCTAAAGAATATCAAAAGCCAGAGTTTTACTAATAGTCCACTTCAGTATTATGCCTCGTGGTGACCAAACTTCACTCAAGCTAGCCTTATCAGTTTAAGAAGGTAGCTGTCAATACCTTTAACCTCCTACTTTTACAAACATACATACTTAGATACTCCTTAGCGATATATAGATACTGCCTTTACATTCTCAAATCTTGAATTCTCCCCTAGTCATATAACTTATTCTACTGAAAATATACTAACTTTTATAAAAGGCAATTTATTATTTTTTATGAATTGTGCTCTTCTTATCACATACAAGAATTATTTACCTAAAAAAGTCATAAACATAATGTTTTACTCTTAATATTTTATACTTTGAGTTTGGATTGAATGATTTGGCATACCATGTTATGCACTAGAAGCATTTTCTTTAAATTTTTATTGCTCTGAAGTTAAACATTGGCACTTCTCTCTTCTATGACCAATGTTAGCATTCTTCAGCAAAATCCTCTTTATCTGAAATGATTTCTTCCGACTTTCTATGAGGTATTAGTGTCATCAGTCTTTGCTGGTATGCATTTTACAATCAGTTCCCAAATAATCTCTACAATAAAGTAATTTAAAGAATTCCCTATTTTCGGACCAAAAGATAGTGTAATGGTTACCTCACTGGACTCCTGTGTGGTTAACCACAGTTTGAGGTCTGGATCCAGTGGCTTGAAACTCACACTGGGTGTATGGGGGTGATCTCTTGCTTTCTGTTTCTCTGTCTTTCCAGAAAGCTCATGTGCCCTATAAAAAAAATCTCTAAAAAGTAAATTAAAAAACCCTCTCTCTTAAAAAAATAGTTTCATATTTCAAAATAGTAACATAATACAGTATTTTAGAGAAAAGTTAAAAACCAGCTTACAGGGATTGGCAGGTAGCATGGTGGTTAAGGCCCTAGACTTCCACATGACCAACCACGGTTTGAGTCCCAGACTTAGTGGCTTGTTTTCTCATTTTCTCTTGCTTTCTCTTTCTCTCTGTGTCTCTGTCCCTCTCTGGTAAGAAAACAAGCCCTATAGAAATTTTAAATAGTAATATTAATAAATAAAATTAAATATTTTTTTAAATAAGGAAAAAATCAATATAGGCTGCTTCTGGAGGTATGAGCTTGTACCCATTACTCAACTGCTCAGTGCTTTACTTACTTCCTTTTTTATGAGTTTAATTCTGTTTATTTATTTTTTTATTTAATTCTATTTTAATTTATTATAGGTCACGTACACTTACCAGAGAGATAGAAAACAAGAAATCACCCCTGGGGGGATGGCCATGCCACAATTCCTTTTCCTCTTTTCTCCATCTTGGGCATGCACATACATGCACTTTGTGTGTTTTAAACCACTGGGTCCAGGATTTGAACCATGGTAGACTATGTGGGAGTCCAGCGATGTAGCCATTTTGCCATCTGCTGGTCCTTAGTGCTTTACTTTCTTCATCTAAAATGAAGGCCATAATATCTGTTATTATTAAATTATTATTTATATTATGACATTATTAACAATAGATATTATTTGGTGTTACTATCATTATTATTATCTATTCTCTTGATTTTTCTATTATTTGTCATTATTCTAAAATCAAATATTCTTTTCTAGAGGTCAGTATTACAAGATGTTTGTATAACCTACTGGTATACTAAGAAGTTTTACAAATACAGAGTAGATCAATGGCAGTATCATACTTAATTCTTCACTGCTTACAAAGATCTTTTAAATCCATTTCTCTAATTAGTTTTGATGAATAATCTCATGGAGTACCCACAGTGGCATTCCATGTACTGCCCAGAGCTGAAGAGCGCCCATCATCAGTGTGACTTTATCTTGAATCCTCCTAGGTCATCCTGGTTTATGCCCATTAATCACTATGTAATTATTAATAGTGCCATGTTTCATTCAAAATTCTCCAGTTCAGATCTCAGAACAAGAAAGTTCAAATTTCATACTTCTTTTTCTTTCTGTACTCTATTACATAACTATTAGTTGGGAACCTGATTATCATAATTTCTAAAACATGCAGCTAGTAGATAATCATATGTACTTCTTCCCTAGTTACCTTATACTCCGCAATGTTTTCAATATTTCCATTATAATGCTCAAATTAATAACAGACTTAATGGCAGACAGGAAGGTCATTTCCTTTTTTCTTTTACCTTTATTTAAGAGGTTTTGCCATAGAGCACATACTCTAGCTGGAGAAAGAGAGAGTCAGAGACAGTAAAAGGAAAAGTGAGAAATCACACCCCACAGTGGATGGCCACACCTCAGTCTCTTCTCCTCCATTCTTATCCTGAGATATTAGGCCAGCATGCACACATGTCAGGCGTGATTTTCAAGCTACCAGCTCTGGGATTTGAACTGTAGTTGGTCATGTTGGAGTTCAGTGATATAGCCACTATGCCATTTGCTGGTCCCAGCATTTTATATAAAAATTACATGATACAACTTTTTAGCACATACTTTTTGGTGATACTGTCTTCACTCTCAGACATAGCCTATGACCTGTCACCATCTGTAACCACTCTACTATGTCATCATAATGAACAGAGAAAGGTGCAACAATTTTCATAGCACCATGAGCAGAAGGGTTTCTACATTTTCTTGCCCAGTTTCTTCTTACAATATTTTAGTTTTGTTTGGCCCCAATAAAATAGATCACTATTTCTGTGATAAGAATTCTTTTTTGGAACTGAACTGCACATGTGATTAGTTACTTAGTCATTGCCAATTCTAACCTAGGACTGGTGATCTTCTTAGTTTTGATGACTTTCTACTGTATAAAATTGTACAATGTGAGAGAATATTCTGCAGAAATTCACAGTAAAATACGTTCAGCCTGCCAAAATTTCCTCAAATATTATGAAAATCATAAACCCACAAATCCAAGGTTCCAACAACATCAAATACAAAAATTCTGAAGAAAATTACTCTTAAAGATACATCATAATAAATTGATTAAGTACTGGTGAAAAGAAAATTTTAAAATCAAAGACAGAAGACATACAGTGTTTTCACCAAAAACAACATAAAGCAGAAGACAGAGGGGCAATATTTTTCCATTTTTACACTAAAATTGTTAAATTATTCAGACAAAAATTGTCAACCTAGAATTGATATTCAGCAAAATATCTTTTAATAAAATATGAGGTAAAGACTTTCAGATATACAAGTCAAGGAACGCATTAGCAGCACTAGCCTGCATGATGAGAAACATTAATCAAGTCCTTTATTCAGAAGGAAAATAAGCCCAGATAGAATTCTGTATATACTGAAAGGATCAAAGGTCATCTGAAATGGTAAATTAATATGTAAATAGAAATAATATGATTTCTAAATCTGCTGAAATCAGTATTGATTTATTTTCCCTATTGTAAAATGTAATATTTCCAACAAGATTAGACAATTTAAATCTTAATAGTTCTCATTCATATAACAAATATTGGTACCAAAATTTGAAGGCTCACTTGATATAGCCATGATACCACCCCTAAAACTAGCTGAAAGTTAAGTTGCTATTCCTAACAATACAGTCCTAAGCCAGGGTAAAAACAGAGCTTGTTGTAATTCTTTAATTTAAATTTATTTTCAATTGACAAATAATAACTACATATTTTTTTCTGAGATGTTTCCATGCATGTGTACATTATGGAATGAGCTAATCTGAGGAATGAAAATACTATTATATCCCAGGCTTATCATTTCTTTGCAATGAGAACACTTTCTTGAAGAATCATTTCATTTTATTTATTTATTATTATTATTCAATTTGTCCAGTGAGGGAGAGAGAGAAAGCTAGCTGGCAGGTCCAGAACTAGAACTCTGGTCAGTCATGTGGGAGTCCAGCATCTTAATCACCATGCCACCTGCCAGTATAAACATTTTATATTTATTTGTTTGAATATTTGGAATATAGAATACACCATTATCATCAACTATAGTCAACAGGCTGTGCAAAAAATCACTCAGATTTATTTATCCTGCCTAACTGAAACCTTGTACCCTTTGGTCAACATTTGTCTTTTCTTCATTCATTCTGGTAACCCTCATTCTACTCCCTATAAGAATTAGACTTTTGTAGATTCCACATGTAAGTGAGATTTCTATTTTTTTTTTTTTTTTTTGGAGAGGTTTTTGCTATAGGACGCGTGCGCTCGCCAGACAGACAGAGAGAGACAGAGAGATAGAAAGCGAGAAATCACCCCTCAGGGGGGATGGCCACGCCGCAATCCCTTCTCCTCCATTCTCCTCTCGGGATCTTGGGCACACACGCACACGCGCCCGGCGTGAGTTTAAGCCACCGGGTCCGAGACTCGAACCGCGGTCAACTACATGGGAGTCCAGCGACATGGCCATTACGCTAACTGCTGGTCCCGAGATTTCTATATTTTTATACCACAAGAAATGTAAGAAATAGATCTGTGGCCTCATCTGTGGGTTAGATGGTGGTACAGAGGTTAAACATGAAGCTCTTAGAGGTTGACACACCTGCGAAGTTCTATGTTTGCCTCTGAAAACCTCCCTGAGAACATCGAACATGCACATGCTCATGACCAGGGCTGGCTGCAGCTGGGGTTGGAACACGGCATCAAGACCCAGTTGGTAGTGCTGTCTTGTTCTGTCTCTGACTCTGTCTATCTTACTGTCTCTTTCTCTCTGTCTCTCTTACTCATGGAGAAAAGTAAACTTTTCTAAAAATGGCTTTATATTTTCTCTCTCCCTTTTTTTTTTTTTTTTTAGCAAAACATCATGCAACAGTTTATTAAATGAGAACATCTCATTGTTATATTGTCACATTGCTAGTCAGAGAAATGCTGCAGTGATGAGGAAAGCCAATGTTGGATCAACCAAATTCCTCATTTCTATAACATTTATTTATAAAGAACCAATGCTCAACACAGTCCAACACAATATTCTTGGTTATCTTCATAATGAAGTCTCTCTCCAAAAGTCATTTTCTAATGGAGTTTTCACTACATAAATTATACTTCATCATTTTTACAGTTCACCTCAAACTGTATGAGACAGGTATCACACTACCATTTCTAAACTGTTAGGAAATCTTTCACACATTGTCATCATCCGATGTGTCACTGCTGCTTGTCTCTGCGTCATCATTTTTAATTGTGGGTTTGAAAGTGATGTTTTTCCAAGGTCCAAGCTTGAAGTCACAGATCAGGTCATTTTTCAAATACTGATTTATCTCAGACCATTCTTCTGTAACTGGTCACTAATAATTTGGAATTCTCTCATTTCATCCTTGGTTAAGGGAGCAGATGTCTCATCGGTTCGCTGTCTTCCTGCCAGCACATTTCCTCGCTGTGTTCCGCCTTAAGTGAACTTGAAAGAACATCAGTTTGTGGAAAAGAAGAAGACTGAATGATCTGCTCAGGAATCACCAAGGCACTGTCAAATGGCTTTATCTTGGAAAAACCATTAGGTTTTAAGAATTGGTTCCACACTATTTAATCCTGCTTTGGCAGATAGCTGTCAATTTAGATAACAGCTGTCGTCTGCGATTGTAAATCATCTATGAAAGAGCAGACGTTAATAAGCCAGTCTCATGGTTCATGAAGTATAACAATTTCTAAGTGAAAATAAAATGGTAAGAAAAGTGGTATTAAAAATTGATTCTGTGGGGGCCAGCAAATGATGTAGAAGTTATGTCATTGGACTTCCACATGGCGAACTGCAGTGTGAATACCAGATCCAGTGGCTTGAAAACAATGCTGGATGCGTGTGCATATGTGCCCTAGATCCTGGAAGGAGAATGGAGGAGAAAGGATTTTGGTGTGGAGATCCCCTCTTGGGGATAATTTCTCACTTTGCCTCTCTCTGTCTCTGTCTCTCTCTCTGGTGAGTGTACACATCCTGAGTCAAAAAAAAAACTCTATAAAAAATTTATTCCATGAACACTGACTGAAACCACATTTCCAATGATAAATATGATAAAGACAAAACATTTTTCTAGTGAAATGAAGAGCTATAAACAAACACGATGCCACTCTAAACATAGCTTTGGGGTAGCAGCAGCACCTTAGCATCTGGACTGCCTCCATATTTAAGATATTTTGAAATCTATTAGAAGACAGTAAAAATGAGACTATTTTCAGAACTCTTAATTGAAACCCAACACTTTACAGTCCTTCCAAAAAAAAAAAAAATCAAGAGACAGAGACTAGCAGTTAACGTAATGGCTATGTCGTTGAACTCCCTTGTAGTCAACTACAGTTCGAGTCCTGGACCCGGTGGCTTAAAATCATGCCGGGCATGTGTACGTGCGTGCCCAAGATCCCAAGAAGAGAATGGAGGAGAAGGGATTGTGGCGTGGCCATCCCCCCCGGGCACTTATTTCTCACTTTCTATTTCTCTGTCTCTCTCTCTGCCTTTCTGGTGAGTGCATGCACCCTATAGCAAAAACCTCTCCAAAAATGAAAAAAAACAAAAAACAAAAAACAAAAAACAAAGAGACAAAGACTCTTACTTGAAGGGAAAATGTTTATCCCTAAGAGAGCTGTCAATGTGCATTTTTCAAATCGAAAACGTCACACTTGTGGATAAGCTGAGACAATGCTTTGAGACATACTCAGGTAAAGTTAATGTTTTAGAATCATTGTCTAACAGTTACTGAAACAAACCACATACCCTAATCCCTGGTCACATGAGGATAAAGGAGTTAAAGGTAATTTCTGTAGCTCTATTGCCCTTTGATTACTTTGGCCCTTCTGTGAACTTCCCACAAGGTGGTGATCAAGCAAACTCTAGCTTAAGGCTCCACAGAAGTTTAACCTGGGCCTAGAGGATATTTTTATTTGCCTATGTCTTCAGAGAATGTCAATAAATTGTAAATTTTTAACCAAGTTGTACCTTACCCTGTGAGTGTGACTGTGGGACTACAGAAACTCATCACTTGGATCTCAAGTGGGCCCTCACTGCTGGAGCATCACACTGTGGGTCCACAGTTCATTTCTTCGCTCATGGTCCTAAAGCACTGTTTCCCACCTTTCTCTTTATCTTCATAATCTCAACATATCCTCTTTCCTCAGTCTCAACCTATGACTTTACTTTCTACTTCACAGAGAAATCATGAGCCAATCAAAAAAGAATTTTTACAAACTCAGGTCACCCTATCTGCTCACCCTCTAGCATCTGTGCCCACATGGACTTGTTTCCATAGATTCCCCAAGAGGAGAATGGAAGAGAAAGGATGGTGGTATGACCATTTTCCCTGGGGGGAAGGGTGATTTCTTGGTTTCTGTCCCTCCAGTGAGCTCAAACGCCCAGTGAGTTCACATGCCCTATAGCGTGTGATGAAAATAAAAAAGAAATCCCATGTTTTTCCATCTTAATGTTTTTTTCCTCTGAGCATAATTTCTTCCAAGCTCATCAATGTTGTGTCTATTCACAAAAAAAAGTTGTTATTTTTTAAGGCTGCATAGTGTGTAAATATACTACATTTTATTTGTCCATTGATCTGCTGTCATATCTTGGCTATTGTAGATTATGTTTCAATAGATGTGGCAGTAAAGATATTTCTTCTACATACTGGCTTAAATATCTTTGGATAAATAAATACTGTCGATGGAGAATAAGCAACTCTAAAATAAAACTCTAATACGTTTTATTTCCAAGTAGAATGTGAGTGACATAGGCCCCAAGAGGAGTCAAACATGTCTTTCTCTTCAGGTGATCAGGTACAGGAGTTCCTTTTACTTGATTTTGAGAGTGAGAGACAAAGTTTTGAATTTAGTGAAAAGTTTTCCATTAGTCTGGCACAAAAAGTTGGGACATGTGGAAGTGGGGACCTGTAGGTTATAGGTGGCTTTAGAATTTTTAGGACAGTAATTGGAAAAAGAAGGTTGCTGAGATGAGAAAGGAATGTACTTTAACTAACAGAGGCTTAATATACATCACAAAGATATTCCAATGCTATGCCAAGGGCAGGATGTAGAAAGAATCCTGTTAAAAATGGGCCAAAATGGTCTATTAACATCTGTGGGCATGAACCCCCTTAGGCCTCTAGAAAGGAATTTGGAAAAATAAGAAAAAGCAATCAGACTTCTGTCCACAGTACCAAGAAGTGAGATTGATGGATCATGTGGTAATTCTATTTTTAGTTGTCTGAGTAAACTCTGTCCTGTTTTTAAAAAATGACTATAACAATTAATGGTAAGTGAAATAAGCTAAGCACAAAAAGACAACTAGTCTATAATCTCACTTAAATGTGAAATCTAAAAAGGGAACTGAAAAGTACAGATCAAAATGCTAGTTACCAGAGACTGGTTGTAATGACTGGGAGTAATGAAGAAAGGAGAAATGTAGTCAAATTGTAGGAAGTTCCAGACAGACAAGAGGAATAAGTTCTGGCATGGTGACTGTAGATTATAGCAATATACATTTCAAAATTGCTAAAGAATACAATTTAAGCATTCTCATTGAAAGAAAAGAAAATGGTAAGTAAGGTGATAGACATGTTAATTAGCTTGGTTTAAAGTTTCCACAATATATACATATATTAAAGCATCTCATTGCATGCCATAAATATATAACTGACTATTATTTGTTAAGTAAAATTTTTAAAAAAATTAAGAAAAATTAAAATTCCTTTTTATTAAGCCTACTTTCTTTTTTTTAAAGAAAGATTTTTCTTATAGGTCACATGCACTCACCAGAGAGACAAAAAGCAAGAAATCACTTCTCAGGAGGATGGTCATACTACAATATTTCATTCTCTATTCTCCTCTCAAAATCTTAGAAACACATGCACGCACACCAGGTGTGAGTTTAAAGTCACAGAGTCTGGAGCTCAAATCATGGTCGACTACATAGGAGTCCAGTGACGTAACCATTAAAATATCTGCTAGTCCCTCTATTAAGGCCATTTAAAAAATAAATAATTTAATTAATTTATTTTTAGTTTGCTATAGCTCACATGCATTCATTGAAGAGAGACAGAGAAAGAAAAAAAATGAGAAAGCACCCCCCAGAGGGAACAGCTATGCCACAATCCCTTCTCCATATTCCCCTCAGGACCTTGGATAAGCACAGGCATCCAGCATGGTTTTCTTTTTCTTTCTTTTTTTTTTTTTTTTTTTGGAGAGTTTGTTTGTCTGTTTCGCTATAGGGCCCACGTACTCATCAGAAAGAGAGAGACAGAAAGTGAGAAATCATTCCCCAGGGTGGATGGCCACGCTACAATCCCTTCTCCTCCAGTCTCCTCTTGGGATCATGGGCATGCTTGCACACGCATCTGGTGTGAGTTTAAGTCACCGGGTCCGGGACTTGAACTGTAATCGACTACATGGGAGTCCAATGACATAGCCATTATGCCAACTGCTGGTCCCCAACATGGTTTTTAATCCTCCAGGTCTGGGACTCAATCCACACAGTCAGTCATGTGTGATTTGTCTGTTCCAACCACTACACCATCAGTTGTCCCTTAACCTTACTTTTTCCCAGCTATTTTCTATTAGTTTCTTCTCTCTCGCAGTAAAGTACCATGGAATAGTATTTTACTTACTGTCTATTTCAATTTCTATTGGTCCACCTTAACCCTTTACCAACAGGTTTTCTTACCATTCCATCTGAACAAACTTTTTTTTCAATATTGCAAATCATCTTTATTCTCATCCATCATTTACATAAATCCATCAACAGTATTAGAAATATTTGATCAATCTGACTTCCTGATACACTTTATTCACTTTCCTACTTTCTGTGCTTGCTTGATTTCCTCCTGTTTCATGGGTCACTCTGTGAGTCGGCCTTTCCTCTGTGACCTCTGAAGGTTATAGAACCCAGGGCTCAGACCCAAGTCTTCTTTCCCTATGCAATTGCATACAGCATCAGCGCCTCTAATCCTATAGCTTTAAAAGTTATCTAAATGCTGATTGCCCACAAATTTTGATCTCCCTGTGCTATGCTTTCTATCTCAAGACTCATACATCTATTTGTCTAGATTTACACTTTCTTGTCAAATAAACATCTCAGATTCAGAAGTCTAACAAAAAATTCCACATCCCTTCATGTCCTTTACTTCCACACCATCTCCATGCCTGCAGGCTTCTTCTGCTCAAGGGATAGCAATTCATCTATGAGATTTTAGTCCAAATACTTTAAGTCACTCTACATGGCATGGATATTGGTACTGTCACAAAATTTGTATGTTTTAATTTAAACCCCAAAGTAATGATATTGAGATATGGGGCCTTTCAGAGGTGAGCAGATGATAAGGAATTTGCTATCATGATTGTGGTTAGAATTTTATAAAAGGACTTGAGGGAGTGAGTTGACTCTCTCTCCCTTCTGATATGAAAAGACACAAGCTTCACCACTCCTATCATGTGAAGACACATTTATAAGGGAAAGGACCTCACCAAACACTGAATCTGACGGCTGTTTGAATTTACTGACCTCCAAAACTATGAGAAATAAATTTCTATTTTTGACAAATCACACAGTCTTTGGTATTTTGTTATAGCAGTGGGAACAGAGCAAGACACAGTCTTACTGTTTCCTCTCCTACTTGACATTCTTTCTGAGTTGAAATTCTGCTTGTTCTATCTTCAAAATATATCCAGAAACAAACATTTCTTACAACCTTCAGTAACATCACCCTAGTTTCTCTAGCACATTTAATTTTCACCTAGATCACTGAAATTTACTCCCTAACTTATGCTCCTCCTTCTGTGTTGACCCCTTCCCCACCACTTCACCTCAAATGAATCCTAATATAGAGACCAGAGTGATCTTATAGGTAGGTCAACTCTTGTGTTTCCTCTGACCAAAATTCTTCAATGGTACTTTATTACACTCTCATGTAAAATGAAGTTCAGTGGGCCAGCAGGTGGCAAAGTTAAGGTGCTGGACTTATTTTCATTCAGTCTCTCTCAGGTAAGAGAGAGCACATGCCTATAAGAAATTTTTAAAATAGTAATAAGGATGATAATAAAATTTATTTTTTTTAAATGAAATTCACCTCTTTTTCTAAAACTTCATCTTGTGTCTTTGGAATTGTGCCTTGCTAGACAGCTTACTGTTTCTTAAATTCAGTAGACCTTCTCTTTCATATGGATGCATGTGGCTGTCTCCCTCATAGTGTTCTAGGATTTGTTCAAACATGGTTCTATCCAAAAAGCCTACCTTCAAAAGCTATGTAAAATCCAAATGCCCTTTGGGAACCAGCAGTTAGCGTAATGGCTATGTCACTAGACTCCCACGTAGTTGACCGCGGTTCACGTCACGGACCCGGTGGCTTAAAACTCAAGCTGGGCGCATGTGCGTGCATGCCCAAGATCCCGAGAGGAGAATGGAGGAGCCATCCCCCCTGGGGGGTGATTTCTCGCTTTCTGTCTCTATGTCTCTCTCTGTCTGTCTGGCGAGCGCACACGCCCTATAGCGAAAACCTCTAAAAAAAAAAAAAAGGGCTTTTGCAATAGGGCTTGTATACTCGCCAGAAAGAGACAGAAAGTCAGAAATCACCTTCTGGGGGGATGGCCACACCACAATCCTTTGTCCTCCATTCTCCTCTCAGGATCTTGGGCACACACAAACTCGTGCCCAGTGTGAGTTTAAGCCGCACAGTCCAGGACTCATAACCGTGTCAACTATGTGGGAGTCTAGTCATGTAATCATTATGCCATTTGCAGGTCCCAAGTTTTTACTTTTTTTTAATGAGACATTTTTGCTTTAGGGTGCCTGTGCTTACCAGAGAGAAAGAGAGAGACAGAGAGACAGAAAGAGAGAAATCACCTTCCAGGGGGAATGGCCACACCACAATCCCTTCTCTTCTACTCTCCTCTCAGGAATTTGGGCATCCACACACATGTACCTGGAATGAGTTGTAAGCTGCCATGTCTGGGACTGAAACTGCAGTTGAATAAATAGGAGTCCTGAACATACCCATGATGCCATCTGCTGATCCAACCATTAAGTTTTATCATAGTGACTGTGGGATGTATTGGATTATGGATCAATATGAGAAGAGACAAGTGGGACATATAACAAACAACCTACTGATAAGGACAGGACAAGGAAGGAAAACTATAGACCAATATCCCTGATGAATATAGATGCAAAGATTCTCAACAAGGTACTAGCAAATCATATACAACAACTTATCAAAAAGATTATACATCATGATCAGTAGGCTTTATCCCAGGAATGCAAGGTTGGTTCAACATACACAAAACCATAAATGTAATACACCATATTAATAGGAAGAAAGATAAAAACCATATGGTCATATCAATTGATGCAGAAAAAGCACTTGATAAGATACAACATGCCTTCATGATCAAGACTCTCAGCAAAATGGGCATAGAAGGGCCATTTCTCAACACAATAAAAGCTATCTATGAAAACCCATAGCAAACGTCATCCTCAATGGAGAAAAGCTGAAAGCTTTTCTACTAAAAACGGGTACAAGACAAGGATGTCCACTTTCTCCACTCCTCTTCAATATAGTACTAGAAGTCTTGGCAATTGCAATCAGAAAAGAGGAAAAAATAAAAGGCATTCAAATAGGAAAAGAAGAGGTGAAACTCTCTCTATTTGCAGATGACATGATTATATACATAGAAGACCCAATGGTTTCCATAAAAAAATTTCTGGAAGTAATACATGAATACAGTAACGTTGCAGGATACAAAATTAATATCCAGAAATCTATAGTATTTCTGTATACGAACAACAGGCAGACTGAGATGGAACTGAAAAAAGTTGTTCCATTTACCATAGCCACAAAAAGTATAAGATACTTAGGGATAAATCTAACTAAAGAAATTAAAGACCTCCATAAGGAAAACTATGAGAAGATAAAAAAAGAAATTGAAAATGACACAAAAAAGTGGAAGGACATCCCATGTTCCTGGATTGGAATAATTAATATAATCAAAATGGCAATTTTACCCAAATTAATCTACCTATTTAATGCAATGCCAAAGTACCAGACACATTCTTCACAGATCTAGGAAAGACAATCATAACGTTTGTCTGGAATCATAAAAGACCCCGTATTGCCAAAGCAGTTTTGCACAAGAAGAATGGAGTGGGCGGCATATCACTCCCTGACCCAAAAATATACTATAAAGCTGTGGTAATCAAAACAGCATGGTACTGGCACAGGAACAGACAGGTGGACCAATGGAACAGAATAGAATCCCCAGAAATGAATGCTCAAGCATACAGCCAACTGATTTTTGACAAGGGGCACCAGTCAATCCTGTGGGAAAAGGATAATCTCTTCAGCAAATGGTGCTGGCAAAACTGGATCTCCACTTGCAGAAAGATGAATCTGAACCCCTACCTCTCACCTCTGACAAAAATAAAGTCAAGGTGGATCAAAGATCTAAACCTAAGACCTCAAACTATAAAACTGCTCCTGGAAAACACTGGGGAAACTCTGGGAGACATTGGGGTAGGGAAAAACTTCTTACATAAGACTCCCAATGCAGTCTATGATCCCTAAAATAGACAAGTGGGATTACATCAGACTAAGAAGTTTCTGCATGGCAAAAGACACAGTGATTAGTGTGAACAGACAGCCCTCAGAATGGGAAAATATTTTTGTAAACTATGCATCAGACAAGGGACTGATAACCAGAATCCACAAGGAACTCAAGCGGCTGTTTTGGAAAAAGACAATCAATCCTATTAAAAGATGGGAGAATGAGTTGAAAAAACCACTTTCTAAAGATGACATACAAATAGCTAAAAGGCATATGAAAAAATGCTCAACGTCCCTCATTGTAAGAGAAATGCAGATCAAAACAACAATGAGATATCACCTAACCCCAGTCAGAATGTCTAAGATTAAAAAAACAAAAAATGATAAGTGCTGGAGGGGGTGTGGTGAAAAGGGAACTCTCTTACACTGCTGGTGGGACTGTAAATTGGTACAACCACTGTGGAGAACAATTTGGAGATTCCTCCAAAATCTACAAATAGAACTACCATATGATCCAGCAATCCCACTCCTTGGTATCTACCCGAAGGACAGAAGAATACTTAATCGAAAAAGTGCTTGCACACCGATGTTTATTGCGGCACTTTTCATGATTTCTAAGTCATGGAAACAACCTAAATGCCCACGAACTGATGAATGGTTAGAAAAACTGTGGCACATATACTCAATGGAATACTATTCATCCATAAAAAACAACAAATCCCTGACTTTTGAAAGGAAGTGGATGAATATGGAAGACTTACTGTTGAGTGAAGCAAGCCATGCTATGAAGGAGAGACATTGTATGTCCCCACTTAATATATACTGAGTGTCTGCACTCTAAATGTGTGTGTATATATATATATATATATATATATATATATATACATATATATATGTATATATATATATGTATATATATTGTATATATATACATATATATATATTTGAAACCATTCTGCTTCTGTTGTTATAGAGTTTTAAAATTATACAAAATTATAAGACATATTTTGAACATTATCTTTAAAATTCAGTATTTTGAGATCTTGAAAGTTGTTTGTAAACTGTCAAGAATTATGGAGTATGAGCTAAAATTTTTTGCTATGTAAAGTAAATGTTTGTGGAAAAATGTAAAAATAAATAAAGAAAAAAAGAAAAAAAAAAAAAACAAAAAAAACAAAAAAAACAACCTAGACCAAGGTATTGAAGTATGACTGGGTTTTGTTTTTTTGTTTTTTTGTTTTTTTTTCGCTATAGGGCGCGTGCGCTCGCCAGACAGACAGAGAGAGATATAGAGACAGAAAGCAAGAAATCACCCCCCAGGGGGGATGGTCACGCAGCAATCCCTTGTCCTCCATTCTCCTCTCGGGATCTTGGGCACGCACGCACACGCGCCCGGCGTGAGTTGTAAGCCACCGGGTCCGAGACGCGAACCGCGGTCGACTACGTGGGAGTCCAGCGACATAGCCATTACGCTAACTGCTGGTTCCCAGTATGACTGGTTTTTAAACAATTTCTGTCAAGCCAAAAAAATGAATGCCAAGGCAGCAACTTCATTAAACTAATTTATGACAAGAAAAAATCAAAGTTGTAACTCACTATTTTGAAAATTTCATTTCTTAAGACATTATAAGTCATTTAAATAAATTATTCTACCTAGAGAAAAATGTGTAGATCACAATAACATACAATATGCAATGAGCTCATGTAAATCTCCTGTGTGTGAAATGAAACCCACAAATAAGATGTGATTCAAGTTCATTCCAGATCATAGATTCTAGTTACTATAAGAAAATGTCCTTCTGAAATTATGGTACAGATCACAGTGCAAGAGCAAATAACTGAATGATCAGGACTGTGACCTAGAGTTCAGCTTCTGCAGCAGCACATTTGTCTGGCCTTGGGGATGTTCTTGCCCCTGAGAATACCCAATTATTAAAGCAGTTGGCTGGGAGTTCATTGTATTCAAGATCTTCCCTTCCATCAATGGAGAACTGGCCTCAAGGGAGGCAACCAGAATTATGTAAGTCTGTGCTGTCATGGATGCTTAATTGGGCTCTCCATTCCCTTTGCCTGGGTCAGTCATGCAGAGAAGAATGTATGCTCATGATGTATCTCCTAAGAAGCTGAAGAAAACTTTTCTATTGTTATCTAAAAATACACTCAACCGTAATTCATGAAGGAACATGAAATACTTTGGAAAAGGCTCTATCTCTTTTGAAAACTGTTGTTAAGATTCTCTGAGAAGATTCCTCATGGAAACTGGGAACTAGATATTTCAGGGCACAGGAGAAATGAAGATTTTCTACTCATAATTCAGCCTCCAGCAAGCAAAGCTAGTGTGGCAGGAGAGTTGAGCCATTCTCTGAGAAGATTCCTCATGGAAACTAGGAACTAGATATTTCAGGGCACAGGAGAAATGAAGATTTTCTACTCATAATTCAGCCTCCAGCAAGCAAAGCTAGTGTGGTAGGGAGCCCCTCTGGCCTTCTATCTCTGTCTCTGTGTCTCTGAGGTCTCTGTCTCTCTCTGCTCCTGTCTCCTCATTTTTTTTTTTTTTGGTAATTTTTCCTTTTTACGATTTTTTTAAAGGTAGAGTTTCTCTCTGGCTCTCAGCTCCATCTTTTGTTTTGTTAATAATCCCTTCTGCTCCTTTCTCCCAGGCAGGAGAGTTGAGCTATTCTCTGAGAAGATTCCTCATGGAAACTGGGAACTAGATATTTCTCGCGGTGCGCAAGCGCGCCGTGCAGTTTTCTATTTAGTGATTTTTTTCTCTTAAAAAAAAAAGAAAAGCAATTATAATTTTTTATTTTTTTGTCTTTTTTCTCTCTTTTTGTTGTTGTTTCTCTCTCTCTTTTTCATTTTCCTTTTTCTTGTCTCTCCATCCAATATCTACTGAATCTGCTGCACCAGCGATCAAAACAGAATGGCAATCAGATTCTAGAACACCTCTGTCTGCTTGCTCCTGAACATTGAGGCTTAACTTCAAGAATTTGAAAGAAACACGTCATTCATCCGATCACAAGAAATCACCGTCGGATCACGAGAAATATGGGAAAACGAGAAAATACCTCTCCTCCAATGGAAAAGAGTAACTCTCCTTCATCCACAAGCAGTTCGGTGAAAGTCATGGAAATGTCTGATAAGGAATTTAGAACATTCGTAATGTCGAAGCTAACAGAGATGGAAGAAAAGAGAGATAATGAACTGCTAAAGAGAAAGGAGAAAGAAGTTGCCGAGTTCCAGGAGATGAGGAAATTCTTGCAAGATCTAAAAGAGGAATTACACACTTTACAAAAGACTCAAATGGAACTACTAGAGATGAAGTCTATAATACAAGAAGTCAAAATCTCCCTTGAAAGTATTAAAAGCAGACTAGATCATTCAGAAAATAGAATCTCAGATGTAGAAGAGAAAATGGGTGGCTTAGAAAAGTCCACCACGAAGACTGAGAAAATGGCTCAAAAATTTGAGAATGATATGCGAGAAGTACTGGATACCATCAAACGTCCAAATATCCGGATAATTGGCATTCCAGAAGGTGAAGAGACCCATAAGGGCATTGATAATCTATTCCATGAAATCCTGAAAGAAAACTTTCCAAATCTAGAAAGGCATTCGAAGATCCAGTCCCAGGAAATACAAAGGACCCCAAATAGAATCAACCCAAGAAGATCTTCTCCAAGACACATTATAGCCAGGATGACCAAAACCGCAGACAAGGAAAAGATACTAAGATTGGCAAGACAGAAACATCAAGTTACCTACAAAGGACATCCCATCAGGCTAACAGCAGATCTCTCATCAGAAACAATGAGAGCGAGGAGAGAATGGGAAAATATATTCAAAGTGTTATGAGAGAAGCAATTTCAGTCAAGAATACTGTACCCGGCAAGATTATCTTTCAGGTGGGAAGAAAAGACAAGAACATTCTCAGATAAACAAAACCTGAAAGAATTTACCAGCACCAGACCAGATCTCCAAGAAGTTCTCAAGGGTGTGCTGTATCAAGAAAATTAAACACAGACACACGGAAATAAGAGTCAAAAAACTATGAAAGTGGCCAACTTAATCAGAGGGACAAGTCTGGAGCTGAATACTATATCCCAGAATTTAATCAGGAAAATTGAACCAGAACAGAAGATAAAAGTACATGAGACTGATAGGTTCATGCACCTTCCATTTGAACAGAATCCTAACTTGTTTCCTGGCTTTAAGCAAAGTTCCTTGGCATTTCTTTGAGTTAAGTTAAAACTGGTTTTCTTAGTAGTAATGAGTGAACTCACCATGGAAAGTAGTTAGATTATGTAGGAAATTGTGTGATCAATGCAACGTGGGTGGGAAGGGAATGAAGGACAATTGTAGACACCGGAGGTGGTGTGAGAGGAGTATGGGAAGGGACAGAGGGTCAGAAAGAGGGGTGGAAGTAATTCTAGGAACTAGTAATGGAAAATTTTTTGTAAGGTGCATGATTGTATCACTATGCAGTGTGTACTGGATGGGAGATTGCATTTTGTATGCTGTGATGAAGCTTAGGGAAGGAATGTAAATTGAGTTACAAAAAAAAAAGTTTCAGAAAAAAAAATATATCTATTCAATGACTGCAGTAGGATATGTAGCCACAGCTAGGTACTACTTTATAAGATGCGTAAAGTAAGACTTGTGTTCATGGAAATGTGGGTATCACCTGTGTTTGCTATGAGGGTATTTGGATTGATTAGGGTCTTTGGCGTTACAATAAAATGTGAGGAGAAAACAGTATAGAAAGCAAACATAGTTACCAGAGACTGTGGGAGGAGAGTGGGAGATGGCAGAGGGTAAGAGATAGAGAATCTAGGATGGGGGGAAAAAAGCAAAACATACAGAAGACAAGAAATGGAAGATCATTTGCTGACAATAACATGTTTGTTGATGTGCTTGATTGAGACAATATATAGTGTAATTTGGATGGAAAATCTCATTTTGTATGCTGTAATGATGTTTAGAGAATGAATGCAAATAAATAAATTGAAAAAAAAAACTGTTGTTAATAGAAGAGAATATAAATCCCTTGATGAGCCAGAGAAATTAGATTCTTGACTTCTGCCTTAAACATTTCAAGGTATAAACAAGCAAAAAGAAGCCTGTACATTTCAGTGATGATATACTCAATTTATCTTTTGAATACTTCTTATTCAAGGTTCTTCAAATCCATGAATATAGAACCAGCAGATATGGAGGGCTGATTAACTGGTAAGTACATATATACAAACACGCAAAAATTTTCACAGCATTGTTAAAATTACAGAAAATTGAAGTAATGTAAATCTCTACATACTGACTTTGAACTCTATCAATGACAAATTATTCATTAAAATATGAAGTATAATATATATGTATATATGTTGTGATCTATGGTTGCATAATTACATTACTGAATTGCATGTACAAGTTCACTTTTTCCATGTACAAATGCCTACCTGAAAGAATAAACCATCATGAGTAACTTATACATGTAAAGCGTGTTCCAGAAATCAAAATTAGAACTCAGTGTATGAGATTCAGGGCCTTTGCTCTCTGTTCTACACCATACAGTCTCCCTAATTCCCACCTCTGGGACTTTGCTTATCTGTTCCATCTGCTGGGAATAGCCCCCAGTCTTCCTTTTTCTTAGCCACAGTAGCTTTAAGGCTTAAATATTTTTTTCCTCTCATTTCCTCAGTTCATAGTTATTTTATTGCCATAATTTAAAGTTTATTAATCCTGTCCCTTATTTAAGGAAATGGGGCACATCTGAAAAGGTTTTAGAATATTTGTCTATTTAAGTAATTGGGAAATATAAGGGAGGGCTTTCACAAAAAAAATACCATTCATTATAATTGTCCTCGTGTTCATTAGAACAGCCTTTAAAAGAAGACTTCTTACTTATGCTCAATGAAAGAAAGTAATCACAAAGAGAAAACTGATGCTGTGATTCATCACTGGACTGACTGAAGTTCAAGGTAATGTGAAGTTCTTAATGTTGGCTAAAGCTTATCTAAGCATATAAATGGTAAAAAATAAATAAATAAAAACAATAAAACAGCCAGATTAAATGGCTTCATTGAGCCTGGTTGACTAAGAAATTGCAGCCAGACCATGAGGACCATTTGCTATCACACCTGGAGGCTGGAGTGGCACTACTATCTGTGTCCATCCAGCTCTTTGCAGTTTCCTTCCAACTGACAAAACGTCTTGGCTTGTTTTGGTGCCCAATGTGTCCTTTCTATTCTATTAGGGATTTTGAGAAATGTGTAAGAAGTACATCTTCCTGTGGAAATAAGAGAAACATGCACTAAACATGAAATAATGATATGGCAAAAACAATGAGAAGGTAGACTAAATACTTTGGGTGGTAAAGGTGATGACAGCTATTTAGAAGAAAAGGTTGATACAAGTCATGGTAAAGGCAACAGGCAAAGCTAGAACTGAGAATCATAAAGACATAACCAGGGGAACCAGCAGTTAGTGTAATGGCTATGTCGCTGGACTCCCACGTAGTCGACCGCGGTTCGCGTCTCGGACCCGGTGGCTTACAACTCACGCCGGGCGCGTGTGCGTGCATGCCCAGGATCCCGAGAGGAGAATGGAGGAGAAGGGATTGCGGCGTGACCATCCCCCCTGGGGGGTGATTTCTCGCTTTCTGTCTCTATGTCTCTCTCTGTCTGTCTGGCGAGCGCACGCGCCCTATAGCGAAAAAACCTCTCCAAAAAAAAAAAAAAAGACATAACCAGGAAACCAATTTAAATGTGTGAATTCTGTTTTCTTAATCTTTATGAATGTTGCCTTTTTTAACCTTTACAGCAGGGGTCAGGAGGTGGAAGTATTGCAGGCATGTGCGGGGGAGCTAAAATGAATAGCAGGTGGTAGCCTGCAAAAAAACTATAAAGAGGTTAGAAAATTTTTAATTTTCTTTCTTTGTTTTTATAAATTCTGCTATTGGTCTTGTGCACTCAGTGGAAAGAACAGAGAGAGAGAGAGAAAATGAAAAAGCAACCCCTGGAGGGGTGGCCACACCACACCATTTTTTTTTTCTTTCTTTGGAGAGGTTTTTGCTATAGGGCGCCTGCCCTCACCAGAAAGGCAGAGAGAGACAGAGAAACAGAAAGCGAGAAATCACTCCCCGGGGGGATGGCCACTCTTCAATCCCTTCTCCTCCATTCTTCTCTTGGGATCTTGGGCATACATGCACACATGCCTGGTGTGAGTTTAAGCCACTGGGTCCAGGATGTGAACTGGTTGACTACATGGGAGTCCAGTGACATAGCCATTACACTAACTGCTGGTCCCACCACACCACACCTTAATCCTTTCCCTGTTTTTTTCCTCTTTGGGGTATACATGAACAGGCATCAATTGCATCAATTTTGTTTTAAAAACTCCTAGGTCTGGAACTTGAACTGTGCAATTGGCCATGTGGGATTGAGCTACCCTAATCACCACACCACTGGCTGGTCCATTATACAATTTCCCTAAACCTCACTTGCTGCTTTGGAAATCCAGATAATCATAAGGCTTTATATGGCTACTTATAATGAATAAGAAAAGGTCATTTGCATATTGGCCATCAATGCTAAGCAATACAAGAGTAGTTATCATTTGTTTTTTTACTAACTGTGCTGCTGCAGAATTGAGGCTTGTGTAGGTTGAGATTACAAAATCAGCAGTAGCCTGGCTGAGATTTACAAGTCCCTTTGCTGTGTTTTAATCAAGGACTGTTTTTTGAGGACAAAAAGATAAGTGTAGAAAGAAATGGAGTTTTCTTGCTCTATGTGGATGGGACTGACAATCTTATAAATAAAGTAGAGAGATAGAGAAATTAATTCCAATGAATAATGGAGAGGGACCTGGTGATAGGAGTTCAATATTAGGTGAGAAATTTCAACTGTTTTTCTGTATCAAAAGGGAGTTGCTCTAAGTTTCAAGCCTCAGGTAGACAGGGCTTAGATATTGCCCAGAGCTGCAGTTTTCAATTCTTTATACATGAAATGAACCACCTGTCTAAGAAAATATTACCCAGAAACATAAACAGTTACTGCAAATTAAGAACTGACTGAGTTTGAAGAACTCAGAGTCACTCCTATTGCTTCTCATCCAGTGAACCAACTGCTATTATTTGAATGCCACACACCCCCCCAAAACTATGTACTGAAATTTGGTCGTGATGGAATTAAGGGGTGAAGATTTAATCCAACTATGGCATTAAAATATTTGTGGGAGGTGACTAAGATTAAATAAGGTCATCAGGAAGGACTCTCTATGATTGAATCCTGGTGATTTACAAGGTAGAAAGAGAATGGCACACAGACATGACACATCTCACCATGTGGTGTCCTGTGCCCCCTCAAGACTCTACAGAGTCCCCAGCAGCAAGAAGACCTCAGTAGGTGTGTCTCCTTGACCTTGGACCTCCAAGTTCATGAGTTGAGAAAACTTCTATTCTTTATAAATTACTTAGTGTGGTATTCAGTCATTAGGGTTGGAAATAGGATAAACCACTATTCTTATACTGCAAATGAGGAACCTAAGGCTCAACAAACAGCATGCCCAAACCACAGCAACACAACCAACCTGGAATCAAACCTACTTCTCATTCCTGACTGCACAGTCAGAGCTCCTTATACTTCACAAGGACTACTACAAGAAAGATCTCTGTTATTGGACTAGGAGAGAGAGAGAGGATGAGATTAAGTAACATGGGATGCTTCCAGTCTCCTATTGCTATTCTGCACTTTGTGTAAGGGGTGGGAATGCTGTGAGTGATTACACAGCAGGAGTGACCCCTAGCAGTCACAGAGAGGTATAATTGTAAAGCAATACTTTACAAAATTCCTAAATGTGGAAGCCAGACTATATTGATCAGTACTCTGTAACTGGACGCAGGTTTTCATTAAAACATTCCTATTGGTTGTAGTAGTAATTCTTCTGAAATACCACATAATCTATTCTTTGCTCCAATGGTAGAGCAGAGTAGATAAAAATTTGAGCTATAATATCAAAATGCCAGCAACACAGCATGATAGTTATATAATCCAGTGCAAACTGTTTAAATTTCTAGGGCATCAGTTTCTTTTTTTGCAATGAGAATAGTAAAGGTACCTCTTGTGGTATCATGAGGTTTAACTAAGGTAATGTATCTACCTTATCTGCAACAGCACTCCAAGATATAGTCAACCTAAAAGTTAATGAATTAGGTGTTGTCATTGTTATTATTTTTAAGATATTTTCCTGTACGCATAATATAGTGCAGCATTAGCATATGAAAGTGATAAGGAAAGGGAAAGAGAGGGAGAGAAAGCACCCTCCAGGCTCTGATCAAGGCCCAATCCCATTTTTCAAATCCTTCATCCTCTCAGAGCCCAGGCTTTTGAATACATACCCAGTGTGTTTTCATATTTCCTTCATAAGCCAAAAAGAAAGAGAGAGAATGTTCCGCTAACATGGTCTTACTGACATGATCTACCTTCGCCTCAGCCAGCCCCAGACAATGGGAACACATGTGTCCAGTATAATCAGGGAGGCCTCCAGATGTAAATCTGGGACCTTCCCATGTGGGTAAGCCACTTTGCTACCATCTGTCTCCTTATTGTGATCAAAATTACAACAAGGAATTCTATGATCTATTTATGAGAGGAAATGTAGCAATGACTTAGATTGATTCCATTGAATCATTATATCCATACATCTGAACCTTTGCTACACCATCATCATTTGTAATATTCATCACCAAATGATATTAGTCAAGGACTATATAATGACTAGTGTTAGGTAGATGTTGGTCATTTAGAAAAAAAGTATAAAATTACAAGAGAATGACCATATTATTTGAAAATAGAGCTCAGAAAGAATAACCCATTTCAAATAATAGTTTTTAAGATAAAACGGGATAATAACTATAATACATTTAGCATAGCCATGGGTAAATAATGAACTCCCAGTATGATTACAAGAGAAGCAATATTTATGTTTGGGAGCATTGATTCTGAACTCAGAAAATACAGTGCACATTTCCAGCTTCACCACTCACTATCCATGCCAACTTGATTACATTTCTTGAACTCCCTGACAGTGAGTTTTTTTCATTTGTTTGTTTGTTTTGTTTTTGTTTTTCCTATGTAATATAAAGTTACTTGTAGAGTTATTCCAGTGCCTGGAATGAGATGGGTGCTCCAAAAGCTTGGTTATTAAAAATAACAATTACAGAGGCCAGTAGGTGGAGTTGTGATTAAAGCACTGTGTTTCAACCTGACTGACAGTAGATTGAGTTCTGGACCTACTGGCTCGCTTTCTCACTGTGTCTCTCTCTTTCTTGCTCTCTCTCTCTCATGCTGGTGAATACATGTGCCCTGTAGCAAAATTAACAATAATAATAACAATAGTAATAATAATTAAATAATTCTTTTAAAATGAATTATAAATGGAGAAGGAAAAAGAGAAATTATTTCATATGAAAAAATCACTTAAAAAGAGAGAAGAGACAGGAAGTGAACTTGCATTAATGAAGTATCTGAATTTCAAACTCTTTATTTATTATATTCTTCTTTTTTCTTTCTTTCTTTTTTTTTAAGACAGATTTTTGCTTTAGAGCACGTGTGCTTACCAGAGACAGAAAGCGAGAAACCACCTCCTAAAAAGGAACAGTCATGCTGCAATCCCTTCTCCTCCATTCTCTCAGGATTTTGGTGTGCACACAAGCCCTGTGAGTTTTAAGCCATCGGGTCAAGGAATCAAATCGCAGTAGAATATGTGAAAGTCCAGGAACATAACTGTTATGCTATCTGCTGGTCCCTATTTAGTAGGTTTTTAAAAGTTAAGTATTTGGAGGGTGAGTAAATGTATAATTATGACCAACAAGCTCCCCAAGATCCTGGAAATACAGAGGCCTAATAGACACTAAATAACACTACCTATTTATTTTTTAGGTTTCCCAACTTTCAGTTGGAACTCATGTCAATACCTGATAAATGGAAAACAAAAACAATGTGACAGAATTCATCCTTTTGGGTATTACAGAGAACCCAGAGTTGAGGAAAATATTTTCCATTGTGTTTCTAATCATGTATGTTGCTACACTTTTGGGAAACTAACTCATTATAGTAACGTTAATCACAAGTCAGAATCTACAATCACCTATGTACTTTTTTCTTGCCTTCTTGTCCTTTTTGGATGTCACCTACTCTTCCGTCATCGCCCCCAAGGTGATTGTGGACTCCCTCTCTGAGAGCATGACAATCTCCTTGGAAGGCAGCATGACCCAGCTCTTTGCACAGCACTTCTTTGGTGGTGTGGGCATCATCCTGCTCATCATGATGGCCTATGACCACTACATGGCCATCTGTAAGCCCCTGCACTACATGGTCATCATGAGCCCTCAGGTATGCTCCCTAATGGTGGGAGGGGCTTGGGTGGGGGGATCCCTGCATGCCACAGTACAGCTTCTCTTCATGTACCAAATACCTTTCTGTGGTCCCAATGTCATTGACCACTTTATGTGTGATTTGTTTCCATTGTTGAAACTTGCCTGCATGGACACCCACACCCTGGGTCTCTTAGTCATCCTCAACAGTGGAGTGATGTGTATAGCTATCTTCTTTATCCTAATTGTTTCATATATAGTTATCTTTTGTTCCCTGAAATCTTGCAGTTCTGAAGGGCAGCACAAAGCCCTCTCCACCTGTGGCTCCCATCTCACAGTGGTCATGTTGTTTTTTGTGCCATGTATTTTCTTGTATGTGAGGCCTGTGGCTACCTACCCCATAGACAAGGCTATGGCTGTGTCTGGTACAATTATTCCACCCATGTTAAATCTCTTGATCTACACTTTGAGGAATGCAGAGGTGAAAAATGCCATGAAAAAACTATGGATGAAACAAAAGATTGTGGTTGGCAGGTAATAGTCTTGCTGATAATATGATATATTTTCCATCTGAAGTTGTTCTTTCAGAAATGTGTTAGAAATGATAAAGTCCATTCTCCACTGACAGTCAATGGGACCTTCGAAAATATTAATTTGCTTTATGAGCTGAGTATTTATAATTTGAAGATTATAATAATTTTACACCTTTACCTTCCTTAGTTTCTCATTCTCTTAGAAACTTTTTACTTGTCTTAGAACTTTCTTTTCATTTTACCAATGCTTCCATCTCTCCCAACACCTTTTAAAAATATAATTATTTAATCATATTGATTATTATTATTTTTTAATTTGCTATAGGGCACATGTGATCACCAGAGAGATAGAGAATGCAAGCCACTAGGTCTTAGACTTGAACTATGGTCAGTCAAGAAGTCCACTTCCTTAGCCACGATATCACCTCCTGGCCATGCCAAACACTTGTCTTCATATGCATCAGTCCCATTGTTCTTTTTCCTATTTGCCCCAGAGCAATGCAAGTCTTTTCTCACTTCAATGTTGGTACATCTCCCTCTCTAAAAATGAGTCCCCTTTTTCCTCATATGGCTGTTCCTCTGATTTTCTCTCTCTCTTTTGTGTAGAAGTTTTTGCCTTAGGGCATGTGTGCTCACCAGGGAGAGAGAGAGTCAGAGAGAGAGAGAAGGAGTGAGAGGCAAAGTGAGAAATCACCTCCCAAGGTGGATGGCCATGCTGCAATTCCTTCTCTTCCCAAGATCTTGGGTCTGAACATATATGCATCCCATCCAGTGGCATGAGTTTCAAGCCAATGTATTTGCTGCCCAAACTGTGGTTTGCAGTGTGGGAGTCTAGCAATGTAACCTCTAGGCCATCTGCTGACTTCCCTTGTTTCTCTTTAACTTTTGGTCCTAAGTTTTAACCCATGACCAGACTAAGTGTAATTTCCTGAGAAGCCTTCCCCCATTACTCTATTCAAAATTCTTCCACTACTGCCATTATTCTTTATCTGCAACATTTTCATTTTCTTTATAGTGATGATCAAAAGTATAATTATTTCTGTATAGTTATGAATTGACTTACCTTATTTTCTATCTCCTTCTCAAGATTGAGTGTTTTATAAGAAAGAAAAATACATTAGTTTATCACTTCTATAACTAGTAGTTAATTTTTAAAATGATATATTCATTTTTTACAATCGATCACTTTGTATCATTACACCATACCAAATGAATTTTTCCATTCTGAATACACTGCATATTGGTGCAAAGACATTGCCATATGAATTATAATCAATAGATTTCTTTCCATTTGGGGTCTTATAAATGTTTTCTTCTTTCTTCTTTCCCATGATTCCTTACCTATCATTATCTCCCATTTCTCACCCTTCTCCCACACTGCCTCCAGTGTCACAATTGCTCTCCATGCTTTTGTAAGTTCCGATTACTCAATTTCTGCGATCCAGTGCTAATATTCAGTATATATTGGTTTCATAGTCTGACTTGCTACCATTAGCAGTAAAATGTCCATATTTGTCTACTTTCTATCAAATGCAAGGACTCATTTTTTAATGGCTGAGTAATATTCCATAGTGTATATGTTCCACCCTTTTTCAATTCATTCAATAATTCATAGACACTTGGGTTGATTCCATGTCTTAGCAATTGTGAAAAATGCTACAGTAAACATGGATGTGCAAGTAATTTTCTGACTAGATATTTTCCTGTCACTTGGGTAGATACTTAGAAATGGAATTGCTGAGTAATATAGTAGTTCTATTTATATAATTTTGAGGAACCTTTAATATTGTTCTTTGCAGTGACTGTAATAATTTACATTCCCACCAATAGTGTAGGAGAGTTGCCTTTCCACCAAAGCCTTGCCAACACTTATCTTACTTTCATTTTTTAATTTTAGCCATTCTGACTGGGGTTAAGTGTTATCTGGTTTTGATTTTAAAAGCTTCTGCACACAAAAGAGACAATAATTAGAATAAATCAGCAACCCTTGAAATGGGAGAGCATATTTGCAAATTGTGACTCAGATAAGGAGCTCATAACCAGGATATACAGGGAACTCAATCAGAATACCTGAAAAAAAATTCTCAACCCAATTAAAAATGGGTAAATGAACTGAACAGATAACACTCTAAGGAAGACATACAACTGGCCAGAAAGCATACAAAAAAAGAAATACTCAACATCTCTTATAACAAGTGAGATGCATATCAAAATCACAATGTGTAACTATTTAAAAAAATAGAAATGTGATTTCTTAAAAGAAAACATAATGTTTAAAATATCTGTTCCATAAGAGTCACTAGACTTCCCTGACATAAGTCTGAGCAAAATGTATGGAATAACTGTTTTCAATATTAGACAACATATAACTGAGGTTTCTTAGAGAAGGGAAACAACTTAGATGAACATCGGATAGCTACAGAATTCTGCTGGTGTTGAGTTTTGTAATATGTTGTAGGTAGGAAGGACAAGCATGTCATCATAATTCTCTCAGAGATCAGAAGTCAGGGCAGGTGAAGAGGCTTCAATCTGTGAAACAGAAGGCTATAAAGGAGGCCTATGTAGACAAAGAAAAAAGTCAGTTTTCGGAGTGTCTTGTGTAACCTGAATCAGTTGCTGTATTCTTAGAAGTCTAAGCTGAACCTGTGTGGGATGAAACTCCACAACAGAGACTAAAGAATAAGATTCAAGGGGCCAGCATATGATGTAGTAATTATGTTATTTGATTCCCACATGGCTGGCCTCCATTCAATTGCCAGATCAGCGGTTTGAAACCCACAGCAGGCATGTGTGCATGCGTGTCCAAGACCCCAGAAGAGGAATGGAGGAGAAGGGATTAAGAAGAGCCCATCCCTTCAGGGGATGACTTGTTCCTTTCCCTCTCACTTTCTCTGTCTCTCTCTTTCGAGTGAGAAAATGTGACCTAAGGCAATCACTACTCAGAAAAACGAAAAGAATAAAACTCAAAATATGTGTACTTTAGAGGTGACTTCAAAAAGTTCATAGAAGAATGGAGTTAAAGATCAAGTTATTATGTTGCAAAAGAAATTTAAAATTCATGAATATTTTTCATAATTTGCATTTTCTGTGAACTTTTTGAAGAACCCTTATATAATTTTCATTCATCCTTCACATTCTTTGTAATTTGGGTTCTTTGTTTTTCAAAATGACTGAGGGGCAGGGTAACCAAATCCCACCATCTAGTTACTGAACAGAGAGACAGCTCAGTTGTGGCAAGAGATGAGAAACTAGAGTCCAGAGACATAAGCTCTGCACCATCTATTGGCCCCAGGAGTGATAGGTATTTAAGTGTGTATCTTTCTCATTCCAAAATGAATTTGAATTCTCTCAACTTATCTCATTAAGCTCCATTATGAATTTTTTCAACTTATCTCAATAAACATTATGTTTTTAGAAGAGGTTATGGGATATCTCATATAGATTATTTCTGCCTTTTAATAATTATAAAGTTTCACCAAAGGCTTAAACTTTTCTAGCTCATTTACACTCTATGGGTTATGTGTATTATGCCAGAAAAAGTGTAAGACAGTGCCAATATAAATAGTAATAGTGACTAACACTATATTATTTTTTTTTTTTGGGAGAGGTTTTCGCTATAGGGCGTGTGTGCTGGCCAGACAGACAGAGAGAGACAGAGAGACAGAAAGCAAGAAATCATCCCCCAGGGGGTATGGTCACGCTGCAATCCCTTCTCCTCCACTCTCCTCTTGGGATTTTGGGCACGCACGCACACGCGCCCGGCATGAGTTTTAAGCCACCGGGTCTGGGACATGAACTGCGGTCGACTACGTGAGAGTCCAGTGACATAGCCATTATGCTAACTGCTGGTTCCCGTGACTAACACTATTGAGCACTTATAATACCCTAATCATCTTGTAAGCACTTTATAATTTTTTTTGTAGAAACAACTTTATGAATAGATTCGTATACAAGAATCTAAACACAGTCAAGAAAACATATGCAGAGCACCCAAATTATCAGAAAGGTAGACCCCAGCCCTTCTTTTTTGTTCTGGGAAAAAAGAACAGAAAAGAGGAAAAATTATTCCTTCTTGTTGTTTTTGTCAGATTTTTGCCATAGAGCCTGTGCACTCACAGCAAAAGAGATGGAGAAAGAGAGGGAAAGTGAGAAATCACCCCCCATGTAAGGTGATTTCTAGGGTGATGTAGACCACATCACAGTCCCTTCTCCTCCCCTGCCCTCTCGGGATTTTGGGTATGCATGCATGCACACATGCACACATGCCTGGCATGTTTTTCCACCCACTGGGTCTGGGACTTGAACCACGGTCAGTCACATGGAAGGCCACTGTCGTAACCACCATACCACCTACTGGCCCCTCCTTCTTGTTCTTAATTGTGTCCACCTATGCAGTCAGTTTTTCAAGCAGAATTTCTATTCCTTTGCTAGGATTTTTGTTTCTTTCCAATGTGGGAATCAGGCCTTTCAGTCCAGCTTTGACTTTGTTTGCAACATCCTGGTCAGGACTCTGGAGAAGGCTAGAAAGAATAATGGCACCTCAGTTTATACTCACCCAGGACTTCTGGTTCTTCATACCCACATGCTCTACAAGTGTTTTTGCAAAACAACCTCCTCTCCCATTTTCCTTCATCTTTTTATCTTGTTCTATTAACCACTTCAGTACTAGATGACCCTGTTCCCTGTATACCCTGGTTATCAGATGTCCTGTAGGATGTTCTGCAACATGAAGCTCTCTGTCCCTGCCTCTGGGGTGCAGCTCTGCTGTTGCCAAGCTGGCGATGGCATTTATGGTTGACTGGATGTCCCTGGTGGCAGATCCCAGTATGTCGACACAGATCCCAGTATGTCGACCACCAACACACAGGCTGACTTATCTAGCACCATGTCTTGGGCATGTCCTTGCAGATAGCTTAACAAAGCTGGAGAAATGGATTCTAACAGCTCGTGTTGGTGAATTTCTGTGTCTTTCTTACAGTGTGCATTTCCATTTCCTTTCTGTAGAACTTCAATAATTTCTCGGACTATGTGTGCAAGGTCTCTGGGGCTTAGTAGATATAACAGGATCTTTCTTCCATATTTGTCAGCTACTATGTTGGGTAAAGAACTGATAGTTTCTGGGGACCAGCAGTTAGCGTAATGGCTATGTCACTGGACTCCCACGTAGTCGACTGTGGTTCGAGTCCCAGACTCAGTGGCTTAAACTCACGCTGGGTGCGTGTGCATGCATACCTAAGATCCCAAGAGGAGAATGGAGAAGGGATTGTGGTGTGGCCATTTCCCCGGGGGGTGATTTCTCGCTTCCTGTCTCTCTGTCCCTCTCTGTCTGTCAGGCAAGCGCACGTGCCCTATAGCAAAAAATAAAGAAAGAAAGAACTGATAGTTTCTGATATGATTATCTGCTTCAAAAAGTTAGTATCCTCAATACAATTGAATGCTGCCAATAAAACCAAATGGGGGTATTGGCCATTAGCCACCTTTTCTACATAAGTCTTCATTGTTTTCACAATTACTTTCCTGTCTTTGGGTGTACCATGCCACAGGCAGTGCATGGCCACTCTGGCACCATCGTGTGTGTGCGCCAGGTATATCACTGCTTCACGATGGCTTCAATCAGTTCTGATGTGAGTTTTAGGGGTGCATAAGTAAAGAAGTCCAAGAATACTTTATGCACCAATGAGTGCTTAATAGCAGCTTCCTTCTGGGCCATTGGAGTTAGAATCTGCTTCATTTCATCCATAATGAACTCTAATTTTTCAGGCTTTGCCTCTAACACTTTGTCCAGAGTTGGGTGATCTGCTGACTTGTAAAGCTGAAATGTGTTCCCATAGAGCTCCTCTGTCAGCATGTTCCTCTGTTCCAGGATGGCTTTGTCATTGTACACATACTCCACGATGGTTGTCGCTTCTGTGTGTTGCAACATCTTCCACACATGGCCTTTAAAACTTCTGATTATCTCTGCAATCTGTGGTTTACTTCGATAAATGAAAAATTTCTTAACAATATTTCTGGAATATTTGCCTTTACTTAGTTCAACCAAATCACCTCACAATTCTTCGAAGACCTGTTCTTCTCTGTTCTTCATTACCATACTGAATGTAACACGGAACACGTGAGTTGAATCATGTGCAAATGCAATAGTTTTAATTTTTTTCTTGAATCAATTTCTGTAAGTCATTCATCAACTTCACTCTTTTTTCTTTGTCACAATCTTTCCTTGATGTGATTTTAGGTCCACCTTCCTTAACAACTATTCTTGGGAATATCTGAAAAACCAGAGTCACTGTTTTTATGGAATCTCTTTTTTTCTTGTGATGCTTTTATATTCCTTCCTGTTAATTTTTTTTTTTTTTTTTTTTTTTTTTTTTTTTTTTTTTTTTTTTTGCCTTGACTTCCATCATATCAACTCTCACACGTGGGGCCGAAGTTTGGGCTAGAAACAGATCTCCAATCAGCACTTTATAAATATTAACACATTGAATCTTAACTAAATATCTGTAGGTTTTCTAGCACTATTATCCTGCTTATAAATGAGCCACCTGAGATACAGGAAGATTAAGTAACTGGCTCAAGATAAATTACCTACCCAGTTCCTGGGGACAAGAAATGTATATTTAATGGAAGAGGTAATAGAAATTAATTGAATTTAATTCAATTTGATAAGGGAACTTACAGGTACTAAGGGAGTATAGATAAAAAGTCCTTGACCCAGTCACTTGACTAAACAAAAAACTTCCTGAAAGTGATAGAATTGAAGTTGAATTTAAAAACATGAGCAAGATTTTTCTGTTTGCCAAATTATAAGGCTTTCCATTTAGTCAGACCTGTATGAACAAAGACAGAGGATGAAGTAGTATTATGGGCACTGTTAAAGATTGAATAAAATAAATTATTCAACACTTAGGGAAACACCTGGCACATAATATGTATGTTCAGTAGATGTATTACATTGTGGACACAGTCATAAACCTTTGAATATCTACTCGACTTCATTCTTCCCACTGAGACTCTGGTCAGTTCTTGCAACTCACTTTGGCTGATGCAAGATGGTAGACATGAATAAAATTCCAGTTCTGAATCTGTACCTAGGAGGCCTTGTGCCCTTCCATTTTCTCCATGGTACCATCTGTCAAGAGAACAAGCCCAGACTAACATTCTGGATGACAGACTACCAGAAAGTGAGCACCAATATTCAGATCAAGATCATATTAGATTAGACTTTAAATAGCTAAGACTAGAATATGTAGGAGATCCTGGACAAGATTAAAAAACCACCTACCCAACCCTCAGTTGACAGTAATGTATAATGTATCATTAATATTAAGTAATTTATTAATAGTAATAATTTAATTGACATTAAATAAAATATTGATATAATGATAGTAATGAAATTAAATTTTAAAAATGGAAGTGAAAGAAAGGAAGAAAATATTCCTAGAAAACAAAAATTTAAAAAAAAGACAACAAAAGCAGAGAAGGATATAACAAAAAAGAAAATCAAAGACCAATGTTTCTGATAAAATATAGATAGAAAAATCCTCAATAAAATATTAATGAAACAAGTTTAATAGCACATCTCCACATTAAGATCTGAGGCCTCTTGCATAAAAAGGACCTTAGGGATCTCCCAGAGAAAATTATCATTGGAGTCCAATGCCATGGAGATGTCTAATGTTGAAGCAATTTTTTCAACACTTTAAATATCTGGGTAAGAGGCTATGTAGACCCAAGAAAATAACAGTCATAGAGTTATATGCGACACTAAAGAGATCTCTTACTCTCCCTTGTCTTCATTTCATCAGTCAGAAAGAGAGTATTACATCAGAAGCTAAAATGATAGTATATGAATTAGCACAACTGGACAAAAGAAAAACAGTGTCTTGCATCCTAAATGTACCACTCCAGACTGGCCTCCAGTATTAAAACACTTAATAACTTAATCAGGAAGGAAGGGATATTTTCTCAGTAATTCCAGCAAAAGTATTACATAACATATTTTTTTTAAGTTTCTTTTTTTTTCTTGAGATGAGAGACAGAGATAGAGGAACTTCCAACAGAGTCTTTTTTTTTTTTTAAGAGGTTTTGCTATAGGGCGTGTGCACTCGCCAGAGAGAGATAGACAGAAAGTGAGAAATCACCCCCCAGGGGGGATGGCCACGCCGCAATCCCTTCTCTTCCATTCTCCTCTCGGGATCTTGGGCACGCATGCACACGCGCCTGGCGTGAGTTTAAGCCGCCGGGTCCGGGACTCAAACCGCAGTCAACTACGTGGGAGTCCAGTGACATAGCCATTACGCTAACTGCTGGTCCCGAGTCTTGATGTCACAAAACTCTCCCAGCCTCAGCCAAGCTGGATCATGGCCTTGTGTGGGTCTGGTTTAGTTATGGAGGTCTCCTGACACAAACCCAGAGCTTTCCCATATATCTATATTTTATTGGGGACATTGGTCTCTAGTTTACTGTTGTTGTATTTTTCTCTGCTTTTGTTATCTTTGTTTCATTTACTTTAAGTTTTCTGGGATTATTTTTCCCCTTTCCTTAACTTTCATTCTTTTAATTTAATTTAATATTTTATATTCAATCACTGTATATCATTACAGTATACTAAATGAATTTGTCCTTCATGAATACACTGTGTATTAGCCCAATCAAAGATGTTGCCATACACATTATTAGCAGATAATTTTCCGTTTGTGTCCCTCTTGCTTCCCTCTTTTTCCTTTCAATCCCTTCCCTTTTACCCTCTTCCTTTTTCCACCCTCCTCCCACACTGTCTCTAGTATCCATAGTTGCTCTATGTGCTTTTATACCAACCAATCTTTCAGTTTCTTCCACAAAGTGCAGACATTCAATACATATTGAGTGGAGATACACAATGCCTCTCTAAGTCTGGCTTACTTCGCTTTGCAGTAAATCTTCCATATTTAACTACTTTCTATCAGATGTGAGGGTCTTTACAGGTGAGGTAATATTCTGCTAGGTAATGTATAATTGGAGTTTGGTTTTAATTAATTCAGCCACTTTGTGTTTTTAATTGAATAATTCAATTCATATACAGTCAAGGTAATTATTGATAATAAGGATTTATTGCTACTTTTTAATTACTAGTTTTTAAGTTGTTTTGTAGATATTCTACCTTTATTTGTCTCTATCTTTTCTTGTGATTTTTTTTTTCCTTAGTAACATGTTCTGATCACTTAGTTTTAATTTTTAGTGTATCTTTTTTGAGTGTTTGCCTTATGGTTACCATGAGGCTGATAAGAAGTATTTACAGTTGGTACAGATGATTGTAATCTGATAGAAACTTGACTTTGATAACATAGATACTAAAAAAAAAGTGACATTCAGCATTTCAACTTCATCTGCCCACATATAATTTTATTTTTTAAATTTGTTTGCTTATGAGATTTTTGCCATAGTGTGAGAGCAGTTGCCAGAGGAACAGAGAGACAGTGAGGGGGAAAGTGAAGAATCACTTCTCAGGGAATATGACCACACTGCAGGCCCTTATTCTATACTTTCCTCCTGCGAGATTTTGGGCACGTATACACATGTGCCCAGCATGAATTTCAAGTCACCAGGTCTGGAAATTGAACCAGTATCCGCATGTGTGTGTCCAGAACCTTAACCACCATGCCACCTGCTGGCCACAACACTTTGAATTTTTGATGCCACCTTTGTATTTTTAATATTTTCTATCCTTTGTTAACTTGTAATACTTTTAATGTTTTTGTCTGTTAGTATTTATAGTAAAGATATGAGTAGTTTACACATCATCATGATGGGATTAGCATATTCAGAATTTGTTCATATACTTATTTCTACCAGTGATTTTTATACCTCCAGATGTTTCCTCCTTATGCTTATCATTTTTTTCTTTTCATTTAAGAATTCCTGGGTTAGGGAACCAGCAGTTAGCGTAATGGCTATGTCGCTGGACTCCCACGTAGTCGACCGCGGTTCGCGTCTCGGACCCGGTGGCTTACAACTCACGCTGGGCGCGTGTGCGTGCGTGCCCAAGATCCCGAGAGGAGAATGGAGGAGAAGGGATTGTGGCGTGACCATCCCCCCTGGGGGGTGATTTCTCGCTTTCTGTCTCTATGTCTCTGTCTGTCTGGCGAGCGCACGCGCCCTATAGCGAAAAACCTCTCAAGAAAAAAAAAAAAAAAAAAAAAAAAGAATTCCTGGGTTAGCCAGTACTGTGCTAGTTAATATAACTGGATTTCGCATGATAGACTGCACAATTCAAATCCTGGACCAGAGGCTTGAAAACCATACTGAGTACATATGCATGCATACCTAAAATCTCAAAAGGAGAACTGGAATTGGAATCACAGCATGACTATATCTCATAGAAGGTATATTCTTGCTTCCCCTTTCTCTCTCTGATAAGCAGATGCCACCTACTAGCAAATAAACAAAACAAACTCCTTCATAATTTCTTGCATGTCAAATCTGGGAGTAATAAATTCTCTCAGCTTTAGCTTTCTAGGAAATTCTTTGTCTCTCCTTTATTTCTGAGAATATCTTTGCCAGGTATGTATTCTTGGCTGATCTTTTTTTTTCTCTTTCAGCATTCTGAATATATCAACTACTTCCTCTTGGCCTACAAGGTTTCTTTGAGAAGTTCATTGTCTTGTGTATTGGTTGTACTTTTGGATTATTTGTATCTTCTCTTGCTTGGTTTTCAGAATCTGTTCACTATCAGAACTAACAGATTGCATAATGGTTATGTTGCTGACCTACCATTATTTGACTATGGTTTGAGTCCTGGACCTAGTGACTTAAAACTCATACTAGGCACACGTGCGTGCTTGCCCAAGATCCCACAAGGAGAATGGAGGAGAAGAGATTGCAGCATGGCCATCCCCCCAGGAGGGGTGCCTGGTGTGAGTTTTAAGACACTAGTCCAGACTCAAACCATGTCCACTAAGTGGGAATTAAGTGACACAACCATTATGCCATCTGCTGGTCCCGTGAAATGTTCTTAAAGAAAACAGAAATCTTTTTCTTTTGTTTGTTTGTTTGTTTTTGTTGCTGTTTTATATATCTTTTTTAAGAGAGAGATCTTTGCTATAGAGTGTGCTCACTTGATGAGTTTCAAGATGTCAGACCTGGAACCCAAAACACGTTAGAACATGTGGGAGTATGGTGCCCAATCACTGTGCCACCTGCTGCCTCTTGTTTGTTTTTAGTTTTACTCTAGAGTGTGTGTGCTTGCCAGAGAAAGACAGAGAAAGAAAGTGAGAAATCACCCTTCAGAGCATTGAGCAAGATGCAACAACTCCTTCTCCTTTCAGGATTTTGGACATGAATATACAGTGTTTTTCAAAATTCCATGTCCAGGACTCATACCATGTAGAGATGTGGGATCCAGTGCCTTAACCTCCATGCTACCTAGAGGCCCCAGAAATCCTTAGTTTTAAGGTCTCTGACACAGATTTCAAATTCCAAGCACTTAACAACATTGACACAAGATGCACAATAAGTTTCTCCTATGATCTAAGAACTGGGCATCAAACTTGGGGATATATTTATGATTGAAATAGACATTCTTGTCTTCTTAGAGTTTCTAGCTGAGTGTGAACAGATAAAAAACAATAGATAAATCAATTAATTAATAGTATGCTAAATGATGATAAATACTTTTAAAAGAGAAAAAAGTAGAGCACTATTAGTGGCTTGGGAGTCCAGATTGAGCTACTATATTAAGTATAGTGATAAATGCAGTCTCACTGAGGGCAGCCTGGAACAATGTATTATAGTGATAAAGATATTAGCCATGCACTCTTAATGCAGGAATGTTGTGAGCAGAGAAAACAGGTGGACCTGATGCTGACACCACAGAGTGAAAGCCTGTCTGATGTGCCCAAGGAGACTGAGGAAGACACTGTCTGAAGCCAAGGGAGCAAGGGTGTAATACTGGAAGAAGCCAAAGAGACAACAGAAGGTCAGATAATTGTAAAAATTTTGCCTTTTATTCTAAGTGAAATGGAGCCATTACTGGATTTAGAACAGAGAAATATTCTGATTTGACTCTAGTTTTAAAATGAATCTTGACTTTTGTACTCATAGCAGACTTAATAGAACAAGAGGAAGAGTAGGATAAATGTTTAGAATCTATCACGATGATCTAAGGTAGTGGTGATGGCTCTGAGACCAGGATGTTAGGAGTGTGAGAGAAAAAAATTGATCAGATTCTCTATAAATATACCTTGAAAGCAAAAACAAAGACTTTCTTTTTCTAAGTCAGCTGTGAGCTGCAGTTTTTATTATTACTATTATTATTATTTTTTGACTTTATGTTTTGGGCTGGGAAATTGGAAAAATTACATTTTCCTGGAAAGGTAGAGTACATTTATAAGACCAATCAGCCATTAAATGGCATATTACCTACCAGCTATATAAAGGAAAATGCTAACTGTTGAGTGTTGAAATCTTGCATTTAAGCAAAAACTCTGAGATAGAGATATAACTCTGAAAGTTATCAGCATGACGATGATATTTAAAGTCCCATAGACCATTGATTTTATCTTACAGTTTTAATAGAAAGTGTAAAACAAAGCTGCTACTCTGAATTTTAGTGTCCTGTACATATTTTAAGAGAAAATTCAGCTAATTTTAACTGATAGAGAAAGAAAAAATATATATATTTCTGCCTATCTATGACATTTCACAAATGTTTTTGTCTGAAGGAGGTTCCTAAAATTCAAAGCTAAAAGCTTTCCTTTTCCATCATCTCATTTTCATTGCTTCTTCCCATTTCTGCTTTCCTCTCTTCTTTCTATTTATTTATTAATGCTGGCAAAGCAGGCGGTGTGTTGATGCCTCATGTTACATACAAGAAATTCCTGCCCTGTCATCTATAGGACTTGTACTTTGAAGCCTTACCAGTAAAGAATATGAGTTTTGGTAAATTTTTCTGGCTTGTATGCCACCCGCCCCCAAAGAATCTGTCCATGGCATTTTTCCTAAGAAGGCATGCTTATGCAAAATCTATCTTAATGGTGTTAAATGGGCTCATCTGTGCACTTTAGGGTCTGATCTAATTATTTTTAGGTAACATCTTGATTATGCTGATTTTCAGCTGTGAACTTGTTATCAACTCCCTCATGGATTGGATTCTTTTGTCCATACTCATTAGTTAACAGCATTTGAACTTGAATATAAGTTTAATGAGCTACATGAAAAATATAAACCAAGAAAATGAAAATGCTTATTCTCATCACTACTCTATATATTTCTCTCCAGGGAGGAAAGTATTTATAGAAAGACCAATTACCAACAAGTTTACTTAATAAAGGTAGAATCTGGGGACAAGCAGATGACATAGCAGTTATGTCACTGGACTCCCACATGGCCAATGGCAGTTCAAGTCCCAGACCTGGTGGCTTAAAAATCATGCCATGTGCATGTGTATGTGTTCCCAAGAAGCCAGGAGGAGAATGGGAGAGAAGGTGCTGTGGCATGATCATAAACCCAGGGGGTGATTTCTCACTTTCCCTCTCACTGTTTCTGTCTCTCTTTCTCTCTGGCAAGCAAATGTGTCCTAAGACAAAAAATGTCTAAAAAATAAAAGATTTCTCCACGTTTTAGTTCCTTTGTCTAATTTTATACTCATTTTCAGTCAGTATAATGAAATAAATGAATAAATCATTAATATCAGCGTTGCTGAGAAATATTATATATTTGAAATAATACACTACTCAAGTTAGATGCACAGTATGGGGTTACATGTCCTGTGGATCTGACTTGACCTTCCACTTCTTATATTTCTGTAACCTGACTAATGTCTTCATTCAAACACAATGTTTTGGAAACTACATTTTTAAATTATATTTTTTTAAGAATTATTTTATTTAACTTTTATGTATTCATTTTAATTTTGACTGGAGAGGGATAGAGTGAGAGAGAGGGAGAAAGCACCAGGTCCATGACATGAACCATGGTTAACATGTGGGAGCCCAGCATCCTTAAGCACCACACCACCTGCTGGCCCCAGGAAACTAGATTTTTCAACTACCCTGTTATTGTAGGATGATTGGGGTTCTGATTTTCATTTGGGTTGTTGAATCTCTTCTTCTATAAAGAGTAGCCTTAATGTAATTATCTATTTAAGCAATTATAAATTAGCATAATATTTCATAATATAAAGTTAACTATTTATTGTTTTTTTCAAATTTTTACTCTTTTTAATGAACCTTTTCTCAGTTCTAACTTTCTAATTCAGTTGGATTAATATTTTTGAGAAATATCTTATTATAAGACAAATATATTTGCATAATAAAATTTACAGTATACTGTAGGATGAAACAGTCCTCTTCAAAGTTAATGACTTCCTAATCTGACTCTCTAGAGGTTATCCATATTTCTTTACACATTTTGTCAGATTTTAAGGGCTATACATATGTGTGTTTAGTTAACCTATCTCTTTTGATGTGAGAATTGGACTTTTTATAGTTTCTAAAATTAGAAGAATATAAAACATACTCTTTTACTTTTTCTTTTTTTCTTTTTTGAGGTTTTGGTCTTAGGGCAAATGTCTTTACTAGAGAGAGAGAAGACAAAGAAAGTGAAAAATCACCCTTCAGGGGTGATGGCCATACCACAATTCTTTCTCCATTCTCCTGTACGGATTTTGGGTACACACATGCTTCCAATATGATTTTCAAGCCATTGAGTCCAGGACTTAAGAAGTGGTCAGCCATGTTGGAGTTCACCAACATAACTGTTATGCCATTAAATGGTTCATCATCGGTAATTTTTTATATCATTGATTTTAGTTTTTACTTTCTAAAATTTCTGTGTGGTCTAAATTATTTAGTATTTCCATTTCCAGTTGAAACCATTATTTAAATTTGCAAGTTATCTCCTTTATTGTATGTTATGACATTTCTATGACTCTTACTACTAATCTCAAATAACCTATGGTTTATTTTATATAAATTTTGAGATACTACTTTTTATGATTAAACACCAATCCATCAATGAATAATCCCATTAGATCAATTATTTTGTTCTCTAGAGCCTACTGATATTTGCAGTCACATTAATATGACATGGAAAGATGTTTCCCACCTTTTTACAATCAGTTGCACAGTATCATACATACAGATAAAATCATTAGTTACAAAAGAATTACACACAACTGTAGGCAATAATGCCAAATGATTTATTTTTTTCCAGATTTTTGCTATAGGGCATGTGCACTTTCAGAGAAAGTCAGAGATAGAAAGAGAGGGAAAGGAGAAATAACTCCTCAGGGGGAATTATCACTTTGAAATCTCTTCTCTTCCTGTCTCCTCTCATCAGTCTGGGTATACATACACTAGGATGTGGCATGTTAACCTTGTATCAACAGGTTTCCCTACTACTCCACCTAAATACACTTTTTTTTTTCAATATTGCAAATCACCTCCACATTGATAAATTCAATAGCCAGTTTTCATACGGCCTTTTAGTAAATCCATCGGAAGTATTAAAAATATTCGATTATACTGAGTTCCTGATACATGTTTTTCCCTTGTTTTCCAACTCTCTGTGGTTTCTTGATTTTCTTCCTGTTTTATAGGTCACTCCATGAGTCTGTGTTTTCTCTGTGACCTCTGAAGGTTATAGAGCCCAGGGTTCAGATCCAGGTCTTCTTTTGCTCTCTCATTACATACTGCTTCAGTGCATCAAATCCTACAGCTTTAAAAATTATCTAAATACTAAATGCCCATAAACTTTTATCTCCTTATACTATATTCTCTAACTCAAGACTCATACATCTAACTGCTTGTCTAGATTTACACTTTCTTGTTAAATACACATCTCAAATTCAGAAGTCTAACAAAGGATTTCACCCTTCACTTCCACCACCATCTCCATGCTTGCAGGCTTCCTCTGCTCAACTGATGGCAATTCCATCTATGAGTTTTTAATGCAAATAATTTTTAGTCACTTTGCTATGGCATGGATATTGGTATTCATTCAAAATTCATATGTTTTAATTTAACCTTCAAAGTAATAAAATACGGGGCCTTTGGAGGTGAGTAGATGATAAGGATCTTGCTATTATGATTGAGATTAGAATGCTACAAAAGGACTTGAGGGAGTAAGTTTGCTCTCTTCTTCCTTCTGATATGTAAAGACACACCCTTCTCCCCTCCTGCCATGAGAGGACACAAAGAAGGTGCCATTTATAAGGAACAGGCCCTCATCAAGCACTGAATCTGCTGACCTTTTGAATTTACTGGCCTACCAAACTGTAAGAAATATATTTCTATTGTTGACAAATAACATAGTCTTTGGTATTTTGATATTAGCAGTGGGATCAGACCAAGACACAGTCTTCACTGTTTTCTCACCTACATCACATCCATTCTGAGATGAAATTCTGCTTATTGTACCTTCAAAATATATCCAGAAACAAAATTTCTTACAACCTTTAGTAACATCATCCTAGTGTCACTAGCAAGTTTAATTTTCACCTATATTACTGAAATTTACTCCCTAACTTATCATCCTGCTTCTACTTCTAACCTCCAACCCCACTTTACCTACATTGAATCCTGATATAGGAGCCAGAGTGATCTTATAGGTAGATTGATTTTTGTGTTTCCTCTGACAAAAACTCTTCAATGGTACTTCATTTCACTCTGATAAAAAAATGAAGTACAGGGACCAGCAGTTAGCGTAATGGCTATGTCGCTGGACTCCCATGTAGTCAACCGCGGTTTGCTTCCCGGACCCGGTGGCTTAAAACTCATGCCAGGCTGTCCTGGCCCGCGGGATGATCGAGCAGGGTGCCTGAGTGAGAGAGTGGAGGTCTTGAACCAGTGCAGCGTCACAGCACGGGAGCAACACAGTGTCACAGCTCAAGATGGAATGCAGTCGCTCGTTTATTGAGGGCCAGAGAACAGTTTTATATACAGGGTAGGAAAAGGGGGCGGGAATTGTCACAGATCTGACTGAGAACCTGCCTGAATGAGGAAGTCTCAGGGTGAATTGTCTACTCCCAGAACAAGGATACTTGAAGGTCCTTGTATGAAGGTCATGTCAGCCATTTTGGTGCATGTGGCTTCCTACACGGGGCGCGTGTGCATGTGTGCCCAAGATCCCGAGAGAAGAATGGAGGAGAAGGGATTGCGGCGTGGTCATCCCCTCTGGGGGGGTGATTTCTTACTTTCTGTCTCTCTGTCTCTCTCTGTCTGTCTGGTGAGCGCACACACCCTGTAGCAAAAACCTCTCAAAAAAAAAAAAAAAAATGAAGTACAGGACCAGTAGTTAGTGTAGGCTACGTTGTTTGACTCCCATGTAGTTGACCACAGTTCGAGTCCTGGACCACGTGGCTTAAACTCACGCTGGGTGCATGTGCTTGCATGCCCAAGATCCCAAGAGGAGAATGGAGGAGAAGTGATTGCGGTGTGGCCATTACCCCTGAGGGATGAATTCTCGCTTTCTGTCTCTCTCTGTCTTTCTGGCAAGTGTGCACGCCCTACAGAAAAACACCTCTCAAAAAAAAAAAAAAAATGAAGTATAGTGGACCAGCAAGTGGCATAGTTCAGGTGCTGGATTTCTTCATGACAAAATGTGGTTCATGACCTGGACCTGGTAGCTTGCTTTGTTACTTTCTCTCTCTTCTTTCTGTCTCTCTCTGATGAGTGCATGTGCACTATAGTAATTTTAAAAATAATAATAATGATGATAAATTAACTTTAAAATAATTAAAATGAAACTATCTTCTTAAATGAAGTTCACTTCTTTCTCTAAAACATCATCTCCTGTTAGTCTCTAAATTAATGACTTGCTGGACAGTTTACTATTCCTCAAATCCAGTAGACCCTCTCTTTCATATGGACATGCATATGGCTGTCTCCCTCATAGTTTTCTGGGATTTGTTCAGACATGGCACTCTCCAAGAAGCCTACTTGAACAGCTATGTAAAATCCAGATGCCTACTCCCCAGGTTAAGTATCTTCTTTACCATGTTCCAGTTTTAATTTCTCTATAATATGCTAAACTTATAATAAAGTATGTTATCTACTTATTTGTTTATTTATTCTTTATTTTCTTCCACCCTGACTAGAATCTAAGGTCATGAGGGCAAGAACATTTATTTGTTCTGTTCATTATTTTATCTTAAGAACCTAGAATACATCTACATTTAGTAGTTTCTCAAAAGATATTTGTGGAAGAAATGAGCAAATGTCTAAAATCTTTAGAACCAATGTGTGAGAAAACTTGATTTACTCAGATCGTTGACCATGTCTGGTGAAAATAAATCAAACTAAAATGAATCTACACTTGACTTTAAGTTACCAAAGCATTTTCAGTAATTTGCAAAGTGTCTCATTGTATACAAATTACTGTAAATCATATATATAATTTAAAATATTTAGCTATATTGTTTATACAATAAATTTGGAAAATTGATCCTTCGGTAAAATGATAACTTTGTTGCTTTATTTTTATAAAAATGGCTTAGAATATAGCATAAAGTACTAAGGTTGGAAGCTATTCCAGTTGCCAAAAAAATTCCTAAGCTGTTTTTGCTCTTATCATTTTACTAAAGCTTTTCAAGAGATCTTAGTATGAAAAGTGTATTTTTTCCCCTTTGAATAGTCATAGTTTCTGTTTTGTACTTATTTTTAGCACTAGCATTAGTATCCTAGAGCTTCATCCTATCAGCCTTGATTTTTGAAGGTGCTGGAATGTGAAAAGCCACACGTCCCACACTCTCTACATCTATGATCGCTAGGTCTCTATGACTTGTGTCCAATTTATTTGTACCACAATAGTCACTCTCTAAGATATTTCTTTTTTTAATTTTTTTTTTTTGGAGAGGTTTTCACTACAGGGCGCGTGCACTCGCCAGACAGACAGAGAGAGACATAGAGACAGAAAGCGAGAAATCACCCCCCAGGGGGGATGGTCACGCCACAATCCCTTCTCCTCCATTCTCCTCTCGGGATCTTGGGCATGCACGCACACGCGCCCAGCATGAGTTTTAAGCCACCGGGTCGGGGAAGCGAACCGCAGTTGACTATGTGGGAGTTCTGCAACATAGCCATTACGCTAACTGCTGGTCCCCTAAGATATTTCTCACCAGCAAGAAAGTTAGGTATAGGCATGTGTGTGTCAATTGAGAAACAGTTAGCTAGAGAATCAAAATGCATGAAACAGAAGGCATTTATTACTCATGGGTCCCAGCCAGGTTACATTTACCCATAGGAAGTTGATGGAAAATCCAGATGCAGAAATATCAACCAATGAGTGGAGAGCAAGTAAAAGAGAACCTAAGATAGAACTGATTTACACAATTCTGGCATTGACATTAAGTTTTATCATAGTGGCTGTGGGATGTGTTGGATTATGGATCAGTAAGAGAAGAGACAAGTGGGACCTATCACAAACAACCAGGACCAAGGTGATGAAGTATGACTGGGTTTTAAACAATTTTTGCCAAGACAAAAAATAAATTGCTATAGGGCTCATGCACTGTCCAGAGAGACAGATAGAGACAGAAAGTGAGAAATCACTTCCTAGGGATGGCCACACCACAGTCCTATCTTCTCCATTATCCTCCCAGGATCTTGAGCATGCAAGCACACACACCGGGAGTGATTTTCGAGCCAGCAAGTCTGGGGCTTAAACAGCAGCTTCCCATGTTGGAGTCCAGTGATGTAATCACTACGTCAATTGCAGGTCCCATCCTTTCCTATAAAAACTGCATGACACAACTTGCTAGCACATACTTTTTCGTGGTAATGTCTTCATTCTTAGACATGGTCTATGACCTGTCACCATCTGTCAACCACTCTACTGTGTCATAATAATGAATAGAGAAAGGTACAACAATTCTACCACCATGAGGGGTAAGATTTCTGCATTTGCTTGGCCCATTTCTTCTTGCAATATTTTACCTTTCTTTGACCCCACAGAAATAGATCACTATTACTGTGATAAGAATTATTTCTTGGAACTGAAGTACACCGATACACATGAGGTTAGTTTCTTAGTCATTGCCAATTCTAGCCTGATGGCACTGGTAATCTTTCTGGTTTTAATGATTTTCTACTGTATAATTTTGTAGGATGTGAGAGCATATTCTGCAGAAAGCCACAGCAAAACACCTTCTACTTGCAGTTCCCAAGCCACAGTTGTGATCCTGGATTTTGCACCTGTCATTTTTACTTACATTAGACCTGCAACAACCTTTCCAGAAGATTGTGTTTATATTCATCAATAGAATCATTGTCCCAGTACTCAAGCCTCTAATATACATACCTAGAAACAGATGGAAAATGCTATAAGAAATAAAAGGGTGCAATCAAATGTTTTTGTAAAGGATGCCAACATTTTGAAGACCATTATTTGATATCTTCTCATACACACTCTATCTTTGTATCATTTCTGATATTGAGGGTATTAGTTAGATTTTCTAGCATCCAAGGCTTGAATTATAGCTGCCCATCACTGATTTTTTTTCTATTCTCTTTCTCTAAGTTACTTCTCTTCCTTTGATTTTGAATTTTTGAGTTCCATAAAAATAAGAGTCATGTCATATATATTTTATTGCTATTTTCCTAGTATAATAAATTAAGAATATGGCATATATTAAAAATTAAATAAATATTTTAAAAACAATATATTGCTATCTTAGCAAATAATTCTACTTATCCTTATAGGAATCACCCTCTTCATTTCATGGTCAATTGGAGAATGAACTTCACCACTTTGCTGACATACAGTATTCCTTTGCACATATTTCTCTATTTTTGTGAATCAGTCAACCATGACATTGGACAAGAAATAATTGTATCCTGGATTTAGTCATCCAGCACTGGTGTACAGATATCAGAAAATATGGTTCTGAGTAAATTTCATTATGTTTACTTACATATTGCTTTCTTGGCCTTCCAATCTGAATATATGGTAACCCTGTTCACAAACTCTGCTTCTGTAGGAAAAACAGTCAATTTTTATTCAGCTAATCAAATCACACACACATGCAAACACACAATACACACTCCAATTGGGACATTTTACTAAAATTCAATTTTTCCATTGGTTCTAATATAGGTTGAATAGAAAAAGACAATGACTTTTTTTTTTTTTTTGAGAGGTTTTTGCTGTAGGGCACGTGCACTCGCTAGAAAGACAGAGAGAGACAGAGAGACAGAAAGGGAGAAATCACCCCCCGGAGTGGGGTGGCCATGCCACAATCCCTTCTCCTCCATTCTCCTCTAGAATTTTGGGCATGCACACACATGTGTCCGGTGTGAGTTTAAGCCACCAGGTCCAGGACTCGAACCGCTGTTGATTACATGGGAGTTCAGCGACATAGCCATTATGCTAACTGCTGGTCCCAAGACAATGACATTTTATATACCTTTTCACTTTAATTTTTTAAAAAAATTTGCCAGATACCTGTACACTTGTCAAAGAGAGGGAGAGAGAGAGTGACAGAGGATATGAGAAAACACCCTCCATGAGTGATGATTTTCCTGCAATTCCTTCTTTTTCATTTTTCCTTTCAGGACTTTGGGCATGCATGGAAACATTCCTACTGTGTTTCTCAAGTGCCAGGTCCAGCACTTGAATCACAGTTGACCACATGGGATCCAGCTGTCTCAGCAATCATGTAATGGGCAGGCCCTCAAATCTCCTATCTCACGCTATTTTACACTTTATTTGTATCATGAATATCTATATCTCTCATAACATTAAATTTTCAGGAATAAAAGTAATTTATTTATTCTCAATTGTAGACAAGTGCTTTTCTGTTTTGTTTTGTTTTTCAGCTTCATTCGGAATCTGTATCTATATCCCTAGGACCTACTCACAAGTCAGATAGATGATTCAAAATTATATCTGCCTTTATTTTGGGTGACAATTGTAATGTACATATGTTGTAGGAAAGTCACATCTTGTAGGTATTGTATTCTAATGTTCATACTGAGATGAGTATTGTTGTGGGTAAAATTATGTAAAGTCACACAGCTAATAAAATAAAAGATCAAATTCATGTCAATTTGGCCTCAGGCATTATTTTTTAGGGAATACAAAATAAAATAAAAATTATTAAGTGTACTTAAAAACATTCTCGTTATTGCAAGGATTAAGAGAAGTATTTTTACAGTGAGTTAAGCTTTAAAAATATCACAAGGGACCAGCAGGTGGCATGGTGGTTAAGATGTTGGACTTCCACATGGCTGACCATGATTCCAGTCCCAGACCAGGCCACTTGCTTTCTCACTTTCCCTCTCTCTCTTTCTCTCTCTGATCAAATTTTCAAAACAATAATAAATCAAATTAGGGACGAACATCACTGGACTCCCGTGTAGTCAACCGCGGTTCGAGTCCCAACTAGGTGGTTTAAACTTACGCTGGGCACATGTGCGTGTATGCCCAAGATCTCAAGAGCAGAATGGAGGAGAAGGAATTGCAGAGTGGCTAACCCCCCTAGGGAATGAGTTCTCACTTTCTGTCTCTCTGTCTCTTTCTTTCTGGTGAGCATGCACACACTATAGAAAAGAAAAGAGAATAGTATATGCCTATTTAGTTTGGATGGTGAAATGGCTATTTGCACAGACTCAGTATCAATTGATTGTCTTTCCTTCCAAGATGAATTGAGAAAACTATGCTTTTATGTCTCACTATTTCAGGGAAATTGACTTTAACGTTAAATTTTACATAATTAGACTGATAAGCTCATTATCGAAGGATACATTGTACTTCACATATGAAAATAAATGCCTAAAACACCTTACAGGAAAATTAATATTTACTGAGCCCCTGCCAAAGAAGTAGTAAAGAATGTTATTTGATCAAAGGTAAGTTAAGAACTTTAACACGTTGAAAGATCTTGGAGGAAGAGCAACCTGCAAGCACAGGAGGCTTAACGTAGAGGACAGGAACCATTTCTCACTATTTGGCCTCAAAGAGCAAAGGGTGATAAAGGTAGTGAAAAGCCAGCGATGGAAAAATCCAAACAATCACATAAGCAAAGATTTCAGAATCTATTTACCTGACCTTGTATCCTATAGCTCTAAGTCTTCTTTGCCAAATAACTAGTTGGTCTTTGTGTGTTTATCAACCACTATTACCACCCCTAAATGAGGAAAACACACAGAACTAAGTAGAATATCAAGATGTAGAGCCCAGACCTACAGTATATATAGTATGCTTCTCTGAAAAGCAAGTCACTATGAAATTTGTTTGTAAAATGTCATTAATGTATTTTGAAATATATATATATATATATATACACATATATGTGTATATATATATATATATATATATATATATATATATATAGGGAGAGAGAGAGAGAGAGAATAGAATGAATGAGAGGGAGAGAGTGAAAAAAGCAGAAATTATACTGCCAACAATTGTGTTTAAAGTATATACTAATTACACCAAATAGAAATTTAAAAATCTGATTCCAAATATAAAAAATGTTTAAGTAATTCAATGAACAATTAAGCACAAAATTACAGAGATCTTTTTAATGTTTATTTATTTATATAAATTTTTAAATTTTATTTATTATTATCATAATCTTGTTTATATTACAATGAATCACATATAACTTTACAGTGTATTATGTTTCTTTTTCCAGAAGGAATACCATGAACATCAGTCAATACAGAGACATTAAAATCCCCACTTCATCATCCAATATCTTTTCATTGTTTTTCCCAATCATGATTATTATTATTCCAATTATTTTTTAACTAGTCAATCACTATTTCTCATTTTGCTTGCCAAAAGACTTTACCCAACATGAAATACTTCTCAGACCAATCCAACTGAGAATACTATACACGTCATCATCAATAGGTAATAAACCTCATCTGTGCCCTACTAATGTCATGCCTCTCTATTTGTTCTCTTGTTATCTTTCTCTATATTTTTCTCTTCTCCCCCCACCCATTCCACACTGTCTTATCCTCTTTAAGTATTTTCACTGCTTTTATGTCCTCCAATATTTCGCTCTCTAGCACAGAGTGCGGATATTTATTTAAAAATTTTTAGAGAGATTTTGACTATATGGCACGTGAGCTCACCAGAGAGACAGAAAAGGAGAAATCACCACCACCACCCCGGAGAGATGACCATACCTTAATCCCTTCTCCTCTCAGGATCTTGGGCATCCATGCACATTCGCCTGGCGCAAGTTTTAAAATGCCAGGTCCAGGACCCAAACTGTGGTAGATTCCATGGGACTCCAGTAACATAACACTGCACCATTTGTTGGTCCCTATTTTTTTAGTTTTTAAGAGAGAAAGATACTGGTTTCCCTAGAAGTCCCTCATACCACAGTCCTCCCCCATTCTCAGCCAACCTAGATCATGGGCATGTCCATGTGTTCGCCTTCCCAGGGCAACCTCAGGACCTTTCTTATGTGGGTCCAATTGAGTTACTTCTGCACTATTGTCTGGTCCCAGAAAACCCTTTTCTTCTTTTTGACCAAATATCTGTAAGGATTGCTTCTGTGAAAATAAGACTACTGCAGCTCAACTGCAACAGTGTGTACTAAATGTTAAATGTTGCTGCTTGACCAAGGCCACATGGGAGGCCCAGGTTTGATTTTTCAGGCATCCTAAAATGCTGGGAGCACCAGCTACTTAAGACTGAGGCAAGAAGATTTTGAAACAGCAAGATGCTGTCTTAAAAAATAACCACACACACACACACACACACACACACACACACACACAAAGGAAACAAAAAACAAAAATATTACTGAGAAGAAAATATTCCTCATATTTGAGGAAAGGTGTTTTAACAACCTTCAGAAACCCTTCTGGGCAGAAAAATACATGAGCAATTCTCTAATGAAATTTAGTGTGATAAAGAGTGTCTAAGAGGGACCAGCAGTTAGCGTCATGGCTATGTCACTGGACTCCCACGTAGTCGACCGCGGTTCGCGTCCCGGACCCGGTGGCTTAAACTCACGCCGGGCGCGTGTGCGTGCGTGCCCAGGATCCCGAGAGGAGAATGGAGGAGAAGGGATTGCGGCGTGGCCATCCCCCCTGGGGGGTGATTTCCTGCTTTCTGTCTCTCTGTCTCTCTCTGTCTGTCTGGCGAGCGCACGCGCCCTATAGCGAAAACCTCTCAAAAAAAAAAAAAAAAAAAAAAGAGTGTCTAAGAAAGCCTGATTCACTTACTAATATTTCAGAAAAATGTATTTAAAGATATTAATTAGAAATAATAATAATAAAATAATTATGACCATTTCTTCTTTTATTTTATTTCTTATGTACATTTAATTGTTGTATATCTTTATGGTTATGATATACTTCTTCCAAAGTATTTAATCAAATCACCATACTTACTTATTTCATACCTATCTATGAGGTAGTTACTATGTTTAATTTATAAATGAAGGGAGACCCAAATCACAGCTGTCCCTCTATAATAAAGATTTTATACATTCACATATTTTTTTTTAATTTTCTATTGTTGATTTTTAAATAAGAAATAATTTTAATTATAATCACTGTCTTTGCTATTAATTTTCTCTTATAATGATTTGATAACATATTCAGAACAATTATTATTGGATAATGAATTTGAGAAGTTAACCATAAATAAAACATTTTAAAATAAAATATTTTGTCAATAATTTTTCTAGTACTTCAAGTGTTATCCTGAACCAATTGCTACAAATTGACATGTATCATGACGTCAACTACATAATTTCACCAAAGGTTCATTTATGCTATCAGTATCTCTAAGATTGTCTTGCAGGCCAGCCTGAGGTGTGGTGGTTGTGGCAGCTGGATCTCACATGGCTGACTGCATTTCAAGTAAGTCATTCCCCTGGTAGCCTGAAAATCACACTGGGCACCCACGTACGTGCATGCTCAAAATCCTGAGAGGAGAAGGGATCGCTGTGTGACTATATTCCATATGGTGATTTCTTTCTCTCTCTCTCTCCCTGAAAAGTGCATGTGCCCTATAGCAAATTAAAAAGAGAAAAAAAATGTTTCTCTTGAACTTTTAAATCCAACTTAAACATTATTTTTGAGAAAAAGTTTGCAACAATGTTTCTTTCTTTTAACTTCTCTAAATTTTTTCTCCATATATTGTGCTATGACATTATTTTGCTTTTCCATTTTTATTGAAAAAATATATTTAATCTGCTTATGCTTTTTCTCTCTAGTCTATATTTATAATGCCTTACTCTACTCAGAAATGTGAGTTGTATAATGTCAAATACTACTTTGTTAAAATACTAATAAATATGGCTAATTTAAATTAGTTATTGGAAAATAATTAATCCCATAGTTATGAATGACTATTCAGTGCATAAAAATTTTATGGAAATTTACATGTTTAAAGAATTATTTATTTAATTTTATTCCTTCTTCTTCTTCAATTTGCCCAGAGAAAGACAAAATGAGAGAGAGAAAGAGAGAGAGAAAGTAAGCCACGAGGTCCAGGACTGGAACCATGGTCTGCCATGTAGGAGTTCAGCTCCTTACACACCATGGCACGTGCTGGCTCCTACACTGTTATTTTGATGGCCATGGGAAAGGTATATTTAAGAACACCCTGGGTCAAGTAGGTTTAGTAATAGCATTTGCATTTAAAAACCTCATTGGCACCAAGTATCATTAAGAGATTTCACATTATCAGTACTACTATCTTTTTCACTAAAATGAGCATACTTCCCAGGCTTTTACAAGTTTCCAGACATCCTGGTCTCCTGACATAATTCTATTGTATGTCTATTTCTTCATTGTAATTCTACACCCAAATGTGGTTTCTTTTGAAAACAAATTATATGGTTATCATACTTATTATCAACACATTTTCATTATTATATGAAGGAAATTTTTATAGTATTTCTATAATTATAATAATGTTGTGATATGTAAAATGTTCTCATTAAAATAATTTTAGGAGACCAGCAGTTTGCCTAATGGTTATGCTGCTGGACTCCCACAGAGTTGATTGCAGTTTGAATCCTGGACCTGGTGACAAGACTCACACCAGGTGTGTGAGTGTGCATGCTCATAATCCTGAGAGGAGAACAGAGGAGAAGGGATTCCTACATTCAGGCCATTCCCCCTGGGGGGTGATTTCTCTTTTTCTGTCTCTCTGCCTCTCTCTCTCTCTCTAAATACTACATGCTCCCTATAGCAAAGGTCTCTGAAAAAATAATAAATAATTTTACAAAAACTCTTCCCCTCTTTATATAACTATTGTTACTTACTTAAATAATATTTTATTCTTTAGGCCTCACAAATTATTTTGCCTTTTAAATTCCTGAGATAATTATGGACAATCTAAGAGTAGGAAAATATGCTTCTAAATATCTGATGCTCCTTTTTGATGAGAAATGCAGATAGGATAACAAAGTCAAATGGAACCTTTAGGTCTGGCATGATCAGTGTGAGTGGAAATGATATACCTTGGGAGATTAACTCTTGGAACCAAATTATAGGGAAGTTAGAAAGATGAGCTCCAGGTAGCAACCTGTGGAAAAAATATACAACAAAATAATATTAGGCAAAGTGTAATTGAATTTAAATAAGGAAATGATGAATCAAAATACTGGGGGGAGATATAAATAAGAAATGCAGATCAATAAAGAGAAAAAAAAAGTTCAATGAAATAAAGTGCAATATTAATGATTGGGTGACCAATACTGAGCTGCTTACAGCAAATCTTATGCTTTAATAAAGCTGACTTAGAACAAATATCAGATAACTTGCCTTCCAATCAGAAATGGTTTCTGGCACCACACTTTTCTCAAGATACGCTTCATCTCCTTGTTTCTCAGCGTGTAGATAAGAGGGTTGAACATGGGGGGAAATGATGGTGTAGAAAAGTGCAAACACTTTGTCTTCTGGAAAAGTTATGGTTGGTTGAATATAGATGAAGAGGACAGGCACAGAGAACAAAACCACAGCAGCTGCATGGGAACTGCATGTGGAAAGAGCTTTACTGCGGCTCTCTGCTGGGTAAGCCCTGATGGTGTACAATATCAAAAAGTAAGACAACATCAAGATCACAAAGGCCGCAAAACCCTTTGTCCCTTAATTGGCAACCACTAAGATCCCAACTCTGTATGTGTCAATGTAGGCCAGTTTCAACAAAGGATACACATCACAGAAATAGTGGTCTATTTCTTTGGGACCACAGAAGGGTAAGTTGATGGTAAGAAGAAACATGAGAAAGGAATGAAAAAATGTTCCACCACAGCAAGTGATGACCATGGCATAGTAATGCCATAGCTATAATTTGTAGTGTGCACAAGCTTTGCTAAGAACAGTTATCATGTAGCTATCTTTGAAAATCATAAATGAATACCTCATAGCCAGAAGCTAAAAAATTAATATTTGTGAGGGCAGAATTTTGGGGCTGTTTAGTTGGACTTGGAGTTGGATGTCAGGATTCCCCAAGGTTGCTACCTTCACCCTTAAGGCCCACATGGGGCTTTGTGCTACATTTTTCAGGCACCTGAAACATGACCTTCTCCAGCACCATATAGGACTTCCCTTGATGGGAATGGTTGTGCCCATGTCCCTGGCTGCTGAAGCAGATGTCCACACTCTTGCCCATATGGCGCCATTGTGTATATTTAAACAAATGGCCCTTTCTCATGGCACATACTATTTATCTCCCAAGGATAAAACTCATCAATATTTATTCTGTATGAGTTACACATTACATTTTCTAATAAAATATTGTTAATTTGGAGTTATGAAAATTAAAATGAAGGATTCAGAGTGTTATGAATAATTTTTTTAGAGGTTTTTGCTATAGGACACGTGTTCTCCCCAGACAGAGAGAGAAAGAGAGATAGAAAGCGAGAAATCACCACTCAGGGGGGGATGGTCACACCACAATCCCCACTCCTCCATTCTCCTCTCAGGATTCTGGGCACGCACGCACACGCGCCCAGCGTGAGTTTAAGCCACTAGGTCTGGGACTCGAACCATGATTGACTACGTGGGAGTTCGGTGACATAGCCATTATGCTAGTAATGCTAGTCCCATGCATAAATTTTTGATATATTTTTGTATCTCTAATTTATGGTGAATACATTTTTAATAATGGTTGCTGTTCTGTCTTTTATTCTACAGAAAAGATCACTGGATTTAACATTAATCTACTGTAGCAGCTTTATTGATATGTAATTCACACACTGTACAATTTAGCCAATCAAAATATAGAGTTTAATGGTGTTTTATACTCTGGATTATGCAGCAATAAACACGACTTGATTTGAGAACATATGTGTCCCTTCCAAAATGAAATTCCATTCCCATTAGCAATAACTCCTCATTCTTCCCTACTACCATCACTCCCAGTCATGGGCAACACTTATCTTTCTATAACTATATTTCCCTTTCTGGACATCTCATATGTGGCCTTGTTTCTTTCACTTACATTAATCTTAAAGTTCATTCATCCATACTGTAACATGTATAAGTACTAGTTTCATTTTTATTGCCAAATAATATTTTATTTACACATTCTTCAGTTGATTGATTTATGGTTTATTTCCAAATTTGCTAATTCTTAATAATGCTGCTATTAATTTTGTGTGTGTATAAATATGTTTTATTTCTCTTGGGTATATACTTGTACCTGAGTGAAATTCTTGTGTCATATAGTAGTAAGATATATTAACTTTTGGGGAACTGTCAAACTGTTTTCTAAAGTGATGCCACCATTTTTAAACTTGACCAGCAATTTATGAGCTGCCTAATGTCTCCACATCCTTATTAACACTTGCTATTTTTTTTTTTGGTGACTCTAGCCAGACTGCTGGGTGTGAAGTGGTATTTCATTGTAGTTTTGATATAAATTTCCCAATACCTAAAGATGTTGAACATCTTAGAGCTAGCATTTGGCTTGATGGCAAAGGCACTGGACTCCCACATGGCTGTCCTTGGTAAAACTTGGACATGGAAGGTTGAAAATAATGCCAGGTGCATGTGCAGGTGTGCCCAAAATCCCTAGAGGAGAAGGGATTGTGGCATGGCCATTCCCCTGGTGGTGACTTCTCACTTTCTCTTTCTCTTTCCCTTTCCCTTTCCCTTTCCCTTTCCCTTTCCCTTTCCCTTTCCCTTTCCCTTTCCCTTTCCCTTCCCCTTCCCTTCCCCTTCCCCTTCCCCTTCCCCTTCCCCTTCCTCTTTCTCTTTCTCTCTCTCTCTCTCTCTCTCTCTCTCTCTCTGTGGCAAACCCAAGCAGCTCATGGCAAAATATCTAAAAAAAAAAAAAAAAAAAAATTAACATCTTTTCATGTGCTTTTGGTCATTTGTACATCTTTTGTGGAGAAATACTGATTTAGCTATAATTTGTGTTATCTTTTTATTATTAAATAGTTATATCTTTTGTGAAAAAGTCCCTTATCAGACCCATGATTTGAAAGTATTTTCTCCACTCTGGAGATGTATTTTCACATTATTTGTGGCATAATTTTCAGTATAAAAATTTTTAATTTTGGTGATATCCAACTTATGTATCCAGTAGCACTGTTATACACTAATATTTAATAAAATATTTCTGAATCTTCTACCTTGGGAATGAAAAAAACAGTTGTTATGCTAATTTTTAAAAATTATTTAATTTTACTTATTTATTCATTTGTTTTAATTTTACTAGAGAGAGACAGAGAAAGAGAGAGAGGGAAAGTGAGAAAGCAAGCCAAGCCAACAGGTCTGGAACTCAAACCACAGCTGACCATGAGGGGGTCCTGTGCCTCAATGACCATGCTACCTGCCAGCCCCTCTCTATTTCTTTTTCTATAAAAATGATCACAGGGTTTGGCAGACTTTTTTTATTTTTAAATTGGGACTTAGATAAAGTGATCTTTATATAGTTTTTTTTTCTATGATATAAAATTTACATACAATGAAATGCAAAGTTTTCAAGTATAGGCTTTGTTGAGTTTTGACAAGTGTATATACTAATGCATCTATTAACGAATTGAAGAGGGAACTCTTTCATTTACCCAGAAAATTTTGCCATGCCTTTATCCAGTTAATTCCCTAAGTTGAAATCACTATTCTGATTTCAGTTAAGTTTCTGTCCATCTTATAACTTCATGTAAATTTATCACAGCATTCACTCCCTTGCGTCTGGTCTATTTTTGAGACTCATCCTGTTATGTGTATCATTAGTCTTTTTTTTTTTTTTTTTTTTTTTTTTGCTAAACAACATTCTATCATGTCTATTTGGTAATCTCGTGTGTGTGTGTGTGTGTGTGTGTGTGTGTGTGTTTATATGCTGTATATTTACATTTAATGTAACTAAGCTTTATAAATTAAATTTATCTTACTGTAGTTTGCTTTATCTCCTACATAGATCCTTTCACATATTAATTAACCTAATCAAGGAGTTGTTTTGTTTAATATACAATTCTATCTTCTCTCTAAGCTCTTTTAAAAATTTATTTATTTATTTTGCCAGAGAAAGAGAAAAGAAGAGAGATAACTTTGACAGGGTTTCACAATGTCAATCCACCCCATCTTCTAGTCAGTTATAATCTTGAGTGCTTACCAGTATGACAGCATGATAAAGCAGCCCAGAATCTGAAACTGGGCCTCATATGACTACAGGATCCCACAGTAAAACCCTTCCACTTATATCACAGTTGCTGGGCCTCTCTTAACTTTGAATTAATAGTTTATTTTTAGAGATGATGGTTTGATCTAGTGATAAGAGAATGTTTGGATAGAAATCACCAAGTTACCATCCAAAGTGACTGTACCATATTGTGAACAGGCATAACTTGTTATATTTTTTAATTCACTGATGGAAACAGGAATAATATATCATATATTTCAGTTCTTGTTCTTTGGACATCATGAGTCCAGCAGCCTCAACCTTTTCAAGAACATCAGACCTTTAATACCATTAACATTCCCCACAGGTCAAGCCATTAGTGCAAAGGCATCAAGGAAAGAGTATTGTGGAGAAAAACTTATTACAAGCCTAACATATTTATTACAGTATTCTAAATTCAATTAGATGTTAGCTCCTTGTGCTTCTGAATAGCAGAACAGATGGAAGTATATTTTCAATTCTGGGTATGTGGATTTTAACAACTTAGAACTCTTATGCTCTAAAGACATCAGCAAGGATCTAGTACCAGCTTTCCACATCTAAGTACTCAGACATACCCACTGACTCTATACAAATTACCAGAGGAGTTTATTAAATATAGGCTTTTGTATGTCCCTTAACCATGGCCTGTCTTTTTTTTTAAGAGGTTTTTGCTATAGGGCATGTGCACTCACCAGACAGACAGAGAGAGACAGAGAGACAGAAAGTGAGACATCACCCCCCGGGGGGATGGCCACGCTGCAATCCCTTTTCCTTCATTCTCCTCTCGGGATCTTTTTTTTTTTTTTTTTTTTTTTTTTTTTTGGAGAGGTTTTTGCTATAGGGCGCGTGCGCTCGCCAGACAGACAGAGAGAGACAGAGAGATAGAAAGCAGGAAATCACCCCCCAGGGGGGATGGCCATGCCGCAATCCCTTCTCCTCCATTCTCCTCTCGGGATCTTGGGCACGCACGCACACGCGCCCGGCGTGAGTTTAAGCCGCCGGGTCCGGGACTCGAACCACGGTCGACTACGTGGGAGTCCAGCGACATAGCCATTACGCTAAATGCTGGTCCCCCTCTCGGGATCTTGGGCATGCATGCACACGCACCCAGCATGAGTTTTAAACCACCAGGTCTGGAACGCGAACTGCAGTCGACTACATGGGAGTCCAGCGACATAGCCATTACGCTAACTGCTGGTCCCACCATGGCCTATCTCATTAGAACTTTTTGGAATATGCTCTATTATCTGTCACAAAACTTTCAAAATTATTCTAATAAACAGCCAAGATAGAAAAATGTTGATCTAGTGCTCATTTTAAAATGAAGTATAATAAAAGTACAGAGAGATTCAGTGAGTATATATCTCTAAATTGGGATGATAATCTTGGATTTGTGTAGTTCCAGGGCAGTGCTTATAACTTGATTTTATGGGGTTGCTGGGAACGTCATGATGCGTTTTTGCATAGAAAAATATGTCATGACTTTCCAGACATTCTAATAATGTCTAGTCCAAATGCCTTGTGACTTAAATCTTTTTATCTTTAGTTTCAAGGATGCATCAATATCAGATATTATTTTGTCAGCACCATGTAAAGTTCTTCCATTAATAATATTTACACAAATCCTTACAACTATAAACACGAACCCAGGTATAGGCAATACCAATAATCAGATTTGTCGGAAAGACAATGAAACAATACCAGAGAGACAACCAGTGATATGTTCATGTACTGTAAAAGATAAAATTCAGATTGTGTCTCACAGTGAAGGAGAAAGGTACCTCTAGGGTAAGGATCAGTTGACATCAGAAAGGAAAGTTTTCCCAGAATGAGTTTCTCTGGAGTCCACAGGTAGAAATGGGTTTGAGTAAGTAAAACCTGTGATGCACAGCTCTCTCTATTTAGTAAGTTGTTTGTTTCAAATGTTGTAAAAAAAATTAGCTTTCCAACCATGTATTTCAGCAGATCATATCTATGCTGTTGATGTTCCCAGTAACATCACCTACCCATGTCCCCATATACATCACAGAGGTGTTTTTTTTTGTTTGTTTGTTTTTTTGTTTTTTTGTTTTTGTTTTTTTTTTTAGCAATATTACATTAATAGCAACTACTGGTTTCAGAAAAGTAGACTAGAGTCAGTTAACAGAAGCATTTTAGTGGATATTATGCTGGAAAGTAGAAAACTTAGAGGTAAACCAGCTCATTCCCTTTATTGCTTGGGCAAAGAAAGTCTCAGCCAGATAAGGCAACTGCACTTTCCCAAGACCTGAGGATGAACACAAATCTTTCATCTTCTTAGGATGTCTAATCTCTTTCACATTCTGTACACATCTTTCCAGCCATTCCAAGCTAATTCATTTAGTTTTTCTTGTGCTTTGTAGAACTTATATCAGAATGCATTAGCTAAGGTCTCTTGTTTTTTCACATATATTCTTTCATCCATTTAATGTACAGATATTTAATACTTAATACTACTTCACAGTTGACTCATTATTAAAAGAAAATGGCAAAAAAAAGTAAAAGAGAAAGGAGAAAATAATGATGCTGAGTATATTCTTAGCTTAGTAAGATTTCTCTGTCATAGGTAGTTCATAGATATAAATGATACTGATAAGTAAAAACTTAACTTTGTAGAATGTTATTCTTTCATGTTTTTTCCCTAAAATCCTTTGGGATTTCTGTAATTGTTCACTTCACCATTGAGTTAGCCAAGGTTGAGAATATTCTACATCATCCAGATTAAATGATTGTTTCCATCTATTTCCCACTTTCCTCCAAGAAAACCTTCCTGACCCACAGTCTCTTCATTGCTTTCTTTACTTCTGCATTTCTCAATGTATAAATCAGAGGATTTAACATAGGGGTAATGATGGTGAAAAATACAGCCACCATCTTATCCTCTGAAAAGGTAGTGTCAGGTCGCATGTACATAAAAGTACAAGGACCAAAAAAGATGATGACCACAGCAATGTGGGAGCCACAGGTGGAGAGAGCTTTTCTCCTACCTTCTGCCGACTGCTTTCTCAGAGAAAACAGAATAACAGTATAGGAGATGAGCAAGATGACAAAGCTCCCCAGGGTAATGGTACCACTGTTGGCTGTCACTACAACACCAACAATATATGTGTCTGTGCAGGCAAGCTTCAGGATAGGATGGACATCACAAAAGTAGTGATCAATCTCATTTGGCCCACAAAAGGGTAGTTGGACTACCAGAGCCACTTGGATAATGGAGTGTAGGAACCCTACTACCCAGGTCCCCAGTAACATTTTATTGCATCTCTCCCGGTCCATGATGGTCATATAATGTAGGGGCTTACAGATAGCCACATAACGATCATAGGCCATTACAGTAAGGATGAAGATCTCAGTGCATCCAAAAAAATGTGCCCCAAAGAGTTGCAGCATGCACCCCACATAGGAGATAGTTTTATTCTTTGCTAACAGGTCAACAATCATCTTAGGAGCCGTGACTGATGAGTAACAAATGTCCACAAAAGACAAGTAGTTGAGAAAGAAATACATAGGAGACTTGAAGAGGTTGCCCTGGGTAACTGTCAATATGATGAGAAGATTTCCTAAAATAATGACTGTGTAGAAGAAAGAAAACACTACAAAACAAACTTCTTCAACCTCTGGGTTCTGAGAAAGTCCCAAGAAAATGAACTGGGTTACATTGTTTATTTTTTCCATGGAGTGAGTCCAGAGACACAGTTCTCAAGAGACAATTAAATTTTCTGAAAGAAATGTAAGAAGGACTAAGTATTTATTGACAACTTAGAACCAATGGATAATCACAGTGTTTGACAATGGAAAAAATGGTATTTGTCATTCATACATTTTGACCATCTTACCTCAATATTATATCCCATTCACTTCAGATGAGGAAACAAAGTTCAATGAGATAAAGCTGATATTCCAAGTCTCACAAGTTATAAAGTGTCTCTCCTCCCTTACCATTTATTAGAGTTTATTCATCTGTATCTAAAACGTACTTAACTCTTATTTTGTATCAAGCATTCCACTTAATTTTGCAGCAACTTTTGTGTTTGTGGATATGATAACATTTACATACCTGGGAATGGCTGCTTTATTTTTGATCCAGCAGTGAGTGTAGACATTTTACCTTCTAAGTTACAGCCATGACTGATCATCACATCACATCACATTCTTTCATTGATACTCAAGTAATGGAGACTAGGCGACATCTGCAAGTTCTTCTTATAAAACATGGATCTTTGTGTGCATGAATTTATGGTCCCTACTTAATTGCAACTATTATGTACTCAAGATGCAATGTGGTATACTAGAAAGAGGATCCAAATGATCCAAACCTAATTCTGAAAGATTACTGTTGCAATCGTGTGTAAATCATTTAGCTTCAAGGAATATCCCTTATCTTATTTGTGAAATAAGGTTTCAATTTTGCTATCATATTAACAGTTACTTGTACCATAAATTTAAATTACTTCTATTAGCTGGAATAGC